>OU015745.1:129519917-129594538 GCA_907169655.1 Acomys percivali | reverse complement strand
GAGAGAGAGAGAGAGAGAGAGAGAGAGAGAGAGAGAGAGAGAGAGAGAGAGAGAGAGTCTGTGTTATGTAAATTAGAGTGATCTAGTTAAACCATTTCAAAATTTCCAAAAATCCATGCATTCTATAGAAAAGGACATATGAAATTAGGACAACTTTAAAAATATATATGGATATGGGTTTTGCTATAGATAACAAAGCACTGGAAAATATAGAAGACAATGAGTGTGTTTGGCAAGCTAACTAACTTGGGTTACTGTTAATTATCTCATATTTATGAAATTCTTTCTCTAAAAAGAATTTGAAAAGAAAATCAACATAGTGGTCTTTTATGGAATAAAGACTCTTAAATTATTAAAGATTATACCATTTGGTTATCCAGTCTCAAATGGCCAAACCTGAAGTCATGCGTAAGAGTAACAATATACAGGCTGTGCATTGTGCATTTGTGTTTTTAGCAATATATATATATATGCTTGTAGATATGTAACAACAACTAAGAAAAATGAACTTGAAAGTAAACAGTGGGATATAAAAGGAGATGTGGAGGACATGGAGGGGAGAATTATAATGTTATATTCTCAAAATGCTAAAAAAATAAATTTTTATGTTAAGTGAATATAAGTTCTACTGAATATGATATACTAATTGTGATATTTAAAATCAGAAACAGTAAGTCATGAATACCACTTTCTTCTCTCTCTTTTTCTTTGTTTTCTGGAGGTTGTTGTTAGCATGGATAACCCTGATACTCTCTATATAGTACAGGCTGGCCTCCAACTGTTGAAGATTCTCTTTCTAAGCCCTCCAATTACCAGCATAAGAAGCATGTGCCATAGCAACCAAGATTGAAGTCTGTCTTGAAAAACATAATCACTGATTTTTTTCCTAACTATTGTTAAGATATAATGAACGCTACATAGACTTTATTAAAACTGTACATACAATCTATTTAAAATATCTGCATGTGCATAGATGGAAAATTGAGCTAAAACACTCAAGCAAGTCTCATGTGAATGACTCACTGAATTTCTCATGGACTCTTACCAGTATCCCCTCAAAATTGTGCTTTGGATCAGGAGCTAATCTGTCTGTGTGTTTCCCCCTTCTAAAAGGGGACTCACAAGACATGACCCACTCTCCTCCAACCCTGGTCTTACTAGAAATCAGCAAAAAAGTTCTGCTTTCAGGCTTGACATGAGGACTTCGCACTAAGAGCAACCTCTCCCTTACTTTCCCTTGCCCTATTGAGAACGTTGGGGCTCATCTCACAGGTGCTGCTCATCAGTTCATTCTATTTTCTGTCTCAGTTACTTGCTGGAGGCAAAGTTTGTACTTTCTCTTTGCATTACTGCCTTTCTCTGAAACTGTCTGAATATGATTTTTCCCCCTGAAGGCTGACTGCATCTTAATTCTGCCTCCACATAATGCTGATAAAAAAGAATGCCATGGGAGGTAGGAGCTTAAAGACACAAATATTTGACCTAATTTCCATTTAATCATGAATATTAGCATAAGACAATTGACTGTCTAATATTCATTTAATGAGTGAAATTACAAAAAACGATTTAAGGGAAAGAGCTCTCTAAGCAGTTCTGCTATTCTTCCATAAATTGCTGAGCACTCAAATTGGTTATCTCATAACCCTCTATATCTCCAGTTACAGGAATCTGACAGTTTTCTAGTTTCTAGAGGCAATATACACACATGGTACACACAGACAAGACCACCACATAAAAAAAAAAAAACCCTAAGAAAATGTTTGAAGATTTAAAAAGTATGCTTTCAAATTCACATTAAGAAAGTAATACCTTGTCATTATTGAATAACATTACACCAGTTCTGTGAATTCTTAAGGCATGTGCACACTGCAAGAAATTCTCTTTTAGACACCTTAATTAGTGATAAAGAATTTTCATGTTGTTTACTGTAGGGAATTGAATGAGAATGGTGCTCATAGTCCCTTAGATTTGAATACTTGGTCCCTATTTAGTAGAGCCATATAGAAAAGATTGGGAACTGTAGCATTGTTAAAGAGATTTATCACTATATGTGCTTTGAGATTTCAATATCCATACCTGGCTCAGCCTTACTCTTTCTGTCCAGTGCCTGAAAAACAGAAAATCTTTCTTTACTGTTCCCATGCCACATTTACATGCCCGCTACTATGTTCTTTGTGATGGTAGCCATGGGTTAACCCTTTGAAACCTCAAGCAAGCCCCAATTAAATGCTTTCTCTTCTAAGTTGCCTTGGTCATAACTTTTTTTCAAAAAAGTAAACTGTAACTAGGAAATCTAAATGTTAAATTTAAGACTAACAAGCAATGTAAATAATTTCTTATTTTCCTCCAATAAAAAGTTTTCATTTTGAGTCTTGCAACCAAACCTCACTGTTTAATCACAATTCATGAAAATATCCACCCTTAACATTTTTCAGTATATGTTCTTAGCTCTGTTTTCTATCTCATAGTGCCTCCCTTATGTATCTTAGAAATCCCTTAGTAACTTACTGACCATTCTACATCTGCCAAGAAGTTACAATCTTCTTTAAAACCTTGTAATCTCTGAAACTGAAAGTCCTTAAATCCCAAATTCGTGTGAAATTGCAAAGCTATGTATATAAACATTCTATGCCCAACTATCCTTCACATCCGAACCCTATTGTGAGTTATTTATACAGTGCTAAATAATAACCAGATGGCCAGCACCCCAGAGGTAGAGGCATTCCAGTTAACAACTGGCATATTTATAAGGGCAATCTCATATGACAGAATGCCTAGTAATCTTGGGCCTTACCACTCTGCATACGTGCACTCTGTGTTGACTACTCAGTAACAAAACCAGCTGAGCAAATGTGTCAGAAGTGTTTCTTCTTTCAGAAGCTCGTTGCAAATTTTATTCCCATAATTAAAACACAAAATTTTGAACTGAGGATAAAGTCGTTTTCTTACAGTCTATATGTGACAAATAAGATATGTTTTATATATAATTAAAAATGAATAAATGAAAGCTCAGAAATTCAGGGTAAGAGTATTTAGGTGTTATTCTCTTATTTAACAGGGCAGGCAAGACATATGTTTTTCACAGTACAAACTTATAACACTTTCACTGCTGTCTGGACTTATTTTCATAGCAATACATTTTTCCTTGTACTCCTCTCACTTACGTTGTGAAGAAGTTAGCCCTTTAATTAGTGAAGAATTAACTGCATTTCAAAAATTTCCTGAAGCACATTGACTCTTCTAATCCCTTTGAATTTCCTCACTTGATTTATGCACTGAAAAACTATCAAGGGAGTAAAAGCTAATATATCCTTTGGCACACTTTGAGGCTAATTCAATAAATGATTTCATAGATCCAGTTCTACTATATGTTGAGACATATGAAGAATCAGCTATGGCAATTAACTGAATTCAGTCCAGGTATCATGGGAATTCTACTGGCTGAGTGGAATACTAAATTAGATGTGTGCTTAATGCCAATTAACCATAACACTGGATGCATATTTTCATACTGAATTTAAATTGCCACCTTTTGCTTAAATTTCAGAATAATTAATGGCATCCAAGTCAAGTCCTAAAAATCAGATGCAATAAAGAACACCTAATATGTTGCTTTTTAAAAAAAAATCAGACTCTGGATTTCTTTCTAATTTGATTTTTGTTCTTGATATAATTGTTACAGGTCATAGAGGGGGTTGACTATAAGTAAAGTGAATCATTCAACTTTTAATATAATCTTTCTCCTATCTGAGTTTCTCGCATTATGAGAGTTATAATTGTAATAAAAGCACAAGTTTCTGAGGCTATTTCCTGTAGTATATAACTGAGGCTTATTTAATTAAAGTTTCCATAAATATCTATAATATTTAAAAAAAACATTCTATTAGCTACTATTTTACATATGAAAGGCTTAAATAAATAATTAAAGTATTATGTCTCAAAGAGATATGATTGCTAAAATGGAAATGTGATGGCAATGAATTAGCTTATCATTGACTCTGGCATTTGAATATTTGACCCTTATTGTTTGTGGAGGTGGTTTGGCATTGCTGCAGTATGTATATAATTGATGGTCGGCTTTGGAAGCTTATAGCCTTTCCCCACCTCCTACTTGATTTAACTGCTCTATGCTTGCGGATAAAGATATGATTCTTTGCCTCCTGATGTTGCTATCACATCTGAAGTTTGCTACTAAGACACCACAGCATGATGGACATTTTTCTCTAGTAGCAAAGGCTTCAAATGAATTTTATTTTTTATAAGTCATGTCATTTCATCACAGAAAGAGCAGAGTAACAAACACAGAAGTTGGTGTTGTATTGTGGGTTATTGCAATGAAGAACATGACTGTGCTCTATTTTGGAGAAATGTGTTAGATTTGGTCCTTTTGGACTAGAAAAGCACTTGAATGCTGTTACCAAAGTTCAAACGATTGTTCCAGTGGAAGTCTGAACATAGCAGTACTAAGAGCAATGAAGTCTATTGAGACTCAGTCTGACTGGTTTAAAATGGAAACAATATTCACAACTGGAAATGGACAGAACATTCTCCACAGTTGAGTGGAGAGTGGGATATGACTTTCACACGAACTCTGGTGCCTCATATTTGACCATGTCCCCTGGAGGGGGAGACCTGGTGGCACTCAGAGGAAGGACAGCAGGTTACCAAGAAGAGACTTGATACCCTATGAGCATATACAGGGGGAGGTAATCCCCCTCAGGAACAGTCATAGGGGAGGGGAATAAGGGGAAAATGGGAGGGAGGCAAGAATGGGAGGATACAAGGGATGGGATAACCATTGAGATGTAACAAGAATAAATTAATAAAAAATTTTATAAAAGAAAAGAAAAGAAATTTTGACCAAAGAAATTTTATTTATTTTATGACTGGATCCTACTTGATTGTCTGATGCTAAATTAAAATAACAAGAACAGTTGACTATGGGGCTGGAGAGACAGCACTCCAGTTAGTAGAACCTGTGTAGTGTAAGCTCTTGCAGAGGACCCAGGCTTTGTTCTCAGCATGCACATGCTAGCCCACAACTGTAAGTAACTCTACTTCCAGGGCATTCAATATCTCTTCTCATATCCACAAACATCTGAAATGCATGTGGGAGACATACATGCATACAGGCAACATATTCACAGACATAAAATAAAAATAAACAAAATCTTTAAAAATGTATAAAGGACTTATTTTGCATCTATATTAAAAATTCTATGTCAGTGAATTAAAAATACCTTGTGAGTGACAATTGAAGCATGAAGTTGAGGAGTAGATTCACTAATCTACCTTTTGTTCTATCTTCCATGTACATTTCTATATTCCCCTTTCTTTCTTTTCAGTCACTTTCTCCAAAGAGGATGTCAATGTCCAGTATGAAGCGAGGAATCTATCCTGTCAGGACTGATCCAATGTCGGTAACAGCTATATAATTACTGATTGTGCCATGGTTCTTCTTTCCGTGGGTAATTTATTGTATATATGTGTATAATATAAATGCATATGAACAAAGTGAAATAATTTTAAAAATTAAAAGTGTAAAATAGAATGTAAACACATTATGATTTTTGTACTGCTTGAAAGATCTTGCTGGGATATCTAAGCTGTGGGAGAAATAATAAAGTTGTTGGAATCTTTCCACCCACAAGAAAAATGTGTAAAGTACTAATTTCTTTGTCTGAGGAATGTTCAAGATAGCATAACATTGAATCTGTGGAAGGGTTACTCCTGTGGGGTCTACAGTGGAAAGGACCAAATCCGGCAGAAAGAAATACAACATGAGCTGTTTGGACACACACACACACACACACACACACACAAGCATGAAGATCTTAATGTTGCATGGTTGCATGCAACTTTTATGCTAAAAGAGAGGCTGCAAGTGTTAATGAGGTTAATTCTGTTTTTAAAAAAAAGGCCTCCTACATTCTTTAATGAAAAGATATGCCCTAGTGGGAAGACTACACCCCCTCAAAGTTCCAAATTATATGAGACCCTGAAGAATTTTCTGCTCCTAGAATGTTTCAACATAAGAAAACTGGTGCTAATATGGTCAAAGGGGGAGTAGGGTCCATCTTAATTTGCCTGACAAAGCTAGATATATTGTTCAAGTATTAGTGGATTTGGTCTTATAAAAGATAAAAGAATGACGAACACCTCGATTCTTCCTACATGATTTCAGAAAACTGTTAAAAACAGCTATTAGTGGTACAGATTTCCTGTAAGGCTGTGAAGTGACCACTGACTCAGATGATGACTCTGAAATGCTGGGCATGCCAGAGCTGTGGGATATCTGTCCAGGAGATATGGATATAGTACTAGGCAGAGTTGTATGTTTGAGCTGGTTTTCTTTTTCAACATTACACAGTCTTGACAGTGTAATAACTATGTTGCAGGCATCAAAGTTTATGGGGCAGAGCCATATCCTTTTTACATTGTCCATGGATCTAAAACATTTTGTGTTATCTTCTCTTAGTCTCAATTTTACTTTAGCCCAGTCTTTCCCCACTATGATTGGAATGTATATTCTGTGGTAGTGTATGTTGAAGAATGTGATAGCCCAGTCTTTCCTCACTTTGCTTGGAATGAATATTCTGTGGTACAGTATGTCAGAAGAATGCGATTCGCTTATTGATGTTACAAGATGTCACAAGCTAATTGTCTTAAATCTTAAAAGAGACTTTGGACTTTTAAACAGGGTGGGAAATGTTAAGTACTATGTCATTCTTTGTATGGCACGAATGAAGATTTACGGATGTCTTTTTTTTCTGCTTATATGAAAAGCAGAAAACAAGCCTTAACTGTTCTGTGCTTCATGCACACCTTATGCGTTTATAATTTTAGGACTGCATGATGCTTGTGAGAAATTATATGATTTCAGAATAAAAGAAAAGAACACAGACATTGAATCAGACCTGACAGGATTCTTTCTTCTCAGCATGCTGGACACTGAATCCTGTATCCTTCATGTTCCAGCACGGAGAGCTTCAGAGGCTGTTCCTTTTCAGAACAAGACAGCTCCCAGGACACCTTCAAAGAAAGCTTCCAATCCCAATTGTTCCAGCATTTCAGACAGTCCCATTCAAGACTCTAATTAAGCCTGGAATTCTCAACATTCAGAAGCTGGAACACAAATGCTATTCCTAGCTTATTTAAGCATTTCCCCAATATTGTCTGGGCCCCTACAAAGACATTATCCATCCCTAATCAGAAGGAAGAACCCTAAGAGAATGATGCCCTATTTCTTTAAGGGAGTTCAGGTAGGTTTTTGAATGCTTCTTTAGGCTATAGAGGGTTATTTTAAATGGGAGTAGGTTATAAGTTATTATTGGTCTTATTTAGAGAGAAAACAGGTTGGACTCAGAAATTACTTTCTTTTCTTTTACTTTCTATTCTTAGTTCTGGAGATAAGAGATGAAAAGAAAAAAGGCAGATTACAGAAATATGTAGGGAAATTAGAACAAAAAAACAAGTTAGTGAATCTACTCCTCAACTTAATGCCACAATTGTCATTCATAAGGTTGTTTCTAATTCACTGCTGTTGAATTTTGTATATAGATGCAAAATAAGTTTAATTTTAGCTACAGTGGTATAGAATTTAAATTTAAATTATTCTTTACACACATTGAATATATTTCTACTCTAACACGAAGTATTGTACCCATATTATAGTTGTAATACATGGTTTACTTCCAATACCTTGAAAGAGCTATTGTAGACTGTTTAGAATAAATAAGTTATACAAGTTAATATTAGTTGAGCAAACCAGCGTCATTTCAATTACTAGTCTAATTTTAATCACAAGAATATACATCTGTGCAACAAATACATATGAATCTATAGAAAGATAAGGTAGTATAGTAAGATAAGGTCTTCAAAAACCTCAGAGACATACAGAATATGGCATTGAAAATGTTTTTATTATTTTGAAGATTCACTGAAAATGACAGTTTAACTCCTGGCAATACCCAGCCTATCTCAAAGAGAATGATGAGCATCAAAGAACCTCTTTATAGAGGTAGCTTCAAATGGGACTAACAAGCAAAAATGTCCTCATTTCTACCAGATAGAAGTCTACCTTAAAAGGGGCAAGTTTGGATGCAGGCAGAGGTGACTGGCAAATTCTGCAAAGACAGGGTATGCATGTCCTCAATAGTTCCTTCCTCACAAATATGTGAGGACCAGAAGGCTGCTATATTGAATGAGAGGGATGAAGATGATGCTCCATGTTATAGAGAGTATTTTGGTCACTATCTAAGTAGCAAACTGTCTCTGTCATCTTCTCATTTGGAAGGCTACTAACCTGCACTCCAGTATATTCAGGTAATCAATTTCATTCCTTCTCAAGTCTTTGATGGGGTTGAAGACCAGATAGTTTAGTTTTACAAATGAGCTTTGTTGTTTAGAAGTTAAGGGGTTTTTAGGTTTAGATAGATGTATTAAGTTGATAATGATGAGATAAGATAGATACTGATTTACATGCAGAATTTTAGACACACCAACATAGGAAAGATGTTTTTCAAGGCTGTCAAATTCAAATAGCACAAACACTAAGAATGTAACATTTATATAATTCCTGATTATGTTATGGCTCTACAAGCTATATATATATATATATATATATATATATATATATATATGTGTGTGTGTGTGTGTGTGTGTGTGTGTGTGTGTGTGTGTGTGTGTGTAATATAAATTTATATGTAGAAAATAAAAATATTTTAATAATTCTAAATACTTTATGTGGAAAATGCAGTTAAACCCATATTTGTCACCATGTACAAAACTCAAGTCCAAGTGGATTAAAGACTTCAACATAAGACCAGAGACACTAAATCGGTTAGAAGAAAAATTGGGGAAGAGCCTGGAACACTTGGCACAAGATACAACTCCCTGAGCAGAACACCAACAGCCAAGGCCTTAACATCAACAATTAATAAATGGGACATCCTGAGGCTGAGAAGCTTCTGTAAGGCAGGAGACTCTGTCAACAGAACAAAGTGTCAGCCTACACTTGGTAAAAGATCTTCACCAACCCTACATCTGACAAAGGTCTAATATCCAAAATAAATAAAGAACCCAAGAAATTAAACACCACCAAAGCAAATAACCCAATTGAGAAATGGGGCTCAGAATTAACCACTGAATTCTCAACAGAGGAATATTGAATGGCTGAGAAACAATTAAAGAAATGCTCAACATCATTAGTCATCAGAGAAATGCAAATAAAATGACTCTGAGATTCCATCTTACACCCATCAGAATGGCTAAGATCAAAAATTCAATTGACAGCACATACTGGCAAGGATGTGGAGAAAGAGGACACTCCTCCATTGATGGTGGGAATGCAAAACTGTACAACCACTTTGGAAATCTATCTGGAGCTATCTCAGAAAACTAGGAAAAAGCCTTCCCTAAGACCCAGCTATTCCACTCCTTGGAATATAACCAGAAAATCTTACACACAACAAGGATATATGCTCAACCATGTTCATAGCAACCTTATTCATAATAGCCAGAACCTCGAAACAGCCTAAGTGTCCCTCAGTTGAAGAATGGATAAAGAAACTGTGGTACATTTACTCTATGGAATACTACTCAGCTACTAAAAACAAGGAAATCCTGCAATTTTTGGACAAATGGATGGAACTAGAAATAATCATAGTGAGTTAACCGACAAGCAGAAAAACTCACATTGTATATAATAATTTATAATAAGGCATTAGCCCAAAAGGCATGTCTCATGAAAGTCTTCACTTACCAGGAGATTGGCATATGTGAGGACATCCTACAGGTACTCTAGGTAAGAGAAATACAGGACATGGGGAAATAGAAGGACCCAGATGGTCTTAGAAACCTACAAGAAGAACACTGTGATGGGTGCATCAGGGCCCAGGCGTGTCTGCTCAAACTATTTCACTAACCAAGGACAATATAAGTAGTTAACATAGAACCCCTACTCTGATCTACTCAATGGACAGGACATTCTCCACAGTTATGTGGGGAGTGATGACTGATTCTGACATGAGCTCTGGTGCCCCATTTTTGACCACCTCCCCTTGGTGGGGAGGCCTGATGGCACTCAAAGAAAGAATAAGCAAGCTCCCAAGATAAGGCTTGATAGCCTATGACCATGTAGTGGGGAGGAAGCCCCCACGTTCTTAGACTAGGGGAGGGGAATAGGGTCAAAGCAGGAGGGAGCAAAGAATGGGAGGATACAAGTGATAGGATAACAATTGAGTTGCAATCTGAATAAATTAATTAAATAATAAAAATATATAAATGTTAACTAGTATGGTGACACAACATTTTGATGGCATTCATTTTGTATTATGATATCACCATTATCCTACAGAGATTCTAGTGGACTGTGTGGCATGAATGATATTTCCCACACCAAGGCTCAGATACTTGAACACAAGTCCCCAGCTGGTAACACAGTCTGTGGAGCAGATTCAGCCTTGTGGAATTAAGTATGCTGATATGGGAGGGATTTCAGAGTTCATATTCTAGTGCAAATTCTTGTTCCAGGCTCACCATGTGATCTCTTACCCTTCTGATCATAACATCCTGTCTATACCTTTCTGGTATGCCTATGACTGCCCAATATGAAAGACTCCTATATTTCACAAACCTTATGCTCAAAATAAACTTTTACTTAATTTTATCAAAGCAACAGACAAATAAATAACATACTATTATACCCATAAAATTGTGTTTAATATGTAACAAATATTGTCCCCTCTCCTCTGAAACAAGATCTGATTTTCCAAGCCTGGAAGACACGAAAATCATTATGTAGACCAGGTTTGCCACCTTGAACCTACAGTCACCTGCCTTTCTCTGCTTCCTGAGTGCTGAGATTAATGAGTATTGAAACTCATAGAGTATTTACAATATCTTAATTTCTAGGATTTTCATTCTTAGTAACAACATTAAAATAATTTTACATATCTATTTTGATTCATTAATATATGATGTGAAACTTTTACATCACAAATGCTTACTGTCTTTAATCTTTTTAAAACTACTAAGAAAAGTTGTTATGAAACATAAACTTTCATTTGCATAAGAAAATAAATACACTTAATACCTGTATTATAATTCCCTAAGCAAGTTTATTATTTCATATTGTATATAAATCATGGAAAGAAAAAATTTAAATATTAAAGGTGTATACTAGCTTTTTATATTAACAGTCTAATCACCCTGGTATTTATTCTTTTAATTCTGGAAAATCATTTAAAACAGTCCAAGGAAAATCACACTGCCAAGAGATCCAGGTTTATTTATTATTTATTCTACTCTTTATTTATTTACTATTTATTTTTACACTGCATTACTATTTATATTTGCATTGCAGTCGTCACATATCCTATATGAATCTTGGATCATCAGCTCCTATTTCATTAAAATAGAGTAAGCATTTCATCTTAATAGGATTTCTCCATTTCTGTACATGGACACATTCTGCCTCTTGCATTTAACTGTGATTTCATTACAAGATGTTATTCTGTCCTATTCCTAAGGTGGTCCAAGATATTGTGCAATAGCACTTTAAATCACATTGTGGATGTGAAGACTATCAACAATCTTGCATCCAGGGTTACATAGGCATCTTTGGAGAAAACTTAACCTGAAGGATTTAACCTGGAGGTACCAATGAATATTATTAACTCCCATAATTACCTTAAACCAACGTACTAACTTTTATGCTGCTCTTTATAAATACACGATGATTATTTAAATAAGTTTTATACCACAGAGCAAAAGTCTAAATTCCCAAACATGGCTAGTGATTCAAATTAACTCCCCTCCCCTTCCTTTCCCTCTAATAACTACATTTTTACCCAAACACTTTTACTTCCAAAATAATATATTCTGTTTTTTTATTTTTTATTTTTATTTTTATTTATTTATTTTTTATTAATTTATTCTTGTTACATCTCAATGGTTATCCCATCCCTTGTGTCCTCCCATTCTCCCCTCCCTCCCATTTTCCCCTTATTTCCCTCCCCTATGACTGTTCCTCAGAGGGATTACCTCCCCCTGTATATGCTCATAGGGTATCAGGTCTCTTCTCAGTGGCCTGCTGTCCTTCCTCTGAGTGCCACTAGGATGTATTCTGTTTTTAAACCACAGGATTCCACTTAGTATTGCTCCTTCGTGGGTGAAAGACCATCTGCGAGATCATGGTCCACCCTTCAAGGTCTACTTCCCTGAAGAAAACTGAAGTTCTTTTCCAAGCAGCCATCACCTGCTAATAGATTCTCAGCAAAGATTGTATTTTATGAACCCCTTCCATTTTGAAAGTAGAATCTTAGGTACCTGGTCTTAATGCAGGTCTTGTATATGTAGTCCTGAAAGACACTGTGAGTCCATGTACACCGTGGCCCTTTCTGGTTGGGTAAATACTTTTTCTCTCTAGATATCTACACCTCTGGCTCTTGCAATCTTTCTGGCCTCTGTTCCAAGATTCTCATGCTGTTTAATAACAGCAATAGCAAAGGAACCAATATGTCTCGCTAACATGTAACATTTCTACAGGGATGCAACTCTTACTTCAGTTCATTTGCATTACTAGTAATTCAGAAAAATGCGATTATTCTGGGACTAGATCACAAGAAAGGTAAGGGCGAGGATCAAATTACAAACAACTTTTCACACAATCTTGGTGCATCATTGTTTTCATTTCCTTAAGTGCCAAGGAGGCCATTGAAGGCTCAGAGACATCACCTCAGCTGAAAGGAAGGCCTAGAAATCTGCTGTCATCATATCTAGAAAAGGCCTTTCCTATAAGGAAATAAGGATATAAGCAACAAAGTGACAGATGAAGGGTGTCATTCCAAAGATCATGTGTTAGAAACTTAGTCTGAAGCATCATGAATTTGTAAGCAGAATTTTTAAGAACCAAATACTTAACGATAATGATAAAGGAAAAAGACAAGGTCATGTATGTTTTGTGTTTGCCTGTGTACCATGGAAAGGCCCTGTGAGTACATGACAATCAGGAGCAGATTGCTTACCATGAACCTGACCATGCAGTTATTCTGATTTCACAACTCTAGTCTCTAGAAGACTCTAAGCTGTGCATAGTTTAAATACTCAGCAACAACATTTTAATATATCATTCCTGTCCCAATTATCTTTAACGGTCAACTTGACTAATCCTAGAATTGTCTGAAAGAAAAGACTGAATAAAGAATTGTCCAGTCCAAATAGCCTATAGCATATTCTTTGGATTTTGTCTTGATTATTAATTGAGGCAGAAGAATCTGAAACAGTAGGCACCACTGTCCTTAGGCAGGTGCTCCTAAGAACAAGTCCAAGAAAGCTAAGCACCGCTTTTCATTAGGCTAGCAAGTCACGTTCCTCTATGAGTTCTGAAGTTCTTTGAATTCCTCCAGTGACAGACTGTGACCTCAGACCATAAGTGAAATGAATCTTTCTTTCTTACGTTAGTTTTGTTCATCATATTTTATAATGGTAACACAAAGAAAATTAGAATAATCCTAGGATGACAAAGACACTCAGTGTTCTACAGAGAACTGATGCACCAAGTTCTAAGGCAGATACAGGGTTCAGTGTTGATAGGTATTAAACAGATATTAGAAGCCATGGCAAGTCACCAGTTATTCACAGGCCTAATTTTATTAACATGATTGAAATTTGTTAGTTTTAAAAGTGTGACCTTTCAAGGGTTGGGTAATTAAAAATATCCTTAAAACTGTTCATCACCAGATGCTTTGTTACATATTTTAATAAGTTTGATGAGAATCAAATAATACCTGCCAGAAGGAAGGCAAATTAACATAAAATTAGAATAACTGTTGGAATATAAACCACGTATATTGTGACTGTTCACATTTTCACAGGAAGGATATCTACATTTTGGAAAAAACAAAACCCATAAATAAAAACAAAAACAAAAAAAAAGACTAGCTGAGCAATGGAAGACTCAGTTATTCTTATGTGAAATTATCTTATCCTTAGACCTTTTGGAAAAAGAGATATGCTTTACAATTTTTAGGTTTTTTTCTTGAGATCATCATGATACATATGTAATATAGGTTTTTGTATTCAGGAGAACAAATTTACATATGCAAAAGGGCACTTCTTAAAGTTTCTGGGTTAAATAAGTTAGAATAATTACAAAATTTGAGGGTCATAAAATAAACAATTTAATCACAAATATAACCTATGTGCTATGACAAAAGAATTCTTCATTTCTACAGTTATAGAAATAGTGTTTAGATGTTAATGTTAAATTTATGTATTATCTATTTTTTCTCTGTGCATGCTATTGAGAACTGCATTATAGTCACTTATATTGAAGGAATGTAAACTTTTGAGGAAATAATTATTCAAGAATATGAATGTCTATTAAATTCACAAAAACATGAAAAATGTACAATCAGCTTGAATCTGAGTTATAAGGTTATTTATGGCCATATAACTTTAGAATATATCAGATATTACTAACTACATTTATAGTGTTGGAAATGTGCATTTATAATTGTTCTTATATCAATAATGAACTAAAATTCAGATGAAGAGAACTCAGCATTTATTGTTACCAAATCATTGTAAAATTAAATTTATGACAAAATAATTAAGCCTAAATATTATTTAATATACAATGAATACTCAGTATTTATTGATAGCCTAATAGGAATCAGACATTTTATATAATTGGACCATATTGCATTAAAACACATACCAAGTGCCTGCTATCTCCTTTGTTTTCTATATTAGAGCCTTAGTTCAATTTAGGCTTCAGAGTAAGATGACACCTTTGAAACAGCAAATGAACAAACAGAATGCCAAGAAATCTGCTTAAGTTAAAACACAAAGGGGCTCCAGGAATGAAGCTTAATCCTCTAGCACTCTTAGCTCAGTGCTACTGTAGTAAACTACACGTTTCAAATTCATTCTTTTCAACTGCCTCTTGGAAGCATTATATTGTAGATGTTTAGTTTACATGAAAAGACTTTACAGTGACTTCTTATCACTTTGTAATATTTAAAATATTCATAATGGTTATACACTTGTTGTATATAAAATAATGTCTGACATGTATACTATATAAGTAGTTCCATAGGATAGTCACTTTTATGGGCTCTCATGTTCCAATAAATTTAATACTATAAATATTTGCTATTTAAACATCCTTTCTAATTATTATAGAATGTAGTTAGTCATAATTTATGACTCGTTCTGTACTGTTTTAATATACAGAATGAGTTTTAATGGCCTGTTATTTAAACTAATGTGATTACATTGCAAAAGGTGGTTATTCCATAATAATTAAATTTCAAGGTCTTTTGCTGTGATAGTATGCATATGTATGTTTACTACAAGGTAGCAAGCATAAATGTTCTGAAGTTAGATGAAGACCCTATCATTATTATATGGATTATTTTAAGAAGTCTATGCTTATTTGAACTTATGGTAAGTCCCCCACCACAGCCTCTGGAGTGCTGAACTTATGCACAGGAGCCACCTCTCATGAGTACTTTAAATCTTTATGGTGTATTTAAAATAGAACATAAGGTTGTTATATGTCTATCATAATAACCCAACATCAATCATGTCATGGACTATTTCCATACTGTTCTAAAAGTTTAAATATCTAGAGAGATTGTGATGTGTACCACCACATCAAAAAAACAAAACAAAACAAAATAAAACTGTATGATTATTCTGTGGAAAATAAAACAAAATCAGAAAAATCATGAAAGAAAAAATAAAAATTTAAAAATAGTTGTCCTTTATGTTGTGTATTTGCGGTTTTATGGTTTTCTTTTCCAGTCCATAACAACTCATCTATAAGGATAGCTACATATAAAAGGTCCAGAAGGGCAGAGATTCTTGGAAATGAGGCAACACAGGCGGGAAGCAATGATGACGATCCTGTGTAGCTTTCAGAGATTGCAATGCCAAGAATCTGTGTACAATACCACAGAAATGTCAATCATGTCCAGACTTTTGTTTACACTGGGCAAACATAAGCCAACATAGCAAAGTTTTAAGTGGAAAGAAGGCAACAGAAAACCTTGTGGGAATTATTACCTTTAAAAAAATCATATCTTTATGAAAATATTCAGAATGTGCACCTCCATGGACATTTACAGTACATATGAAACAGTTCAACATCTCTTCACATAGAGTGTACCAGAAAAGTACATCCAATCCCAAAGGGTAAAAATTAACAGATAACAGATGTGAACCTGAAATTGACCCAGATGTTTGTTTATAACATTGCTGTTTGTTTATAACTGCTAATGTAGGAAAGCTTTCTTTGTAATCCAGCAAGTACGAAAGTAGAACTAGTTGAAATGAATGAACAAAGAAAAGTTCAAAGGAAAATATTGATTATATAAAACAAAATAAGATTAAAGTCTTAAAACTATAATTAAATAATATCTGAAAGTGAACAAGAAAGTCATCGTATTGTTATAGTAGCATGGACTGCTGAGTTAAGTCAGATAGATTCATGTAAAGCAACTTAAATGAATTCATTTCCAGACATTCAAGACAAAAGTTTTAAAAGGCCTCATGTACCTGTGAGATAATTTTAAATCGCCTCATATACAAGAGTGTTCACATGCTCTTATGTGAGTGCACACATATGTATAGTTATTGATGAAAATGAGCTTGGGTAGAATTATTTCTTGAATTGATCCCAAAGCATATAAGCATGTTGACAACTTTGATTGCATAGGTTGAAGAATCTCAGTACATCATAAAGTGGAGAGTTCAAAGAAAAGCATATCCTGACATATTGTAATAAAGTTTATTTAAAAAATACCCCCCCCCAAAAAAAGACATATGTTTTTCCAAGGAAATGCAGAGAGATTTTTTCTTCTATAGAACCATAGGGTAGAAGACACTGAAAACATGTCTTTGGAGGAAAAAAAAAAAGACAGAAAATTCTCACCAAAACAGGCAAACAAATTGTTCATGAATAAAGACAGATGGGTGACTGATCCTTCCGGGTGTCAACATTGTACAGAGTGTAAAAAGAATGCCCAGCGGTAATGCCCACACCTGCAATTCCAGCACCCTGTAAGCTGCTGCATGAAGATTCCCTTGAGTGTCTGTGTAGTTTGAACTACAGGCTGAGACAGAGCAACATACACAAAACTACCCGCCCGCAAAAAGCCACAGACACAAAAGAAATAGAGAACAATTTGAATCGGAGTGAATTAGATTATAGAACTTTAAGGATGAAGTCAGCTCAAAATATGGTATGGGTTTTCTCCTCATTTCTTGATAGTATTTGTAACAACCTCAGTTGTATATTCTTATGTTTCAATAGAGTTGTGAATGAATATCACTGTAATGTATTTTATATTAATTAATTTATTTATTCACTTTACATCCTAATAATAGCTCCCTCCCTACTTTCTCACAGGCCCCTTCCTCCCTCCCTCTTCCTCATTTCTCCTCCTTTATTGCTCAGAAAAGGGAGACCCACGGCCCCACCCACCCCATTTCATCAAGTGGCATCAGTACTGAGTGCTTCCTCTTCCCCTATGGCCTAGGGAGGCAGGCCAACCAGGAGGAGTGATTGAAAAACAGGCAACACAGTGTCTGTCAGAGACAGTCCCCACTTCCTTTACTAGGGGTTCCATTTCTTAATATTAATGTATTAGATAGTGAAGAAGATTAGGTACCATATATAAAAAATTCAACAAATCACAGTTTAGAATGTGATTAAAACATTGTAAGAAATGTTGCTCTTTCTGTTATAGAAATATAATAAATAGTTTACAAAAAGTTCCTCATTAAAAAACCTTATACAAAGAGTAAATTAAATCTATAACTCATAAAATCAGAGGAATGATGAGCATAAAATAAAAATCATCAAAATAAAAAACAGATACACAAAGGATTGTAGAAATTAAAAAGTGAAACAAGGAAATAAAATTTGACATCTTTAAACAGAACAGCAATCTTGGTAAATCTCCCAGAAAGAGAAATCATTCCCAATGAATAATATTTGTCAACTAGAGATATAAGAAAATAAAGGAGACACATGATAAAAATAAATAAGATATGCCTCAAAGTGAAATGAAACATATAGTTTAACATAAAATTAAATTTATAAAACTTAAGGAGGCATTACGTATGTAAAGGATGATAGTATGATTAAGCAAAAGGTAAGTGTTACACGTAGGAGTACAAGGTGAAATATATCATACATTGAAATGTGACTATTGAAAAAACAGTTAAAGTATGTGTGATCTATCTCTATCTCATTCTGTATCTCTATTGAACATATATAATATATATTATTTAATACCTAACTTCAAACACAATAAGCATATTGATAATTTGAGGTAGACAAATCTATCCATATGACAAAAATAAAAATTAGACAATATATTGATGTGTATATATGTGTGTGTGTGTGTGTGTGTGTGTGTGTGTGTGTGTGTATGTGAATGACGATGAACAGTAACTGAAAGATCAGAAAGGAAAGTCACATTGTAAGAGAAAATATGTGCCAACCATCACTTCATAAGGAGCTAAGAACCAGAAAACATATGGACTCAAATCTATAGCCAGAAAAAAATCATTTTTATAAATGACTTGAACAGGCACATCTCTAAAGGAGACATGTAACTGAGTTTGGGCATTCATAGTCATTAAAAGCATTTTGTTGGGCTACTTGTTTCTTAAGCTGCTTCTGAATGAACCCTAGTGCTTGAGATTTGATCACTGCCCCTTGGTGGGGTGGTATTGGGGCACATAGAGGAAGGAGATGCAGGCTTCCCTGATGAGACCTATTAGACTGTGAGGGAGGAGGCCTCCCATCAGAAATGTAAGGGTGGGAAATAGGGGGAAGAGGGAGGGAGGTTGGTAACTGAAATAGAAGATATATCAATCAGGATGTATTGTGAATAAATTGTAACAAAAAAAAAAACAAAACAAAATATGCATATGATGCCCAATAAAATAGCTTTCTTGCATTTTTATTAGCATGTTTTTAAGTATGTAAATGAAATAGCTTATTCATATTTGTCTTGGATATTATTAAGAAGAATTTCTCAATGTGAGATTTATCTTCGTAACAGCTATTAACATTTTCTTTCAATATTAATTTCAATATTAATATAGTGAAAGTATTATGATTAAAATATTTTGTAAGCAAGGGTACTTCAAAGAGTCCCATTGGGACAAATAAAGTCCTGCAGATATCAGAGAGCATCGAGCATTCTTAGCTCACTTATATTTATTGAGAATGATGTTGCATATCTTCCAATTTAATAAGACATAAAAATTAATTTAAATCACTTGTAAAGAATTAACGTAGACACTCTACTTATATTAGCCTTTAATCATGTAGTTATAGAATTCCACCTAGTCTTGAACTCGCCCAATAATGACAACCATTGACAATTTTTTTATCTATTACTCTTTTAACAGTACAATTTACAGACAATTAACACATTTTTATAAAGTATAAAGACTGACATATGCCACTTAATTTTATTTCTTATCTTGATGGCAATTAGTTAAACAAAAGCAAGAAATACTGAATATATATATATATATATATATATATATATATATATGACTTTGGCATTTACACACACACACACACACACACACACACACACACACACACGGTCTAAGGACTTGATTATCAAGAATAAGCATGGCTTAGTCGATCTAGTATTTTCAGTTAAATATTTCAAATAATAACAGCCTCTATTTTCTGGTAGTTCATAAAATATAAGTCATTGTGAAATGTATAATGATTTGTACTAGATTTCTCTAATAACTGACCAAATAATTACAATCCTTCTAAAGCTATTCATTGAATAATGAAAAAATGAACTCACTGTTTGTTTTGATTTTCTTATAAAATTCATACTTTCTCAAACAAGCTAAAGTTATTGTAATTACCATACACACCGAGTGTGACTTACATTCAATGTCAAGATGCATGCTCCTCTGGTGCCCGCCAATCCTACTTGCAGCCTCACAGTCATATCTCCCTGAATCTGATAATTTCACATCTCTGATGTGCAGTGAAGAGTGTCCATGCTGCCCTTTGACTTCTATGCGGCCATCTGGGCTCTGTTCACAATCATTCAGGGAAAAAAAAAAGGATGAGTTTTCTTGTGTTGATAAAAAGTAATGCATAAAGTTGTCATATTTATCATGTCAGCATATCAATTAATATATGCTTAAACACATTTAAAATATGAAGAGTACAGCTTCTGTGTTTGCTACTTTGTGGTATTCAGCTTCCCATTTTCCATAGTCACCTGCTCACAGGGAACTGACCTGTAGGGCATCCTTTTCCGTATATAACATCCAGTCTTTTTCATTATATTTTTGCTATTTTGTAGCTTTTCCTTTTTTACTAAAAATACATTTTTCATCATACATATATGTCCTGATTACAGTTTCCCTCCAGCTACTCCTAGGTTCTCCCTGTCTCCACTCCCCTCTCAAATTTCACTCCCTTTCTGCTTCCTCTTAAAAAAGAAGAGGAAAAAAAGAAGAAAAAGAAGAAGAAGGAGGAGGAGGAGGAGAAGGGGGAGGAGAAGGAGGAGGAGGAGGAGGAGGAGGAGGAGGAGGAGGAGGAGGAGGAGGAGGAGAAGAAGAAGAAGAAGAAGAAGAAGAAGAAGAAGAAGAAGAAGAAGAAGAAGAAGAAGAAGAAGAAGAAGAAGAAGAGGCTTGTGTACTGTGGCGCTCTCTTTTAGTTCCAGCATTCTCGAGGTAGAACAGCTGGATCTCTGTGAGTTCCAGGGCAGCCTCGTCTATAGAATGAGTTCCTGGACAGCAAGAGCTAGATACACAAAGAAACCTTGCCTTGCAAAACAAAAATAGAGCAACAAGACACAAAGAAGAAGGAGGAGGAGAAGGAGGAGGAGGAAAAGGAGGAGAAGAAGAGGAGGAGAATACAGAAGATACATAGGTTTCTAAAATATAACAATATATTATAGCAATATATAATATCAGCTAAAACAAAAATCATCAACATAAGGAAAAGAGCCCAAGACAACATTCACAAATGAAAAACCCACTTATTCACACACTAAGTAGTCCCTTTAAATTTTTAACTGTAACCTATAATATATATATATATATATATATATATATAGGAAGAGGTGAAGTGCAGACTCAGACTAGTGCAGAATCTGTTTGCTGCTTTGCTCTCTTTGTGGGTGACTTTTCATGTTAGTAAATTTACAATAAATGATAAATTTCTATACATTTGTGAAATTTCATCATGAGAATTTTATGATCATCAAAATTAAATTAATATCAAAAGACTTTTATAGCTTTTATGCAACATAAAATTGATTATGGGTCAGAGTAAGATTTGTTCTTGTTTTATAATTTTATCAATGCATTGTTATATAATCATATACTGCCAAGATACTTAGAATATAGCTACTACCAAAAAATGAATATTCTTAATACAACTTTGATAATGAGTTCAACCTCAAAAATATTCTTCCTGTCTCATAAAGAACAAAAACTGCCGTTTAAGAAAATAAGACAATCTCTCACCAAAATAATTAAACTGATTTAGGAAATAACAAGATAAAAACCCAATACATGAAATTTAAAAATGTGAAAAGCAAAGAGTAAAATCATAAATTTATTTTTTGAAATTTTAATTTATTAAAATTTATTCAGATTACATTTTGATTGTTAGGTCTTCCCTTGCATCTTGCTGTTTCCACTTTCTCTCTCCCCTCTGCCCTATTCCCCTCCCTTAGACCACTGACAAAAGGCGACCTCCTCCCTGACCATGGGAGTAGAGCCTGTGAGGTCTCATCCAGATAGCCTACTTCCACTTCTTCTGTGTGCCAGTTGGGCCTCCCCACCAAGGGCAAGTGATTAAATGCAGAGCAACAGAGTTCATGTCCAGGCAGTCCCTGCTCTCTCCACAATCGTGGAGAATGAGCTGCCCATTCCCTGTATCTGAACAGGTGGTCTACATTTACTGCATGCATTGTTCTTGGTTGGTGCAACAGTTTGTGTAGGCTCTCCGGGTCCAGTTATGCCAGGCTTAATGGTCTCTTCATGGGACTCCTAAAACTGCTAGATCCTTCGATTCCTCTGTCCTTCCATACAACTCTCAGGGTTTTACAGAGTCCAGCAGCTAATTCCTGCACCAGATCCCCTGCTGGGTGGAGTCTCTCAGAGAAATTTTATGTAGGGCTAATATCCATTTATAAGTGAGTATATACCATGCCTGTCTTTCTGGGTCTGGAACACTTCACTTGGGATGATCTTTTCTAGTTCTATCTGTTTGCCTGCAAATTTATTGCCTTAATTTTAATAGCTGAGTAGTATTCCATTGTATACTATTCCATCATTTCTTCATCCATTCTTGAGTTGAGGGACATCTATGTTGTTTCCAGATTCTGGCTACTACGATTAAACCTTCTGTGAACACAGTTGAGCAAATGTCCTGTTGTATGGTGGAGCATATTTCAGGTAAATGCCCAAGAGTGGTATGGCTGGGTCCTGTCATAGCATTATTGGTAGCACCAATTTTCTGAGAAAATGCCAGATTGGATTCCAAAGTGATTGAACAAGTTTGTGCACAACCAGCAATGAAGGAGTGTTCCCTTTCCCCGCATCCTCACCAGCATGTGTTGTCACTTGAGTTTTTTATTGTAACCATTCTCATAGGTGTAAGATGGAATCACAGCTCTGCTTTGATTTTCATTTCCCTGGTGAATAGGGAAGCTGAGCGTTTCTTTAGGAGTTTCTCAGCATTTCAATGTTGCTTTGTTGAGAATTCACTGTTTAGCTCTGACCCCATTTTGTTAAATTGTTTTATCTGTTTTGGTTGTGTTTAAAATGTCTTGAGTTATTTATGTATTTTGGATATTAGCCTTTGTCCGATGTAGGGTTGGTGAAGATCTCCTCCCAGTCTGTAGGCTGGTGTTTTGTTCTGTTGACAGTGTCCATTGCTTCACAGAAGCTTTTCAGGTTCATGAGGTGCCATTTATTATTTGTTCATTTTATAGCCTGAACTATTGGTGTCCTTTTCAGGAAGTTGTCTCCTGTGTGAATGACTTCAAGACTCTTCCACACTTTTTCTTCTAACAGATTTAGTGTGTCCAGTTTTATGTTGAGATCTTTAACTCACTTCGACTTTAGTTTTGTGCATGCTGATCAATATGGATCTATTTGCATTTTCCTACTTGTAGACTTCTAGTTAGATCTGCACTATTTATTGAAGATATCTTTTTTCCATTGTATATATTTGGCTTCTTTGTCAAAAATCAAGTGTCCATTGGTTTGCGGGTTTATTTCTGGGTTTACGTTTCACTCCATTGATTAGCCAGATTATTTCCATGTGAGTACCATGTCATTATAATTATTTCTGGTCTATAGTACAGCTTGAGATCTAGGATGGAGATTCCTCTGGAAGATCTCTTATTGCACAGGACTGTTTTAGCTATTCTGGGAGTTTTGTTTTTCCATATGAGGTTGAGAATTGAACTTTCAAGGTCTGTGAAGAATTGTATAGGTAGTTTTATAAGTATTGCACTGAATCTGTAGAATGCTTTTGGTAAGATGGCCATTTTTACTATGTTGTTCCTCTCAATACACAAGTATGGGAGATTTTTCCATTTCTGGATATATTCTTCAGTTTTTTTCTTCAGAGACATGAGGTATTTTTCATACAAGTGTTTCACTTGCTTGGATAGAGTTACCCTTGGATACTTTATAATATTTGTGGCAATTGTGACGGGTGTAGTTTCCCTAGCTTCTTTCTCAGCCTGTTTATCTTTGTATACAGAGGGCTACTGACATTTTTTAATTAATTTTGTACATCTGGTCACTTTGATGAAGGTGTTTAACAGATGTAGGAGTTTTCTAGTGGAGTTTTGGGGTCACTTATGTACACTATCATATCATCTGTGAATAGTGATACTTTCACTTCTGCCTTTCCTATGTGGATCCTCTTGATCTCCTTTTGTTGTCTTCTAGCTAGATATACTGAAGATATATGGAGAGAATGCAAAGCTTTGCGTAGTCCCTGAATTTAGTATAATTTCTTTGAGTCTCTATTAAATTAGTTTGATGTTGGCTATTGGCCTGTTGTATAGAGCCTTTATTATGTTTAGATATGTGCCTTGTATCCCTGATCTTTCCAAGGCTTTAAACAGAAATGGGTGTTAGATTTTGTCAAATGTTTTTTCTGCATCTAAGTAGATGATCATGTGGTTTTTTTTGTTTGTTTGTTGTTTCTTTTAGTTTATTTATATGATGGATTGCATTGATGAATTTCCACATATTGAACTAACCCTGCATACCTGGGATGAAGCCTACTTGGTCATGATGAATGTAAATATTGGTTTGTTCTTAGACTAGTTTGTGAGTATTTTATTGAGTATTTTTGTATCAAAGTTCATAAGATAAATTGGTCTGAAATTCTCTTCATTGGATCTTTGTGTAGCTTAGGTATCAAGGTAACTGTGGCCTCATAGAATGATTTTTTAATGTTCCTTCAATTTCTATTTTGTGGAATTATTTGAAGAGTATAGATATTAGCTCTTCTTTGAGGGCCTGATAGAATTCTGTGATGAAACCATCTGGCCCCGGGCTATTTTTGTTTTTTGTTTGTGGTTTTTTGTTTGTTTGTTTGTTTTTGTTTTTTGTTAGGAGACTTTTGATGACTGCTTATATTTCTGCAGGAGATATAGGATTATTTCATTTGTTTACCTGATCTTGATGCAGCTTTGAAAAGTGGAATCTATCCTGAAATTTGTCCATGTCATTTAAATTTTCAAATTTTGTGGCATAAGGCTTTGAAGTAAGACCTAAACATATTTTTGGATTTCCTTGGTGTCTGTTGTTCTTTCTCATTTTTCTTTCTGATTCTGTTGATTTCAGTAAAAGATTTGTCTATCTTGTTGGTTTATTTCAAAGAACCAGCTCTTGGTTTTATTGATTCTTTTAATTGTTCTCTTTATTTCTAATTCATTGATTTCCTCACTCAGTTTGATGATTTCCATCTCTCTACATCTCTTGCGTGTCCCTGCTTTTTTCTAAGGTTTACAGGTAACTAATTTCTTCTCCACAATTTTGCAGGGACTCCTTGACCTTTCAGATGCAACTTCACATGTCTGATCCAGAGAACCAGCCTTCCTTCATTAAATACTTATTTCTCCTCGTTTTAATGATGCAAACAATGCCGAGTTTTCAGATGGTTTCCTGCCTCTGCCTACTCTTTAAACTGTTCCTGCAGAACCTTGATATTGAAGCAACCCATTAAAGCTTTTTGCATGTCATAATATTTACAGTACGCATACATCATGTAGGAGAGTTCAGCCTTGCTAATATCTATACTGATGATTTTCTCTCTTATTTTTCATGCCAAGACCCGTCCTTGTATGGATCTTCTGAAGACATTAGCTCACTTCAAGCATGGGGGTATTTGATACATATCCCAAATTACATGATTATGTTTAGATTCTCCAGTTTGTTATGGGATAATTCTTCTGTGTGGCTCTTCTTCCTTTCTTACCGATGGGATTGCAATGATATTCCCCATATTTAACAGTTATATAGGTCTGCAATTATGTCCTCCAGACATCTCAATCATATCTGTTTTTCTTTCCATGATAGGAACTTTTGGGATGTCTTAGTCACTATCATATGCTTGACCTTAGATAGGCTTTTGGAACTTAACTCGTTAATGAATTTTCTAAATGTAGATTCTCAAACTGTATAAAACATACAGATATATTTCTTATGCTTTTTTGTCCAAAACCATATCAAACACAGAAAGCATTTTTGTATTCTCAGGAATATTTTATCAGCATTTTTTCATAATAACTTCATGAATATTTCATATCACCTTAGCTGTATAACTGCAAATATCATCACTTCCCAAGTAAACTCCAAACCTTCAGCCTGACAGTTAAGGACCTTTATGTGTTATCACCTTTCTGTCCAAGCACATTTTACAATTCGAATACTATCAACTCAAATTATTTCAAATTACTTTTACTGTCCTGAATATCCTGTGCTTTCTCTAAGTGCTCTGACATCCTTGTCTCAAACTATTTCACCTTTATTGCTTCTATCATCCATATTTACACTGCAAGATTCTGTATTGACCAGATTTCATTTACTATTCAAGATAGTCTTTCATGCCTGGAAAATGAGAACAGTACATTTGACCTCTACATTTCATTCAAGACCAATGCATTTACTATGTTATTTTTGCAAATACAGACCCAACAACATGCAACAAAATTATAATTGAATAAATGTGATGAAGCTTCAGTTTTGTTTTATAGCCATATGCCTAGAATAATGCCCACAACAGAAAAATATATTCTAATATTATTGTAGAATATATTAAGTTACCATAAAATTTACAAGTGGCTAAATTGAGGAATATATCTGTTGTTTATTATTGAATAACAATTTGCATTTACACTGGACTCTTTAGAATGCAACTGCATGTGTTATTGTTAGCAATGCAAAGGATGCATCTGGAGCGATGATAAAGCAAGATATAAGACTGGTTGCTCTTACAGATGACACGGGTTCAAGTTCCAGAGCCCACATTGATACTTACCACTATCTGTAACTGCAGTCCAGGGGACCTACTGACCTCTTTTGACCTCCACCAGCACTGCGTGCACAAATGCAGGCCAAACACCAATACATTATTACAGCTATTATTACTTTAGTACATGACATTATTGAATAGTGAAAATTTAGATTTGAAATGTTCCAAAAGTTAAACACATTCACTTTTTATAACACATGTTTGATCATACAGAATTTGATTTGCAAAATTCATACTGTGTGCATGGTAACAAAAATCTAATAGTTAAAATGTTGATTTTTTAAACATTATTATCAAGATAATATTTGTGAGAAAAAACTTTAAAAATATGTGATTCATTGAAAATTAATTTATTTTCAGAATTAACTTAGGCTTTGTAAAATTCACTGTGGGTTTTGACTAGAAGACCAAAGTCAATCCTTCCTTTATCTGACATTCAAAAGGACATCTCTCTCTTTGTGCTACAAAAGGGCATTACACAAACCTAAAAGAAAATTCATTTATATCTTGGCTTTGATTCAACACTGCCTGAAGATTCATTTAAGACATCTGATATTTGATTGTGACAAGCTAATAGGCATTTTAGCAGCCTATCTAATACTTCCAGGTTCTACTACTGAATTAAGTAAGATGATTAAAAAAGCAAAGTGTCTGCTTGTACATTTTCATTTCTGTCCTTCATAGAAATGAACTTCCTGCACTTTGATTCAATGCTTCATTCTTTGCCCTTCTAGAAGGTCAGTTTAACATAGGCCTGTTGTGTAACAGTTCAATAATTTTATACAACTCTTATACATAGAGCTTACTGTTATTTCAACCATCCACTATTGAACAACTGTAGAAAAACTATCATCTTAATTTACTTAAAAACATAATATTTTCAATAATTGTCACTGTAAATCAATTGAAATTATAAAAATATTCTCTTCTACAAATATATTCCTTTATATTTATGTTGTTATCTGACCTTGACATCATTGCAAATTTAGACTGCATGTGTAGCATAGAAAGTATCTGGGATGACAACTAACATGCTTTTCTCCTATTGTACCTCATGTTAATGAAAAACAAAAATGTGTTTAGTCCTGTTTTTTATGTATGCACATGTGCTTATTTATATTTGTTGTCAGGGTTTTAGCATAAAGTTCAGTCTGACTTTGAACTCTGCTTTCACCCGCTTAAGCTTCCAACATGGTCCTATTAGAGTTGTACTTTCTTTTCGAATTAGAGAGGTCTACAAATGATGTCACCCACTCAACAACTCTGTGGGTTGTCTTCATATATTCTTTGACAAGCAGACTGTCCACACACTGTCTTAAGCAAGAATGGAATAGTCTTTGTCATTAGTGACTTTCCAGTTTAATAGAAGAGAGATATATTAGTTCTAAAGTATAATAAAAAATAATTTTATAATGGGAACACCACAACTTCATTTGTTGATTAGCGATGAATGTGGTAGGTTCAGACTAAGGCATATTGAAATCCTAAAATGTGGACTAAGATCCTAATATGATGATAATTTGATGATGTTGAATAAAAAATTCAAAGCAGATCCCTCAAGGCCATACAAGAAAATTCAACAAACTCTATAGTTGATGGAAGAGAGTAAGGACATCAATAGAAATCTTCTGTTGATGCAGGTAAGAAAATTGCCTGCCATATAAATGTGGAAACATGCAGAAGCCTGGGCCCAGTTCAACATGCCTACTGCTAGTCTCATTTCTAATAGTATTGCATCTATATTGATGTCAATTAAACTCAGCTTCAAATATTTAGACATAATAGCAAAGCAGAATGGCTAAATACATCAGCAGGAACACACTCCAGCTTATTACCAATGAACTGTCTAATTTTTATAAATTACGCGAAGATCTCATTAACAAGTTCTAGTAGTTGTATCATGAATTTTAAGCAGAAACAGTCTCTTTGTTCTGTATAAATTCTCTGTGTACTATTAGAATTAATTTTCTTTCCTCTTGGTTCCCTCTGTGCTTTGTAATTCCCTTCCTCTTTTCACTTAACGAAGTGACCTTTTGTGTAATTACTTTTCATCTTAGAAACATAAATAAGTGTAATAAAGAACAGTGCAGGCAATCAAAATATCTAACATGATTTTTCATATGGTCTAGTAACTTTTCCTTTGCTTATATTTAAAATCTTGTCCTTATATTTGCAATCAGTAGATTACTAAATACATAAGAATGAAATATAATATTACTAAAGGTATTACATGTAACAAACATTACTTCTTTGATGTCATTCAAATGTTTAGGAAGTGATAGCAGCTGTGTGTCAATAAGGTATGATCATAAAGCTCTCAAATACTTTTTCTGCATGCCATAACCATCTCCACTTTTTCTTTCATGGTAAACTATATATTACTAAAGACATATCATAGACACTATGGTAGGTTCTGGAGCTATAAAAATGACCAAGAAGAACAAAAGTATTAGACTCCTCAGCTCAAAGGCTTAGAGAAAAAGATATCAAATCACTGTCCAAACTATTATAGAAAATACTCAGCATAACAACTAAAGTGGTTCACAAGTTGGAGAAACACATTATGTTGGTATATTTTTTCAATACTGCAATAAAAAAAATGATAAATCAGACATTTATAAGAGCCACATAAAATGAAATTAATGATCATGTTTAAAATTGTCATAAATTTCAGGCTGGCTTTCAAAGGTATTTTAAACTACACCTGGATCTTGTTAAAATTGTACATCCATGAAGTTAACCTGGACCAAGTAAAAGAGCTGGGAAAATTGAAAGGAAGTAAAAGGTACAAACCTATACTTGAAAAAGAAGACAAAATGTTCATTGAGCTGATGTAAGTAACTCTAGTAAAGACAGTGAATCCTGTGTGAAGTGTGGGGAGCGGGGTAACAGATGTATTTTAATATACAAAACTATGATAAATAATCTACAATGATAAAGGAAGTGAAATTACATCATGAGAGATGACCGACGTCATGAACCTTAAGAAGAATGCAAATCACTCAGGATATCCCACCCACGGATCAGACTAAAATAAAAGTACATGACTCCAAATGCTGGTGAGGCCATGCAGCAATTAGAGAGACCATACAATGCTCATGAGCATGTAAAATGCTCCAGGCATGTTAGAAAAAGACGGAGCCTCAAACAAGTAAACAAACACTGGTGATGAACTCTTTGCTTTCAACAGCATGATTACAAAAGCCAAAATAAACAAAAAACATCATGTTTCTATATTTCCTGGATAACAATCTTTCAGATAAAATATTTTCCAGTTTGACTACTTCCCTTTAGTTGGGAGGCCTGGTGGCACTCAGAATAAGGGAAAGCAGGCTATACGAATGAGACCTGACAGTCTGTGATCATATGGTGGGGTATGGAATTCCCTTCTGTCAGAGGTCTAGGGGAGGGAAATAGGGTAAAAGAAAGAAGGGGTGAATGGAAGATACAAGTGGGGAGATAATAATCAAGATATAATCTGAATAAATTGTTTAAATATGTATCAATGAAATGAAATGATTGTACTTATCTCATGATGGAACATCTCAAAACTATTAGCCCAATTGGGAAAAGGCAGTATAAATGCCTTATGTTGAATGACCTCTTTTATTTGAGATTTTGCTGAAAGTTGATTTGAAAAAATTAGATATATAGTAATGGTTAGGAGGGCTCTGATAGTATTCAGAAGTAGAGGGGGGGAAACAGCATCGGTATCATTGACAGCCTTTTCTCATAATTTCATAAAGAAAAGCTCTTTAGGTCAATGTAATGGTTCTGTGTGCTGTGTTAGTTATACAGGAATGACACTTTCAAAAAGTAAAGTTCAGGGAAAGGAGCTTACGTTTATAAACATGCAAAAATACATAGACTATTTTACACTAATGAGTAAGATGGATTAACTTGTAATTTGCAAAAATCACTCATAGTTTTTGAGAAAAAGGGACCAAACTTCTCATAATCTTAATATTTCAAATTCTCCAATATCAATGTGCTAAAACTTGATGCACAAAGTTTTTGATGTTAGGATTGGCTTATTTGTTTTGTTATAAGTTTGTGAAGGAAAGGGTTGTTGACTATGATTAGTATTTCAAAACTAAGAAAACTCTAAAGAAGAGGTAGAAAGATTTTTTAAAGAAAGTAGGAGTGGAAAGACAGGAAGGAAAAAAATATTCTATACACAACATGTCTGCTGTGTATGTGAACTCAAAGAGATTGTGTCAACACACACAGGCCCAGTTGCAAGCCAAATGTGGTCTCAATAATGAAAAGGGAATTTGAAAAAAAAAAAAACAACTCTTTTCCCTAACTTAGAAGCAGTCTATAACTGATACTTTCTCATAAGGGAGCAACTAATTTTCTTCAAAGGATTCTTACTGAGTATGCAAACCATATTTAAGGGTAGGTTTGCAATTGGTCACCAACACAAAGCTAACTCGATGGTATTTTGGGGAATTTTGGTTTCATAATACTTTGTATGCATTCATATTATTTTATTTTTAACCATTCAAATCACTTGCTTAAATATTACAGTTTCAACTTTTATGCTTTTATGGTTTCTTAGGTGCCTATTTTCTAATGAAAGAGAGAAAAAAAGGACAAAGGTAAAGATTTGGTTTATGGTGAGGATGGGAGGATACAGGATGAGTGGGAAACAGGAAAATATAATCAGAAGATATTGAATAAAAATACCTATTTTTTCATATTTTTTATTAACCTATTCATATTACATCTCAATATTTAGCCCATCCCTTGTATCCTCCCTTTCTTTCCTCCCTCCTGCTTCCTCCCCTACTCCCTTCCCCTATGTCTGTGACTGAGGGGGACCTCCTCCCCCTGTATATGCTCCTAGGATATCGAGTCTCTTCTTGATGACCTATTATCTTTCCTCTGAGTGCCACCAGGCCTCCCCATCCAAGGGACATGGTCCAATATGGGGCACCAGAGTTGGTGTGAAAGTCAGATCTCCTTCTCCACTTAACAATGGAGAATGTCCTGTCCATCGGCTAGACTGGGTAGGGGTTCGAAGTTTACTGCCTATATTTTCCTTGGCTGGTGCCATAGTTTGAGGAGGACCCCAGGGCCCAGACCCGCCTGTAGTTTTCCAGGACCCTCTGGATCCTTCTATTTCCTCATTCTCCCAGGCTTCTCACCCCTAAAGTCTCAATAGGATGTCCTCCCCTCTGACCCACTTTCCTGGTAAGTAAAGTTTTTCATGGGGGCGTATCCCTTGGACTAGTGTCTCGATATAAGTGAGTATATACCATATGACTCTTTTTGCTTCTGGGTGAACTCACTCATTATGATAATTTCTAGTTCAATCCATTTGTCCACAAATTTTGGAAATTCCTTGTTTTTAATAGCTGAGTAGTATTCCATAGTGTAAATATACCACAAAATACGTATTTTCAATAAAATGATTCCAAAGGCTATTTGATACCACCAGAAAGCAGCCGTCACATGACCACAACAAGCCCTGGAGATACTTCTAAACCTGACACACAACAGAAAGATTTCAAATCTGAGGTAATGAAAGTGATAGATGCATTAAAGGAGGAAAATAAAACCCTCAAACTAGAATAGGAATACACAAAGAAAAAGATGAAGGAATTGAATAAAACACTTAAAGAAATTAGTGAAAGACAGGAAACTACAAAACATGAGAAGGAAATGAATAAAAGGGTTCAAGACCAGAAAATAGAGATAGAAGCAACAAAGTTAAGACAATCTGAGACAATCCTGAAAAATGGAAAACCTAGGGAAGAGGACAGAACTGCACACACAAGCATCAACAACAGAATACAAGAGATGAAAAATAAAATCTCAGGATTAGAAGATATGATTGAAGAAATTGATAGGTTAGAGAAAATGTTAAATAAAAAAATCTCTTGTCACAGAACATCCAAGAAATCTGGGATACTTACAAAAAGACTAAACTGTAGAATAATAGTAATAGAGGAAAAAGAAAACCCCTTGCTGCAAGGACCAGAGAATATTATAAACAAAATTATAAAATAAAACTTTCCCAACCTAAAGAAATAAATACCCATAAATATACAAGAACCCTGAAGAACTCCAAATAGATTAAACCAGAAAAAGAAATTCTCCCATCACATAATAATAAGAGCACTAAAAGTATAGAACAAAGAAAGAATAGTAAAAGCGTCAAGAGAAAAAGGTCAAGTCGCACATAAAGGCAAACTTACTACAATTATACTTGACTTCTCTGCAGAGACAATGAAAGCCAGAAGAGCCTGAATGGATGCCATGCAGACATTAGAAGATCATGGATGCCAATCCAGACTACTATACCCAGCAATATTTTAATCATCATAGATAGAGAAAGCAAATATTCCACAAACATTGATGCAAAAATAGTCAATAAAATGAGTGCAAATAAAATCGAACAACACATCAAAAATATCATTCATCAATACCAAGTGGGCTTCATTCTAGGCATGCAGGGGTACTTCACTGTATAGATATTCATCAATGTAACCCATCATATAAAAAAAAACTGAAAGAAGAAAATGGCATAATAATCTCCATAGATTTCCAAAAAATCATTTGACAAAATTCAACACCCATTCATGTTAAATGTCTTGAAGAGATAAGGGATAAAATGAATGTACCTAAACATAGTAAATGCAATTTACAGCTAGCCTATTGCCAATGTCAAACTAAACAGAAAGAAATTTAATCAATGCCACAAAAATAAGACTGTCTACTCTCTCTATATCACTTCAATATAGTACTAGAAGTCCTGGATAGAGCAATAAGACAACTAAAGGAGTTCAAGGGGACACAAATTGGAAAGGAAGTAGTCAAATTATCACATTCACAGATGATATGATAGTGTACGTACATAAGTGACCCCAAAATTCTACCAAGGAACCCCTAAAAGTGATAAACACATTCATCAGAATGGCTGGATACAAAATCAACTAAAAAAATCATTAGCTTCCTATAAATAAATAACCAACAGACAAAAAAGAAGTTAGGGAAACTATACCGTTCAAATTACCAAAAAAAGCATAAAGTATCCTGGTGTAACTCTATCCAAGCAAGTGAAAAGTTGTATGAAAAAAACTTCAAGTCTCTGAAGAAAGAAATTGAAGACTATATCAGAAGTTGGAAAGATCTCCCATGCTACTGGATGAGGAGAATCACCATGGTAAAAATGCCCTTCTTACATACAGCTATCTACACATTCAATGGAATCTACATCAAAATACCTGCAGAATTATTTACAGACCTTGAAAGATCCAATGTCAACTTCATATGGAAAAAAAACCAAGTATAACTAAAACATTCCTGTACAATAAAAATATTCTAGGGGAATCTCCTTTCAGGATCTCATGCTGTACTATAGAGCAACAGTAATAAAAACATCATGGTACTGGCATAGAAATAGTCTGGTTGATCATTGGAATAGTATTAAAGACCCAGAAATAATCCCACTTAACTAAAGACACTTGATTTTCCACAAAGAAGCCAAAACCACATAATGGAAAAAAAGAAAGAAAGAAAGAAAGAAAGAAAGAAAGAAAGAAAGAAAGAAAGAAAGAAAGAAAGAAAGCATCCTCAACAAATGGCACTGGTCTAACGGAAGGTCTACATGTAGAAAAATACAAATAGATCCATATTTATCACCCTGTAAATAACTAAAGTCCAAGTGGATTAAAGACCTCACCATGACACTAAAGATATTAAATCTGTTTGAAGAAAAATTTGGGAAGAGTTAGCACAGGAGACAACTTCCAGAACAGAACACTAACAGCTCAGGACCTAAGATCAACAATTAATAAAAGGGACCTTGTTAAACTGAAAACTTCTGTAAGAGATCAAAAACTCAAGTCAAAGCACATGCTGGTAATGATGTGGAGAAAGAGGAACATTCCTACTTTGCTGGTAGGAGTGCAAACTGGTACAACCAGTTTGAAAATCAATCTGGCACTTTCTTAGAAAATAGGAAATAGTGTTAGCTTAAGACCCAGCTATACCACTCCGGGGCATATGCCAAAAAGATGCTTTACCATATAACAAGGGTATTTGCTCAACTGTGTTCTTAGCAGTTTTATTCCTAACAGCCAGCATCAGGAAACAACCTAGATGTCCCTCAACTGAAGAATGGATGGAGAAACATTTAAACAATGGAATACTACTGAGCTTTCAAAAACAAAGAAATCTTGAAATTTGCAGGCAAATGGATGGAACTAGAAAAGATCATCCTGAGTGAAGTAATCCAGACCCAGAAAGATGTGCATTGTGTATACTCGCTTATATATGGATAACAGCACAACGTAGATATCCTTTGAAAGACTCTATCCAGCGGTGGATCAGGACAGACAGTGGGACTCCTGAGAAGACTCTGGGTGATTTGCTGCAAGTTATATGGAAGTGTTAGTGGATGAGGGGGTGGGAGATGTCAGGAGCTCCACAATGAGACTATCAAAGCTAACGTATCTGGACCAAGGGGGGAGCACAAACTGATGCAGCAACCAAGTACATTTCAAGCAGTGAACCTAGACCCCATGTTCTAAAGTAGCCAACGGATAGCTCTTTGCCCACATGGGGGGGTAGTGGGGGAAGAACAGAGGACTGCCATTGATATGGTCCCTGGTGCTTGTGGTCTGATCTCTGGCCCTTGGTGGAAAGGCCCTGTGGGAACACAGATGATTTGGATGCAGGTTCTCCAGGTGAAAGCTGATAGGTTGTGGTCAGAGAATTGGGGAGGAGGACCCCACCTGTCAGAGGTCTCAGTAAGGAAATAAGGCCCAAGAGGGAGTGTGGGAACAGGAAAATAAGAGCCAAGGTATTACAATTGGAATGTAATGTGAATAAAATAAAATGAAATGAAATCTTTTTAAAAAGTCAACTGATCCAAATAAATATTGTTTATTAAATATATAAATATGTAAGATTATCAAATAGCTATACTAAAATCTTAATGTACATCCTATTGGCTCTGAAAGAACAAAGCTACAATTGTAATTTCATAAAATGAGGCCAATATCAAAGACTAAATTTCACAATGTATTGGTAACAATGTGTAGTAAACATCCCTTGTATTCATATGTTAGAACAGAGTACAAGGGTTCACCTCCAAATCAAAAGAGGACAGTTCTTGGATCAAGATGTACAGTAGGGTTTAATCTCTCAGAGAAAAGGAAATCGGTATGTCAGTGACACTAATATGCATCAAAGTTTTAACACTATTGGCATAGACAACAAACATAAACATGTTCATATGTACAGTTTCTCTTAAGAGTTTACCAATCTTAAAATTATCATAATTAATATATTTATTAAACATGGTAGAATAAAATTTTGTTTGCACATTTAGAAGACTCTTAAGAAATCTAAACATATTTTGAAGCTCAGTGTTATCCCTTTATTTGTGATTCAAAGTGTGGGATAATTATGCAAGCTATATATATTTGATATGACAGTAAACTTTTTGGTATACTATGAAAGGAGAATTGTTAATTTTCGCTTGACTAAATTCATTACAGTTATAGGAGATAAAGGAAAACAAAACAGAGAAGATTATTAGAGTGGTCTGTCTGTAGAAAATGCAGGAAGTAGCAATGAGTTTTAAATTCTATGATAATGTGGACAGTTTCTAGAAGAGAAGTTAATTTTCCAGGCAATTCTGAAATGGGTTAAGTTGGCTATTTTAATGAAAAAAAAAAAAAAACAGGAAAAGCTGGGTATATCAAAATATCTTGAAATGTATTAAAATAAACTTTTCGGGTCATGATGATATCTTAGAGCCAGGCAATGATAAGGAGATACTGAGGAAGGATTATATTACGAATTTGCTACAGTGATGAATATGGTTAAAATAATAGAGAGGTATTGAATTTATTAAAAAACTTTGAAACATTTAAAATGGAAGGAAAATATTGTGATTTACCTAGACTAAGTCGACTAACGAGTGAATGAACGTAAGAAATCTGTAAGATTGCAATGCATAGTTCATATTTTTTAAATATAGAAATGGAGCTGTTCAGTGGTGAGGTCTTGGACTAAAATGGACAATTTTCTGAATCCTGCTTTCAGTTAAAAGGCTTGAGACTTAGTGAGTGGTCATACTTAGAGATGCCCATGTATGTGGCCCTAAACAAGTGTTAAACAGAGATAAAGTGTGACTATAGGAGATTTGGAGAAAATATTACATTAAAAATAAACATAAGGAAATCCACACAGAAAAAATAACACACTTCAATCAAAGGAGATTTAACTGAATCATTACTACTTTACAAAAGATTGGAGGATACGAACAGATGGCTTATCATTAGGTTTAAAAAGTAAGTTGGTAAACATATTAGAGTTTAAGTACACCAGCATGATCAAGGCCTGATTAGGGTATTTTTGAGGAAAACATATAGAGAATAACTTCAAAATATGTTTACTAGAGAAGAGAGATGCAGAGTGGTTATCCTTAGTTTGTATCTTAGTATTGACAAATAAAATCTTTTGTCTAGCTGTCACTAATCTATCTAATATTCTATCCATTTGTACACCATGAATCAACATTCATAAAGAATATGGATTTGTAGATTGATAGAAATAAGTATTTTTAATATTGATTGTGTATCAAGGGAATATTTAATCTAAAAATAATAAGAATTCTTCGTTTTCCTTTCATGTTACATGTGTCCTATTATTTTCTCTAACTAAGTATTCCTGAATTTAAACCTGATGGTTTCTATATTCCTGAATTTAAACCTGATGGTGTCTATATTCTCTGTTCAAAGGCGCTTTTCATGTACTCTTCATTTTTGTTAAGTCCAACTATCCTCTCATGTCTCCATCTCCTACCCAGGCCTGCTTGAACCTTTCTATTTCCCTTATTGATCATCTCTACTTCCATTTTATCAGAATTTCATTAATATATCCTCCCTCAATTCATCTACTGCTGGTGGCCCGTTTCTAGTTCTCTTGCTTCCAAAACAAATATATGTGTAAAATAGTCAATGAATAGATGAAAAAAATTATGTGCTGGTGAGAGATGAATTACTGATGTTTGTGGTCTGTTGAAAATTGGATCTTATCACTAATGGGGACTTAAATTAATATCCTCCTACTTTTCTACCTTTATTTTGTTTTTGTATATTTTTAGTTATATCCTATACTATATAGAATAACTGTTATCAAAATGTAACAAGTACTGGTGATGGTTTAGGAAGAAAATACATAGTTGGCAGGAATGTTAATGTAGATAGTTATTATAGGGGAAGTGTGGACTTTTCTATAGTATCTATCTATAAGGATAGGCCATCATGTCTAGGTGCATAGCTACAGGAAATTAAATAATCCAGCCAAGGTAACATATCACTATAACCCCTATTCTGGCAGTATTCATATAACTGAATATATTGAAACTTTCAAGAGTTGACTGATAGAGGAAAGAGTAAGAAAATGTGCCTTATTGAACAGTGAAATATTGGACATAAAGAAAAAAATCAATTGATAAGACATTCTCCAAAGTTATGAGGAGTGTGGTGAATGACTCTGACATGAACTCTGGTGCTTCATATTTGACCACCTCCCCTTTGTGGGAAGGTCTGATAACACTCAAAGAAAGAATAAGCAGGCTACCAAGATGAGACTTGATAGCCTATGATCATATAGTGGGGGAGGAGGTCCCCTCGGTCTTAGACCTAGAGGAGAGTAATTGGGTGAAAGTGGGAGGCAGGGAGGAGTGGGAGGATACAAGTGATGGGATAACAATTGAGTTGTAGTCTGAATAAATTAATAAAATTAAAATTAAAAAAAAAGAAAAAATCAAATTCTGTATTTTGCAGAAGAATAAATACAATGGCAGGGCTTTATGCAAAGTAGAAAAAGCCTGGCAGAGAACAGCAAATGCCTCGTGTTTTTTATCCTAAAGAAGCAGTGAAAGTAGGGATTAGTTTTGAATACTGATTTTTGGAGAAGGAAAGGTGTCAAGGAATAAAGGTAGTTTAGAAGAGAGGTACTGAAAATCAGTTAGAGAGGAGGAAATAACTTCTGGTGTTTTGTGCCAGAAGGAGATCAATATAGTGTCAATGGTTCTCACCATGTGGGTCTTTACAGCTTGGAGGGTTGAATGACCCTTTCACAGAGGTTGCCTAACACCAGCAGAAAACACAGATACTTACAATAGGATTCATATACCAGCAAAATTACAGTTTTGAAGTATCAATGAAAATAATTGCATGGCAGGGGGTCACCACAACATGCGCAACTATATTAACGGTCTCAGCATTTTCAAGCTAGAGGATGATTGTAAGTTACTTATCAAATTGTGTACTAGGATCTTGTAGGCTCCAAATAAAAATATATCCACTACAAAAGCTCATTAACACGAATTTTTAACTGTGTGCTTTAAGGATGCTTTGAAATATGATATTAAAATCTATAAAGAGGTTCACTAAAAATATGTACAAATTATACTTTAAACAGAAGAAGAAGAATCCAGGAAAAATGTGAGATGAATATTGAGAACACAAATAACTCCCTTTGTGTGATGAGTCATGATTTTAAAACAGACCATTCCACACAATTGTGAGCTTTCCTCTGGCTAGCTTTAACTGTGCCATCATCCACTGAGAATAGCTGTAGTGCTAAATTTAACCACGATGCATTATGTTTCATAAAGAATACAATGACTGAGTAGTATATATCAAAATTGATGATCTAATAGAAAATGTATTTTAAAATGTAAAGAAAGAGACAAAGTAGATAAAATTAATCATAGAAAAAACTGGCAAATTTAGAAATAGAATGTGCCTTCACAATAATATTATATGAAATACATTTCATATACATAAACAATAAAATATGTCTGTAAAACCAGCTACAATTCAAGAGAGAAAGACTTCAAAATAAAACAAATAATATTATAGATTATCAAAGAAAAGCAGTGATATCTCCCAAAGAGAATGACAGCAGTGATATAGCAAACCCAAGAAAAAGTCTGATGTGCACATTATATATTTCCATAAATAAACTCAAGTCATTTAACACATGGATGATGCTGTCCATGGATGATGCTGTACTTGAAAGTCTTGGTTTTTAAACACTACAAAATGTTATGATACGCTACAATCCAAAAACAATTGAAGTATAAAATTAAAGAATAAGAGTAATGAAAATGAGAATGTAGTCAATTTCATTCATCAATTTTCAGATTCAATATTATTCCACAAATTTCTTTTTGTGGCACAATTTTTGGCAGACAGTGCTTATTGATATATTTCCTCAGAATCACTAGTATATACTGGATCTATAGATCAAATACTTCAATTTTTCTGCCACATCAACAATTTGTAAACAAGTGCATACTTTGCTCTATAGACATTAAAATTCACACTATTTGGGTTGAATTATTTAAAAGTATTTGCTCAATGAACACATGAATATTTCAAAGTTACATTTTCTTACGTTCATGTCTACTTTTGTTATTTATTATTATTCTGTGATACTGCTTATATCATTACGGCTAAGTTAATTAAAAAAAATCATTTTATGAGTAAAGCAGACTACTTCCTAAAAGCAAAATTTTCAGCTAAATTAACTATAAGTAAATTATATATAAGTAAAATATATTTTTGTGAAATATAGTTTAATGCAATCACTTCACATATGTAAAAATGAATTAAAAATAATCCTTGCAAAAGTGGAATTAGTAGTCTATTGTCATACAAAAATGACATTTCATCAAATAAAAACATTCTCAAAATTTGCAAATCTAAATTTCATTTGCATCTTTAAAATCATGTCCTAGTGTCCTTTCAAAAATAGTTTTCAAAAGCTTCATTTTATATATGACTAGGACTTCTTATAATCTTTATTCAAGCTATGGGCTGGAAGAGTTCAGAGAGTTGTAAATGATTGAAAACTCACCTCTCAGCCAGCTCAGGGGCATCAAGGAAGATTTCCAGCACAGCTAATTATATTCTACCACCTACATCAGATGGGGAATAGAAGTATCAGTTCTGCCTATTGCCCAGCAGGGACCTATATTATTGCTCTCAGAGCACTAGCATGAAAAAATGCATTAGGTGGATCTTAAAAATGTCACTTTAATAAAAAATTTCTTCAGAGAAGCACATTATCTCTGCAAAGAAAAATACAGGTGTAAAATCTACAGGTGCCAGGAGTAGGTCGGGTGCTCTTTAGAATATTTCTCAACAATCAGAATTTTACTCTTTTTTTCTTCCTAAGAAAAAGACTGTACCTAAATGATGTTAATGTTCTGCTGGTGGAGCTATAGTGGAAGCTAAAAGGCATAAGGGAACTGAAAAAACACAGTTTCACAGTATGTAGGGTCATTAAAAATCACTTAATGTAAATATAGTGTTTATGCAGCCTTAATATGTGTGGGTCACATGAATCAAAAATTATCCCTTATGAAGATAAACCATAGCATTATTAGACAAGGTAATATTACAGAATAGAGAAAATGTATTGAGGGTGGGCCTGAAAGTAAAGCTTAACTAAAAATGACAGAGTAATAAATCAACATAGTAAATTCTATAGGACAAGTTCAGAATGCTATATCATGTCACCCTGGAGTGCTAGCAATAACAAGATTAGGAACACATGAGTTATATACCTTAATACACTCCATGGCTCATTCTATGTGGAACTGTATTTTACATCAAATTCTAAAATTTTTGTTAAATACTTACTTTACAGTATATTTGGGCATGTCTCTCTCTCTCTCTGTCTCCCTTCCTCCCTCTCTCTCTCTCTCTCTCTCTCTCTCTCTCTCTCTCTGGGGGGTTAGAGGTACAGTGGTCTCAAATAAAGGGGCCATCTATATAGTGTAAACAAAAGAAGCATCTTTAACATGAAAAGTAGCTCTTTACTTCCTTAGTTTTTCTAATATTCTTTCCTAAATGTAGTAGTAATCACACTTAACATGATCTGGTGTGAGATTCTCTAAATGTGCATAGTAAGAACTAACCAGAAGAGACAGCATTTCCAAGGTCTTGTCAATGTTTCATGTTTGGAACCCTTAACTTTACTAGGTAATAACAATATATAACTTGGTATTTTGCATTGTAGTTCCACCTATAGTTTCCTAATCCTACTCAATATTTAGTAAACAGAGGGGAACAATGTTTAGTCAGATCCCAACAAGCAAGGCTCAAGGAAGTCCATGCACCCATAACTATGAAACTGAGTCTAGTAGAGAGACTCCTTAAAGCAGAATCATCGTCAAAGAGACCAGAGAGACTTCATTCAGCCATAATGGGAACAAATGCAGAGTCCCACAGCCAAACATTTTGTGGAGCAAAGGGAATTCCGTGGAGGGGCAAAGGAGGTATCTGAGCAACCAGACGGATCAGGGACACACCAGGAGAAGACAACCCACAGAATCAACTGACTGGGACTCATGAGGGCTTTCAGAGAGAGCTGGCAGGTCCTCTACACATATGGCTATGTAGCTTGACTATGGTTATGGTTGAGTAGCTTGGTGTTCTTGTGGAAATACTAACAATGGGAGTGGAACCTGTGCCTGACTCTTGTCTACTTGTAGGACAGTCTTCCTCCTATGTGGTTGCCTTGTCCAGCCTTGATGTGATGGAACACTCCTTGTCTTATTTTAGCTTTTTATGCAGAATTTGGTTGATGTCCCTGGGAGGCCAGCTCTTCTCTGTGGGGAAGCAGAGAGAGCTGGATCTTGGAGAGATAAAAGTCAAGGGAAAGGATGCTGGGCAATGGGAGGGAAACTGCGGTCAGGAAGTAATGAAAAGAAAATTTAAAAAGGAACTTCTTAATATTAACATATTTAAATCCTTAACAAAGCAGTATATCAAAAGAAACAAAGATTCAAGATCTCTTAGTGCAACAATTCTTCAAATGCAATTATTGTTACTGTAGACACTGACAATCTTGCTTTATGCTAAATAAAATCAATGAGATTAATTTATCTCAGTCTAATCATATCACTATATAATGCATGCTTGTGATTGTTAAAAACATCTTTGTATTTTTCAATGTGAATTTTTATTTTTATATTAACAACCATATAAAGTAAGTTAATATTTATTTCAAGTATACACATAATATTACAAAAATACTTGAACATTTACTATTATGAACAATACTGTTTTATCAAATTACTTTGTTGAGTGTTTTGAGTGTAAAAATTGTCATAAATATATGGCTTCTGTATTAGGACTCTCACCTTAACTCTGAACTTAGTTTTCATATTTATTTTTATTTTTATTATTTTTATTAATTTTATTTATTTATTTATTTTATTAATTTATTCTTGTTACATCTCAATGGTTATCCCATCCCTTGTATCCTCCCATTCTCCCCTCCCTCTCATTTTCCCCTTATTCCCCTCCCCTATGACTGTTCCTGAGAGGGATTACCTCCCCCTGTATATGCTCATAGGGTATCAAGTCTCTTCTTGATGACCTGCTGTCCTTCCTCTGAGTGCCACTAGGTCTCCCCCTGCAAACCCTAAGAGACCATATTTGTATTAATTTTACACTATATATTTATGAATATTTCTTTCTCCCCTCAGAATGTATTCTCTTGGTCTGGAAAAAGACATAGATTTAAAATCAGAAATAAAAGAAATAAGATACAACTTTAAAAGCAACTTGTCCAGAATTAGGAAGACCTAGAAAATATTTAAATGCATTTATTTATCTTTAAGTACACTGATATGAATGTGCCTTTGTATTTTATATACTGTAGTTTTCCATATCAATAGAAAATTTTTAGAAAAATGTAGATAATCAGAAACTTCTCAAATGGCTATAACTAATTACAATAACGGAGACTCTGATCTAATCTTGGTAATTACTACTCAAGCAGGAAAAGGAAATTGGAAGTCTTAAATCTTCTGTTTTAATATAAAGATGATGGAAATTGATTATATCTTTATACTTTGTTGGTCTTTTTCCCCTTGAAAAGCAGAAAAGAGTACAATAAATTTTATTAGCATAGACAAGATAAAATTAGATTATTTTGGCAAAACTAGGTAAAATTTGCCAAGTACAGTTACTGCAGAAGTACTGAAGTACTGCCCTTTAGCTGAGTGTGAACACAGGACACAGAAGCCAAGCTGTGTCTGTGGACACTGTGTTTATACACCTATACTCAAATGGACATATTTGCTTTTTTTTTTACTTTTTTTAATATTAATTTATTCTTGTTACATCTCAATGGTTATCCCATCCCTTGTATCCTCCCATTCTCCCCTCCCTCCCATTTTCCCCTTATTCCCCTCCCCTATGACTGTTCCTGAGGGGAATTTCCTCCCCCTGTATATGCTCAAAGGGTATCAAGTCTCTTCTAGGTAACCTGCTGTCCTTCCTCTGAGTGCCACCAGGTCTCCCCCTCCAGAATATAGTATATCTCAAAAATGCATATTCAGCAGATTGCTTAATGATTTTGAATCTGCTTAAATTCTAATCACTATCCTAAAACTATAAACCGTGATGCCAGAAATACATTTCACCGATCTTCTCTTTCCCCACTGCAGTATTCTTGATTCTGATTGTGTGATAGCCACATCTGGACTTGACTACATCTGGAATCAATGAAAACCAAAGGAATTTGGAACAGCATTGAAGATGTTTTCTGATTGTATCATTTGAGATAAAAAACAATACAAAACATACACACATACTAGTTGAGTCTATGTGGAAAAAGTAAGTTTTCTTTGGCCTACTTTTTTTTTTGGAAATGTATTTATTTATTCTGCTAGTGAGGCATCCCTTTGCTGGTATTGGAACATACTTCTTTAGCATTCCAGCAAAGACTCTAAGATTGAAAACCAGCAGAGATATCTGACCCCAGGGACTGAGCGACAACCCTATTCTCAGCCTTTCTGTTAGTGGGCAGCCCAGTCACTGTTGATCTAGTTGCACCACAGTCTGTAGGTCACTTTAACAAACCATAGAGTGTGTGTGTTTTCTCTGGAGAACAATGACTAATACAGATTGCATAGTGAATCCAAACATCTGCGTGTCAGAAGAGAAATATTTGCACACTAACTGCTGTCACTTTCACAGAATTATACTGCTTAAGTGTCATAAAAGTCATCTTTAAAGAATTGTTTCAACAGTGTATTTTTATTTGCTTAAGATCAACAAAGAAAAGAAATAACAGAAAAGCACAATGCAATCTTCAGAGCTTACATAGAAATATAAATACTTCTTTAGATGTTTTAATTTTAATTTGTTCACTTTACATTCCAATTGTAGTGCCTTCCCTCATCGCCTCCCAATCCTACCTTCCTCCCTCATTTTTGTCTTTCTATTTCTTTTTTTAATGAAAATAGATTTTTTCATATATCTGATTATACTTTAAAAAATGAAATATGTGCACTGAATATGAACAAAATTGTTTTGTATACATGAAAATTAAAAATAAATTAATAAAGTATATTAGAAAGAAAATTTTATAATAGAATAATATAATTCATTATAGTTTATAATAGAATAATATGCATTTAAGTATATATTTTCCAAGATCTGTACCTTAAAAACTCAGTATAGGCTGATTTTATTATTAGGTTTCAGTTTGTTTCTATCTGTTTATGAAGGTGAAGAAAAATGGTTAATCAGTATTAAATTAAGGCTGAATCATCTTTTCCCTTCAACACTGAAAAACAAATCCTTTAAAGATGTAAATACAACAGAAAAATAATTAATGATTTCAGCCATACACTTTTGAGGTCATATAATCTCAGACTCTAATTAGTAGAGTGTTGCTTAGTTGAACTAATGCTTTTGACATTCATTTTCACCAACACAAGGTAGGATATCACTTTTAGAGTCAAGTTCATAAATGTTAAAATTAAATACATGACAGTCACAATGATTCATAAATGAATTGTGCATATATGTACCCATTATGGTATCAAAGAACAGTTCATCAGAGAGGAGGTGGGGGCATGGTCCTTGCACTAACTGAAGCGCCATCTGTATGTTCCACTTAGCCGTCAGCATTACATTAAAGCATGCTAAGTTTTAAAATAGTGTTATTTTTATGAAGTATACCACTGCATCAGTTGCTTCTCCTGCTGCTATAACAACATATCTGACATTGCAACTCAAAGGAAGCAGTTTTTGTTTTTCTTTTTTTTCTAACAGTTTGGGTTGATACAGTCTCTCATAGCAAAGGAGTTTTTTCTAGCTGGAGCAAGAGGCTGCTTCCATGGCTTCCACAGTGAGCACTCTTATAACAAGGACTTGCTTGATTCTTTTTTGCTTTCTTCTCAGTCCTGGATGTCACCCTATGCAATGGTGCCATCCAAAGTTAAAATAAGTATTCTCACTTCAACTTAATGTAGACAACCTGACACAAATATGTGCAATTGTTCTAAACCTGCTGAGGTAAACAATGAATATTAAATTACATCTGTACCACACTAAGCTAATGCAATGATTTGGTTACCGTTTTAAATTATATACATACAGTTTTTATAATTTAACGAATCTTAATGGTAGGCCCATTGTAAACTTTGATATTTAAAATGGTTTTTAGATTAAAATTTAACTGAAACAACAGTATGAATTTTCAAAATAGTGATGAAATGGAATTTGACTAAATTAAAAAGAGGTAAAATAAACAACTGTAGTTTGATAAATACTGTTTTAAGATAGCAATAGCTCACTAATGTACCTTTCTACATTCCTTTGTATAAGATGAGTTTAATTTCCAGTGAAGGTAAGACTATGGTTGGCTAGCAGAACAAGAAAGGTAAGAATAAAATAATGACATATTCTGTATCTAAAGACTAGATAAATTACACAAATAAAATGACAACCTCAAGGCTGTATAATGGGCAACTTATGATTAGTGCACACAACACTCCATTCACACACACAGGGTGGCTCACTGCTATGTTTACGTATAACACACATTCTAGAGGTAAAAAAGAAAAAAAAAAAAAAAAGAAAATTTCACTTTTTAGAAATTTAGTTCTGTCGTAACACTAAAGCTGGCTAAAAATCCGTTTCTAGGAAAATATCTAAGAACAGCTTGCTCCTCTTGTGGGTGGAAAAATCTTACTCTGCCACATTTTTGAAGTATAAAGTCTTCTCAAGAATGCTTGCTGTGTGTCACACAGCATGTTGTTTTCCCCCAGCCTCAATAGTCAGTTTAGGCACTCACTGCTAAGTGATGAGGGATATGGTATGGCCCTAAGGGGGACACATGCATTGATTTCTAAAGATAGACTCTGAAGGACTGAAAAGGTTTTTGAGGGAAAAAAGAAGATGATGTTTTCAAAGGTCCAGGATACTTTTGTTTCTGATTTCCTTTCTTGCAAGAGCAGAGAGATATTGGAGAACTTCAGAGTGGCCTGGAGTTATGTTCTTTCTCCCTGCACTCTGCACTCCTGTCTTCTAGTGCCCCTTACAAACCTGCCTTTCAGAAGAAACGTGATACATATCCTGAATATAGAATATTTTGGTATGGCAGTTATTTTAATTAAGGGTTTAATATTGCTAGAGTGTATTGCAAGTCTCTTCAGAAGTACACTTTGGTGTGCAAGCTGAGTTAAATAGGATTGAAGACATTTTACTTCTAGACAGCATTAATTGAAAGGAAGATTACATATAATTTTTGGCAGCAGTCACTGACATATTAACCTGATTATTTTTAATAGTCTAAAATCATTTCATCTCAAAAATATGTGTAAAATTAAATGGCTGCATAATTTCAAATGCACTAGAAAACAGCTATATTTTTCTCAGTTAGAATGTGGAGTGTTTAATCTCATTTCTTCTTCATAGTCCTTATCATGAATGTCTTTTTAAACAGTCTACTTATAAATTTAAAAGTCTTAAAACAAACACAAAACCACACATCAAGTAAGCACCAAAGTGGCAGAATTGAAATTAAAGTATGCTTTCTCTGATACTGTCTATGACTTCCAATAATTATTGATGAATATCTGTGATTTCTTTAATAACCTGCCTTGAACAACAGTAAGGATGTGTAATTCAAATATTAATTAGGAGTATTTAGTGGAAATTTCAGTAAGTATTATCAACCTTGATCTCTGTTAGACATAATCAAACACTGATCACATTAATCTTTTGAAAAAATCATTACTCATCTTAATAAGAAATATTTTACAATCTGAGAAATTAGATTGTAGTGGGTAGGTAGCAATTGATATTTTATGTACTAGAGCATATTTTCTGTTTTACCTTTATATATATAAATATATATATTTAAATAGCAATACTGAGATGTTAAAAGAATATATATGTATATATGATGTATATATATGTACACACACACATATATATGTGTATATATATATATATATATATATATATATGCCAGGCTTCTAATTTTTATTAAAAATGTACACTTAAAATTTTAAATAAAAGTTTTATATTAGAGCATAAATATAATGAGAATTTATATAACACTAATACATCAAAATTTTTTCTTTTCCTTTTTTATTGTTTTCCTTTATATATATATATATATATACATTTATATTATTATACATATATACAATAAACTACCTACAGCAAGAAGAACCAGAAACAACCAGGAATTATATAAATGTTACATTCATAGTGTTTTGGCTATTTCTTTTTGGCAACCTTGTAAAAATCACATCTCCTATCCTGGTGCATCTAAAATTATTCATGTAAATCAGTATCTATCATATCTTATCTCTATCAACTTAAAACATCCATCTAGACCTAAAAAATCTTAATCCCAACAACTAAGCTAAATTGTAAAATTAACTATCTGGTCTTCAACCTCATCATAGACTTGAGAAAGAATAAAATTATTTGTGCAGACAGGAAGTGCAGGTTAGCAGCTTCCAAAACGAGATGACAGAGACAGTTTACACTGCCTGAACAGTCAACCAAAACTCTGTAATGTTGGAGCATCATCTTCAGCCTTCTGGCCCAAGATGTCTGACAGACATCAAATATTTTAATGAAAATTTCAACTATCATACTAATTACAACTAAATAAACGGCACATTTTAAACTAAATATGATCTAGAGAATCACAAGCTAAAAACAATGCCTTTGTCATGCAAGTTTGGAGTCATTTATTTTTTAATCCCTTATTTACTTTGATAATGTTTTTTTTCTTTTTTCTTTTTCTTTTTATGATGAAAAAAGTGTGTATTTAGTATTAGCCAGCTGGACTCGGTTTAGATGATCTCAATCTTGTTGGCAACATCCAGAGCATCATAACCAGGAGCCAGTCGAACATATGCCTTCTTCTTTCCATCCAGCTTTATCAGGGTTATTGACTTTTTCCACATCAATGTTGTAGAGTTTCTTCACGGCCTGTTTGATCTGGTGCTTGTTAGCCTTGACATCCTCAGTGAACACGGGTTTGTTGTTGTCTTTTATTTTCTTCATGGCTGACTAGGTGGTCAGGGGGAATTTGATAATGACATAATGGTCAAGCTTGTTCCTCGTGGGTGTGCTATATCGAGGGTATTTGGGCTGCTTCCAGAGCCGCAGGGTCTTGGGCCGCCGGAAGGTGGGTGACGTGCCTATCTTCGTCTTCTTGTGGCTGTGGACACCTTTCAGCACTGCCTTCTTAGCTTTGAAGGCCTTCGCTTTGGCTTTGGCTTTGGGAGGCACAGGAGCTTCCTTCTTTGCTTTCAGCGCCATCTTGGCAAAAAGCTGATAATGTTTTTCATGTAAAGTATTTTGATCCAAATTCACTCCCACACCCTTATCTCTACTCTCCACACAATTTTATATTATGTTCTCTCCCCCCATCGCGCGCTCTCTCTCTCTCTCTCTCTCTCTCTCTCTCTCTCTCTCTCTCTCTCTCTCTCTCTCTCTCTCTCTCTCTCTCTCTCTCTCTCTCTCGGTCACTGACTCTCTCTTTCTCTCTGTGTTGTGCATGTCTGAAGACAACCTTGGTCCTGCTTGTTTGTTTGTCAGGCAGTGTCTTTTACTAGTCTGGAACTAATCGTGAGGTGAGTCTAGCTGGCTAGTCCACCACAGTTATGACCTTGCTTATGCCTGTCTATCATTATGATAATAAATACAGTGGCGACACTGACATGTACAGTCACACTGTTACTCTTTACATGGTTAGGTTTTCATGTTTTTAACTCAAGAGATTCCTTTACTGTTGCATTACTACATTTTCCATTCTCTATCTTTCTTAAGCAACACCTCTCAACTGAAGAACTGTCCTCACCATGTCTTTATGTACTCATCGAAGCAAGAAACTGTGTGTGTGTGTTTTTTTTTTTTTTTTGCATAACAGACAGCTGAAAAAATTCTGTCAGCAAGAAGACTTTTGGTTACGTTTTTATAATTTGGAGTTCAGTAAATACGCATTCAGCGGCATGTAACAACAATCCATGGACTAATCTATTTTTGGTAATAAATGTTGCCTTATACCTCAACTGTGAAAAGACAAGTGAAACATTGTTCCGTGATACTATTTTTTACATTTTATTTATTTTTAAATAATTTTATTCAGATTATATCCCAATTGTTATCCCCTCACTTATTTCTTCCCATCACCACCCTCTATTTTCAACAATGAATACCTTTACATGCTGTTGAAGAAAATATTAGTAGTATCCTAAAACACATAATAGATGAAGTAACTTTATTCATTATGACCTATAGATGTGAATCTCATCAAAGGTTTGATCATTTTCCTTGTGATCATATTGTTCTGTATTTTCCAAGTCCCAATCAAGACTTATACAGCATTATTAATAGTATTTCCCATCGAAAGAATTATTGAATTTCATCTTGATAAAGAGGCAAGAAGTTAAAGTCTATTTCCAAGAAGTGTCTTGAATTCATACTGATATTGCTCTAAATGAATATATTAAATATTCTTTAGCTGTGAACAAGAAATATTGAATTTACTTCAAGGTTGAGAATATGGAATCTGAATTATTACAATATCCCATAGAAAATTCAATGTCATGTCACCTTCTATAACAAAATGATAAAATCTCAATCCACCTTGCAAAATGTAAGATTCAATCAGACCATAAGGTCACACTTTATAAGGACTGTTAGTAAGTATTCAGAATTCACTTGGTATAAAAGTAATGAGATAAATTGTAGATCAAAAATTATTGACAGACTCACAGAATACTTTTCATTTTGTTATAAACTGGAATGCTAATATGTATCATGATGAATAAAAACCCTCTTACTATATAATCCAAATGCTATTGACACAGCTGAGAATATATATGCAGCAGAGACGGAATAAAAGAATAGTCAAAAAAAATACTCTTCTTTCCTCAAAGCTCAGTTCAATTATTCAATTAGTGTATCGTCTGTTGAAGAAATTAAGAATACTTTCAGAAAAAAAGACATATTAATATCTAGAAAGTCAGTCAGAAACTTAAAATCTCTTGAAAAATTGTCTTAAAAGTCAAGTAATTTAATTTATTTGTCTACTGCATGAATTTGTTTGAAATGGCTTGGAACATAGCTTTTAGAACAAATGTCAGACTTCTCCGTTTTCTTGATGCTACTTTATTGATGAAGTGGCAGATACTATACTCCTCATGTTTATCATGTACATATAGGAATGTAAGTCAACCAAAGAGTGTGAGATAACATGGAGAAGAAAGAACTGTTAGTGAGGAAAATAAATCAGAAACCAGAGCACCTGGCATATGGAGAATCACCCAGAGAGGGTTATTGAATGAAAGTAATTGCATGCATCATTCACAAGAATTTACTAAAATAAAAAACTCTTACCATTCTAGATATCTGATTATGTTTTCACTCTTCATGTGGACATTAATTCATCTATGACTTGATACCGTTGCCATACCAATCCCTATGTTTTTGAGGTAATAAAATTAAGGCAAACTCCATAATGCTTCCAAAAACTGATGGTGGTCATTCACATTTTATATATCATATGTTAAGTGAACATATAAAGTAAGCCTAGTTAGTGTACATAATTATTTTCTAAAGAATATACACTGTTATAAAAATGACATTAAGAGAATGCTAGAAAAAATGACATTGTGATATATTCTTTTAATTAAGAAATGGAAAAAAACTGACATCTTATCTAATTCTGAGCCTACTATGATGTTGAGTGCAACATGGTCGGATGAAAAGGCAGAAAATGGATTAAAGGCAAAATAATTCATGATTTCTTTCTACTATCATATTAGTGTTTGAAAGTGCTTGAGCCATTGGAGTATATATACACCACCTTTTGTAGGTAGTTCATTAAAATCAACTGATTACATATGTTATCTAAATGTTTTAATAAGTTAAATGCCTATTTTTAATGTCTTACCACATTCCCCATTTTTGTGATTCTACCTTATTTCTCAGCTTCCTGTGTATAATTAAAGTTTAATATGAGTGATTATAAAAATTAGCAACAACAAAAGCACATGAAGTGCAATACATGGTAATTTTTAAATTGTGTGTAATTTCTACTAATTGTAGTGAAGTCAGATCAAAATGCTTATCTGCTTGTAGGGAAACCCACAAGTAGAACACTATGATAGGTAGATTTGGGCCAAGGGGTCCCGCTCAAACTAAGGCACCAGCCAAGGACAATACAGGCGGTAAACTTTAAACCCCTACCCAGATCTAGCAAATGGTCAGAACAGTCTCCACACTTGAGTGGAGAGAGGGATATGACTTTCTCATGTACTCTGGTGCCTCACATTTGACCATGTACCCTGGCGGGGGAGACCTGGTGGCACTCAGAGGAAGGACAGCAGGTCACCGAGAAAAGACTTGATACCCTATGAGCATATACAGGGGGAGGTAATCCCTCTCAGGAACAGCCATAGGGGAGGGGAATAAGGGAAAAATGGGAGGGAGGGAAGAATGGGAGGATACAGGGGATGGGATAACCATTCAGATGTAACAAGAATAAATTAATTAAATTAAAAAATGAAAAAAATGCTTATCTGTTTGCCTGATAAGTTTTTGTTAAGAGTTTTCATTACCTGACTTCAGAGGACTATGCACAAAAAGATTTCTAAAATGTAAAGACTATAAATGAGCACCTGAGTATTTAATGAGTTTATTTAGACAGAGACAATTGAGTTTACAATAGAAATATGATTTTAGAGAATCAGTATATAGCAAACATCCATGAAAACTGCGTTAAGTAAAATACTAATAACCTAAGACTTTGTAATCTACTAAAATACATTATAGGCGGCAGTAATGGACTTATATGTGCTCCTCTGCAATAATTTAAAAGTGCCTTAGTGGTAGTTTTTATACAGTGTTTATTTGCTTTATATAAGTTAATGAATAAATTGTATACTCATGAGTGGTTTATGCTAGAAACAACAGTATTACCTTATCACCTTCGGAAAAGGTGACACCATCCACAGCTCTTTTCCATGTGATCTCTGGAACCGGCTCACCCTCTGCTTCACAGATGAGTGTGACATGACCATTCTCAGATGTTGTCTCATTTTTAAGTTGTAATATATGAGGCTGTACTGTAAAAAATGTACATATTATTCAATTGATATTGGACCAGAATGGTGGCTATTCATCATGGAAATTCCATATTAAATGTTTAATTCCACATTTGAGCACTATGAGATTACTAATTCCAATGCAGTTGTAACATACTCTCTTAAAATACCAAGAAATTGCTAATAAGAGGGAAGAAAAATTTTAAATAACAAGGTTTATCTACTTTCACTATAATAATTCTTTCAAATCTATACAAATCAATATAATTTCTTATAAAGTTTTGTCAATTGAGTACAATTCTTTTATTCCTATCTTAGAGCCACAAATTGAAATGTGTAATAATAAAAATGTATATGTAAAAATGAGAATATAAAATATGCTAACAAAAAAAGAAAGAAAAAGAAATTTCATCTCTAAAACAACAAATATGTAAACACACGCAGATATATGAACACATTTATAAAGCATTTATTTAGTCAATTACTGCATTTTATCTATGAATAAGTTTAACAAAGTGCTCAAATGATTAGGGTTTGTTTCTTAAATACTTAATATGGAGAGTTATATCTTAGAAAATTGTGAAAATATTCATTACATGAAGAGATATTTAAACATTGTCAGCATACAATTATAAGAGGTTAATTAGGACCCTAATTTTCTTTAACATAGATCTAGACCCTATTTCTCTATAATTATAAAACTAATAGCATATAACATTAAGTATACTGGTATTAATCTTTTTATAGTAAAATAAACCTGCCACCACAATTTACATATTGACATAATACTTTAAAATTTGGTCTTTGTGTTATCTGTGTGTTCTGTATTTTGTAGTTTTTGTTTGTTGTTGTTGAATTGTTTCATTTTATTTTATGGCAAAAAAGGGAGAGTTATTGAGTGTGGCTACATTGGGAAGAAAGGTAAAGAGATCCAGAGACCACCCCAAATTCAATTTATGGGTCCTGAAGTGAGATCAATGTTTAAATAGATGCCAAGGAAAAATACATTTAAGCACTCCCGGCCAAAGTGTGGTCCCACCACCACGGGCTTCACAGTCAAGTCCTAGAAGGTGCATAGAAATGTGTGAATTCTCATCCAGGACACAAGTTTCTCCTCTGGATGGTACATTTTCCTTCTCCAAGCATGAGAATTCTAGGAAAAACATTTCATTTCTTTGAGGTCCATTATTTCCATAGTCTCCTTTTAAAGAGATGCTCCATTCTTCCATTGATTGCTATTCTCAAAGCGTTTGCTGAATGATACTTTTTATGCTCAATACATACATGTAGTTCGTAAGGCTTTTGTAATAAATTGTATCATTTACTGTGTGTTGTTGAAATGAAGAAACAGCTTGTTCCTATGGAAAGTTTGTACTTTGCATCCAGTAGCAGACTAGGGGTTGGCTCTGTCTCCTTCCCTCTGCATGGATACAGCATTATACCACAGTACTGTGATACTTACCAAAGACTTGAAGGAAGGCCTGCTTTTCATCCTCTCCTGCCTTATTTGTGGCTTTGCAGACATAAGAGCCCCCATCTTTATTGATTATGTTCCTGACAGTGAGCTCTGTATTACTGCCCTTTAAAATATACTTCTCATTTTCTTCAATGAGTTTGCCATTCCTAAAAAAGAAAAATAGGTTGATTTTTGCCATCCAATTTTATAAATGGGACCCTACAATAACCTGAATTAGCTATAAAGTTACAATGTTTATGGCTATGATAAGTGATTGCTATAGTTCAATCAAAATTACATTTTATTAGTCAAGCAACCTTAATACAAACACATAAGAACAATGATTGAAATTTACTTTGACTGTGGAGATGTGAATGGCATTTATCTGAGGTTGAAATTGTAATATTACTGAAGGAATTTAAACACATGAATTCAACTAGTAGTTTAATATTTTTTTTTTGAGACAGGGATTCTCTGTGTAGCCTTGGCTGTACTAGATTCACTTTGTAGACCAGGTTGGCCTCAAACACACAGCGACCCACCTGCCTCTAACTCCTGCAAGCTAGAATTAAAAACTTGTGTCCCCATGCCTGGCATACTTGATTATTATAAAACACTGTGTTATTATTGATGTTTATTCACTTTATTTAGTACTTTAATAATTAGTAAAGAGTCTAGGTGATTACGTTTAAATCTTGCCTACATGGGAAAACAGCCATATTTTTATATACCATAGAAACTTTCCAATGAAATATGTTAATAGCTTAGGCCATGGCAATACTGACAGTGACATCAATGGCATTTTTAAGTGCATAACTGAAGGATATCGCAATAAAAATATAGCATGATGAAAAATATTTGAGTGTACTCTCTATGTGAACATAGAAATTAGAAATTAACTAGATATATTGTAAATTGGAGAACACAAAGACAAAAAATAGGGCAAAGAAATGAGAAATGAAATAAAGTTTTACTGGAAAACGGGTATCAAAAAACACATTAAATATTTTCTGACACAGGGTCTATAAATGCTTAAACACAAGGAAATATTGATCAAAGAAAGGAAGAAGGAAATAAAGCCATACAACAGGACAAGCTGAAACAACAAACTATTTTTACATACAAGTCTAAAAGACATTTTGAAAACAAGAATACAGAAGATTTCAACAACTTATTTGTAAACAGAAAATCAGATGACTAAATATGTATAGAAAGCTACTACTGCAAAATAGAAATATGATACATATTCCTATACTAATATTTCAAATGCATGGAATAGGAATATTTATTAAAATGTGCTGAAATGGTGAATTGAAAAAATGTTATTAAAACATCCTCTAATTTACAGTTTTTAATGTAATTAGTAAATAATATCAGAAATTACAGTTAAGCATACCCACAAACATGTAAGAGAAACAATGCAGTTACAAATAACCAATACCAAAATTAATACATAATGAAATTTTATATAAAAAATTAATAGAAGTCTGAAGTAAAGGAAAAGCTCAATATAATTTTCTAGAATCAACAATTAAGATACTGGGTACAGATAAAAGAAGATTATAAGAGAAAGGCAAAAAGCTATAATGACAGAATTGTTATTTAGAGAAAAAAGAGATTAAATGCAAAGTAAACAGAAAGAAAATACCAAGACTAAAAGCAATATTCAGTGAAATCTAAATATAAAAGACAGATTAATGCACCTAAACAGTTCATTATGCTTATTATTTGTATATACCTCTGTCTAAAAAGACAAGATAAAGAAGAAAAAGAACAAGAAAACAGTTGTGAAGTTATCAAGACAAGAACAGGAAGATCACCGTTGACAGAATATGATAGGCTAAAAGGCAAATGAGCAGTAGGCTGCCCCTGGGCAGCACATGCCAAGGTTTGCCCTGAAAATTATGCCCTACAACAGATCTGTTCTATGACATTTATTGGGTGAGGGAAGGGGGAACAGCCTTCACATGAAGGAAAGATAAGGACTCAGCAGCCACACTTGAAGGCAGCTAGTCAGAGGGAGGAACCAGGAGGGAAGAAGGACAGAGAGGTTGGTGGAGGGACAAAAAGAGAAACACCTAGAAGGCAGAGAGAGAGAGACGCATACACAAGGGCAGAGAGAGATGAGGGGACCCTTTTATCCACAGGACACACCTGGGACACATGTGGCCCCTGGTAGTGCCAGGTGATGACTCAAGCAGTTTCTAGGTACTGAGAGATGGCCAGTAAGATCACCTGTTTACTAACAACTGCAGCAATACAGAAATTAAGTACATAACAAGACGATGGTTTTTACATTTCTGTAAAAACATGTCATTAAAGACTGGAAAAGAAAAAATTGACGTGAATAGCTCTTCATCTCAAGAAAAGAAGTACATCTCTGGTGCAACCTTCAGTCAAGATAAAAGGTGAAATTCTTGATTTAGCTAATCTAAAACAGAAACAACCAGGGTTAGTTTTAAATTATAGCACAAAAATAGTACAGGGAGAGATACTTCCTTATTGAAAGGATTAATCTTGATTCAAAACTTAAATCACCAAGAAAACAAACCTTTAGTTCTATCTGTGAGCGTGTTTCTAGATTAAGAATGTTAAGGTGGTAGCTTGCTTAGTTCATATACCACCATTCTAAGGCTGGGACTCTAAACTGAATAAACAGGACAGAGGTGGCTAGGCAGAAAGACCCAGAATTCTCTGCTACCTACAGCTGATGCAACAGAACCAGTGGTTTTGTGTTTCTATGCCTTCCCTTAGCGAAAGGTAACCTCAAACTGTGACCCAGATTACAGCCCTTCTTAATTTACCTTTGTCAAGTGTTCTGTCACCAAGCGGAGTAACATAAGTAATATATTGACTCATTTTGTGAGTCAGTGGTCTCCTGACATTTTAACAGTCAAAAACAAGAGCTGATGACTGAGAATGCAGGTGCTAATAAGTTAGCATCCTAATTCCTGCAACTCATAAAAAAAGACATCGAACTCTGAATAGGTAAATTGCAAAAGAATGAGTTGTGTGTTTCTTTAAAAATCAATAGAATTAGCCACATTAATAGGCTAAAAACCATAATACATATGATATTTATTTGCACTTAATTCAGTTTTTTTATACACTATATATTTTGATCCTGTTCTTTCCCTTCCTCAGTTCTTTCCTGAACTTTTTAACCTCTTTATTCACATGGCTTCATGTTATTTCCCTATCTGAAAAGAAAATATATGGTATTTTTGAGTGACATAAAATGTGTTATAAAATAAGTATGGAGAAATATTAACACTGCATTTGTGCTTTCTTGAGTTTAGATGTCACTAAGTATTGCTGTTTGCCTTGTGAAAATTATCCAAATATTCCAACTGTTAGCTCTTCTGTATCTTCTGTATTTAACATTCTAAAGTATTGTCATGTCTCCATGAGAGTATTGGCTCCTTAACCTTTCAGGTAACCAAAATTAGAGACAGGGACTTAAAACAATATAGTACAAAAAGGCAATATACAGTTACTTTCACATAATCTTACATTATTGATCATGTGTCCAAACAATAATATTGTTAAGAATGATAAATCATCCTTTTCAAAACACACTTTATTCCAGCACCAACACCAACACATACCTGTTCTCTCTCTCTCTCTCTCTCTCTCTCTCTCTCTCTCTCTCTCTCTCTCCCTCTCTCTCTCTCTCTCTCTCTCTCTCTCTCTCTCTCTCTCTCTCTCTCTCTCTCTCTCTCTCTCACACACACACACACACACACACACACACACACACACACACACACACAAACACACAAACACACACACAGAGTGAATTACTTTAAGAATACTTTTTTTTCTATTATATATGAGATATAATAAAATTATATCATCCCGCTACTCTTTCTCCCACTAAAAATTCCCATATAACCCTTCTTTTTAATTGTTATATTATTGAAAATAGATTTTTCCATACAATGTGTTCTGTGTGCTTCTCCTCCCTAAATTTCTCCCAGATCTTCCCCACATTTCCTTTCATCAAAACTTATTTCTTTCTCCTTAGGAATAAAACTAAGGCACTTAAAATAATAATAGTAAAATAAAACAAAGAAACAAGCAAATTACAATAGGGCAAAACAAGCAGAAGAAAAAAGGAGAGAGAGAGAATAAACGATGCTCTTTCAAATTCATGATCTCATTTTTCATCAATTTCTATTAAGTTCATATGTGTATATGTACACATACATTCCTAAATATAGCACATTCCATGTGTATAATGTTACTTGCATGTATATTTTCAGAGAGAATCAAGTGGTGTTAGATAATCTTTATTTTAAATGAGACAAGACAATGCTTGTTTCTTTCTAAGTAATTACAAGTGCAACCTTTACACTGTGAGTCTTATGAATACATGGGGCCCGCACTTACCTGAACCAAGAGATGCTAGGATCTGGAGAGCCCGAGGCCCTGCAGGTTACAGTCATCTCCTCTCCTCTCTCTGCAGTAGCGTTGAAGGACTTCTGGGGCATCATAATTGCAGGTGGCACTGAAGGAGAAAGGACACAGAGTAAAGAGATGCAAATAGAATATGAGTCAACAATATTTGTCACTGCCTTTTAGTCCTTTGAATCTTCATAGTTCCATTCTGTTTTCACAGAGAATTAAGGTTAGTGATATGCTCTCTTATACATAATAGGATAATTCACCACGTTATTAGTTTAGTATTTCTTAATCTGTTAAGCAATAAACTGTGTATTTTAGTGGACCTATATAAAGCATGAAATATGTCTCACACAAAGACACAGGAGCACCGACTTAATCCATACTGAAATCTACTTTGAGCATAAATGGATTTCCTATTTGGGTTCCTATTGGTCTATGTAATTCCGTTGGCCATCATTCACTGCTTCAAGACAGGACTTTCAAATTAGGTGTCAAACCATAATGTTCTTCCTGATTAACTACACTTAATTTCTTCAAACAACTATAAAACATTTTATGAAGAGAAACTGCTTCAGCTATACAGTATGAAAATAGATTTTCATGAACAATTCAATTTTAAAATTAAGCTTCCTCAATTTCCAACTAATTACATTGCAAAATTGTACACGCTGCACATTTTGGTCATGTTGAAACTGTGGCTGAAATGCAACGTTTGCGATAAACAAGGCACTGGCTTCCAGAGCAGTGCCTCAGTTTCAAAGTAAAGCTGAAGCTGGTACTCAGTGCCCACCTCGTGCCACTGAAGTGATATGATAATACGTCTAAAATAAATAGGTAACAGATTAACTCATTTTTATATATTGAACAAAATAGACAGACAATTAGAAGTTTGATTACAGTTGCATATCTTTTTTTTTGACGTTTTACATTTTATTTTATTTTTTAAAAATTTATTATTTATTCTTGTTACATCTCAATGGTTATCCCATCCCTTGTATCCTCCCATTCTCCCCTCCCTCCCATTTTCCCCTTATTCCCTTCCCCTATGTCTGTGACTGAGGGGGATTACCTCCCCCTGTATATGCTCATAGGGTATCAAGTCTCTTCTTGGTGACCTGCTGTCATTCCTCTGAGTGCCACCAGGTCTCCCCCCCTCCAGGGGACATGGTCAAATGTGAGGCACCAGAGTATGTGAGATAGTCTTCAGATCTGCATCTATGAGTCATTGTCCCATTTATAATGAGGGAAATAGCTGGTATACCTATTGGTAAGTAAGCAGACTACACATTTTTACCTTCAGGAGCACGGGTATAGGAGCATGCTTGATATGAAGTAGTATCATAATAATTACTAGTAGCCACAAAGATTCACATTTATAGATATTGTCTCTTAACTTTATGAACATATTAATTTTTTATCTCATTTCCTTTCTGTTGTATTATAGTCACAATAGTGTTTTTACCATATGACCTACTATTTGAATTTTGAGTATTGTGAATTAACATTAAATGAGGGATGCTGCAATTTTCCTGTGTATTTTAATTTTTTATATTGCAACATAATTACAATATTCTCTTCCTTTTCCTTTCTAGTTTCCCCCATATTTCTCTCCCCACTCTCCTTCAAGTCCATGGCCACTTTTTCATTAATTTATATTATGCATATACATACATACATACATACATACATACATACATACATACATACATTTTCCTAAGTATAACCTGTTCAGTTCATATGTTACTTGTATGCATGTGTTCAGGGCTGTTTGCACTGGAAAAAGCCTAGTTTGCCTTTCTTCTTGCTTTTCAATTATCTGTCCAGGGTATTGTGCTTTTGTCTTAGAATTGCACTTAGAATTACTGTATTCTTGTTTGTTTGTTTTTCTTTTTCCTTTCTTTCTTTCATTTTTTTTTCTCTTGGTTTTTCAAGACAGGGTTTCTCTATGTTATCTTGGCTGTCTTGGACTCACTTTGTTGACCAGGCTGGCCTCGAGCTCACAGAAATCTGCATGCCTCAGCCTCCCATGCTGGGATTTCAGGCATGAACCACCATGCAGAGCTCTTGCTTTTTTTTTTTTTTTTTTTTTTTTACCAGCTGGTAACTCGTTTCTGTGAGTTCATGAATGCAACAGTCCTGCCATGTCTAGTAAGTATTATTTTGTAGTGACTTTGCCCAACATGTGACTCTTAACAAATTTCCACCCTGCTCCCATGGTGTTCTTATGCCTTGTGGGTAAGAGTTTAAAATGGAGATGTCTCCTTCAGGGTAGACTATTCAACTGACACCTATTTTATGGAGTTCAGCCCCTTTTGGGTTCTATATTTACCACCATCCTCTGCATAAAGAAACTACACTGATGAGGGCTGAGGATGGCAGCATTTTGTAGGCATGATTGTTTTATCATTTGCTCTTCATAAATTCATCTGAAGGAATGTCTAAATTACACTCAGTATAGCGCATATATTGTTACAATACAGAAAACAAACTTAACAGAAAGCCCTCTATGATATTTCTTTATATAGAAACACTTGGGAGCTAAAAGAGAATTTTCCAGCTCTCTTTCTCATGCGATTAACATATTGAAGGTGTTTAATATTTGTCATAATTTTATTTTCAATAAAATTTCCTGGATAGAAAAATATTAATGCTTTTGTTTTTACTTAGGATTGAGAAAAGATTCATTGTTGTGTTACAGGGTAAACCACCAAAAATACAGTTTTACTGGCAATGTAATACCATGATCAGAAAACCAGTGACTAGGCTGCTCAGACCAATGGGATACCATACTAAGGCATACCACATCAGTGCTGTCCTTTGTTCTTTTAATTGATTTACTTCCCACTCCGCTTCCTCTTTGGTACTATACTATACATTCACATCTCTCAGCTCCATCAATATAGTTGTGGGCCTTTTTAAAAATAAAATTTACTTATTCGTGTAGGCTTGCTAATGCATTCATGGAGTGAGTGTGGAGGTCAATAGGAAACGCAAGGGAGTCAGTTGGCTTCTTCACCTATTTATGTCTGAAAGAGCAATCTTATGTCACCAGGATTGGTGGTAAGAACATTTATCCACTGAGCTGTGTCTCTTGTCCATCTATATTGATTTTGACACTTGAATCCATTTCTGTTTTCTCTTTATGAATATTGTCAACATAAAACATTATTTTTTATGTTTTTTAAAAAATTTTGTATTAATTTATTCTTGTTACATCTCAATGGTTATCCCATCCCTTGTATCCTCCCATTCCTCCCTCCCTCCCATTTTCCCCTTACTCCCCTCCCCTATGACTGTTCCTGAGGGGGATTACCTCCCCCTGTATATGCTCATAGGGTATCAAGTCTCTTCTTGATAACCAAGGACAATACAGGCGGTACACTTTAAACCCCTACCCAGATCGAGCCAATGACAGAACATTCTCCACAGTTGAGTGGAGAGTGGGTTGTGACTTTCACACGTACTCTGGTGTCTCATATTTGACCATGTCCCCTAGAGGGGGAGACCTTGTGGCACTCAGAGGAAACATTATTTTTTTAAAAATGTTTTTAAACATTTATTTAAAATATTTTATTTGGAGCTAAAATATAAATTCTGAGTAGACTGTTCTAATAAAACAAATACAAAACATCTATAAGAGCTTATTTCCTGTTTCTTTAAGGTATACATTTTTACCAATTCCATTGCCATCAAAGGCCATAAAACTCTCTTGAACATCTTTGGTATGACTTAAAGATAAATATAGGCCACTACATGAGTGCTAGGGATTGTACATAAGTCCGGTGAAAGAGCAGCTGGAGTTCTGGACCAATAAACTTTCATTCTACTCCCATTATTTTCTTGTTTTTACATTTTACATCATGTGACAATTTTAGAAGGTTTCATAATGTATCCTAATCTGTTAGTACAAGATTGTATGGGCCAGGTTGATAGTGAACACATATGTGTTACAACATTGTTCTATGACAAAATTATGTCTTATCATTAAGTCTTTTTATGAATATAATAGCACAATGATACTCCCATTACATATAATATTGAAAACAGATAATGTGAGATTACTCAGAAACCACATATTCATATTACTCAAAGAGATATTTAAATTCATTTTTAATTTCATAATTATAAGAAATCTTCTTTTGATAAGTAAGTAAGCAAGCACCTGGTATCATGATTTACATATTTTGAATTTTTTATAATTAACCACATAAAATAACGTGTAAAATGTGATGTCAGCACAGAGTAAGCTGTAAATTAAGTTAATTTATTAATATAAACTTTCACAGTAATTTAAATAAAGTGATTACATTCCAGTAGTCATATCAGGTCTCTTTGAAGTCATATCTACATTCATTTTCAACACATTTAATTTTTCTGTTCTCTTTCCTATGAATTTGAATGCTGTAATATAAACTTAAATTTTATCTCAATTTTCATTAATATTAGTTATGGTTGCTTGTTATAAAATATCATTTCTCATCAGAGATGATCAAGATAAACTGCTATTTTATAGGAACTTTTTTATACCTCAAAAGGCATACAGAATTAAACAGTCAACTTATCAAATGGTAGGCATACACAAAGCAATGTTAAAATTTCATTTCAAGTCAAGTTCATTGTTTAAATTTATTTAAATATACATAGTCAGTTATTTCTGAGGTTTGAACAATCATCAGTGTCTGCAAAATCAGTATTTTATTTCTGTTTGTTTAAAGCCTCTCCCTATATCCTCAAGTTTGTAAAATGGTAAGAAACATGGGCTATAAACTACATATTAACCTTTATCCTAGCAATATAATGAGGCAGTGATAGAGCCAGGCTCACAAAGTTAGCAAGGAATTTCAAAGCAAAGTTTACTAAGGAAAACCATTAAGATTTAACATCATTGGAAAATAATTGTGAAGATGCAATGGTTCTATTTTGCTATTGGAAAATATATACTTAAAATGGAGCATAATCTCTAATATCATATCACAATCAAATCTGTGGGAATATTGAGTATATAAATTAATAATTTCATGTAACTCAGACCCTGAGAGACACATGTGGTATATAATCAGTTATAAGTGGATGTTAGCCCAACATAGATGTCCTCTGGGCCAGGGGAGGGGATTAGGACAGATTCTGGGACTTGTTGCTGGACCCCATCTGAGATTGGTATGGAAGAATGGGAGCATGAAAAGACCAAGAGGGTTCAGGAGACCCATAAGAAGACCATCAAGGCCAGCAAATCTTGACCCAAGGTTGGGCCTGCACAAACTGTTTCACCAACCAAGGACAATGCATGCGTGAACCTAGACTTCCGTTCAGATATACAGATGGACAGTTCATTCTCCACAATTGTGGGGAAAGTGGGAACTGCATCTGACATGAACTCTGGTATTCCCAATTTGATTACTTCTACTTGGTAGGGAAGCAGGTAGGTACATAGAGGAAGGGGAAGCAGGCTATCCGGGTTAGACCTATAGGCTGTGGTCATATGGTGAGGTAGGAGATCCCTTTCTGTCAGAGGTCTAGAGGAGGGGATTAGGACTGAAGAGAGAAGGAGGGAGGGAACTGGAAGACATGAGTGAGGGGATAACAAAAGAAATGTAATCGGTTTTTTATGTTTTTTTCTTTTTTATATATACATTTACATTATTACACATTCATAGCGATGTGGCTGTTTGTATTTGGCAGCCCTGAGGAAAACATCTTTCCTATCTTGGTGCTTCTAAAATTCCCAATGTAAATCAATATCTATCATATCTCATCTCTATCAACTTAAAACATCTATCTAGATCTAAAAATATCTTAACCACTAAAAAACTAAGCTTAATTGTAAAACTAAGCTATCTGGCCTTCAACCATGAGAAACTTGAGAAGAAATAAAAGTAATTATCTGAGTAGACAGGAAGTGCAGTTTAGCAGCTTCCAAAGTAAGAACATGACAGAGACAGTCACCCAAAAATCTCTATAACATTGGAGCAGCATCTTCTGTTTTCTGGCCCGGTATATCTTACAGACATATTTGTGATGGAGGAACTATTGAGGACTTGCTTTCCCAGCCTTGGCAGACTCTGCCTTCATCCAAGCTTGCTTACTTTTAAGCAGAATTCTGTCTGTGGTAGAAAGAGGACATTTTACCCAGTGGTTGCTTTGCTACATTTGAAGTCTTCTCCATAAGGAGGTTCATTGATGCCCATGATCTTTTTGGAGATAGGCTGGGTGTTGCCTGTCTTATGAATCAATGAATCTTTAAAATAAAATAAATGTCTTTCAATGTCATATTCTGTAGGTCTCTGAGGTTTTTGAAGACATTACATAACTATTTTACCTTATCTATCTATAGAATCATCTATCTGTTGAACCTAGGATATATATATATTCATGATAAAAAAATAAATTAGTAATTAACATGACCATGATTTGGTCAACTGACAATTAACTTATATTACATAACTGTCTTAAGCAGTCTGCAATAGAACTTTCAAAGTATTGGAAGTAAACCTTGTATCATAATTGAGTTGTATGGGTACAATACCTCATATTAAAGTAGAAATATATGTAATGGATGTGAAGGATGACTGGTTGAGGCGTGAATGTCTGTGCATAAACAATGCTTCTTGTTGGTCACAGAATCCCTGAGACTTATTCTTAGGTGTCATTCTCCATATGGCATGAATGAAGATCTGCAGATGTATTTCTTCTTCTCATGCAAAGAGCAGAGAACTAGCCTTAATTGCTCTCTGCGTAACACACACCTCATATATTTATAATATTAGGACTGCATAATGCTTGTGAGAATTTGTATGTTTTCAGAACAAAACAATTGAACACTGATGCTGGATCAGACCTGACAGGATTCATTCCTCTCAGCATGCTGGACACTGACGTCCAGCATCCTTCATCTTCCAGAACCAAGTGTTTCAGTTGCTTTTCCACCTCAGAGTGAGACAGCACCCAGGACAGCTTGGAAGAAAGAATTTCAGACTGTCCCACACAAGACTTTAATTAAGCCTGAAATTTCTCAGCATTTAGAAACTGGATGACAAATACTATTCCTAGCTTGTTTAACCATATTCCCCAAATTTATTTGGACTCCTACAAAGCTATTATTCATCACAAATCATTAGGAAGAAACATTATAAGAACTACACCCTGTTTCCCTTTAAGGGGCTTGGATAGGTTTTTGGCTGCCTTCTTGGGCAACAAAGGTTTATTTTCATTGCGAGTTGGTTATAAGTTTTTATTGGTCTTATTCAGAGAGAAAAAGGGGATGGACTCAGAGATGTCTCTCTTTTTACCTTTATCTTTCTTTCTTAGGTTCGGTGATAGGGATTGAAAAGAAATAAGTGGAAATATTGAAATATATAAGGATGACAGGAAAAAGAGATTATTGAGTCTATCCGTCAACTTAATACCTTAATTGTTACTCACAAAGTTATTTTTAAATCACTGGTCCAGAGTTTTGTATATCAATGCAAATTAAGTATAATTTTCATACATTGAGATTTTAAGATTTGACAGTGATTTTGGGAAGGCTGTCACTTGGATGTTAGCTGTAACAAGGGCCCAGGAATATTTGAAGTACAAGAAAATTCCCATAGCAAGTCCTAAAATCATTACCTTCACTGGGTGTTTTCACCTGTCATCAACAATCCCATAGCATGGCTTGAAGTTCAGTAAGAATTTCACTGAGCTGCTTCACTCAGATGTTCGTTGACACTGAAGACAAAGCATTTTCTGTGCAAATTGGGCCCCTGAGAATCTTGCACTGTTTCTACTTGTTACACCTTATCCTTCCCTTTCAAATAAAACTAAAATGTGTATACCCTGTGGAGAATGGGCAGCCACTTCAAGCAGTTAGTCTTCAGGAAAAAAAAGAGCTACTAGAATGAGATCTTGTGAAGAGAAAATTATATAATTAGTAAGGGAACATAAGAACAGCTTTTTAGAAATGAAGCACAAACTCAATACTAGAGGACAAATGTCTAGTTGACATAAAACTTGCCAGCACAGTGGATCCCTTGTCAATTTGGCATACATACACATCACTATTAGGCCACAACCTCTCCTTTCTTTACTTATCCCCAATATTTCACATTAATATGAACATCACAATATAATATAAAAAATATGGGGGGGGGTCAATGGAAGGACCCAGGGGGTCAGGAGCTGTACATGGGGACCACAAAGGCCAGTGTGTCTGGACCCAGATATAGGATTGGTGAAGATCTTTTCCCAGTCTGTAGGCTGTTGCTTTGTTCTCTTGACAGCGTCTCCTGCCTTACAGAAGCTTCTCAGCCTCATGAGATCCCATTTATTAATTGTTGACCTTAAGGCCTGGTTCCCAAAATTTGTGGAGAAGTGAATTGAACTAGAAATTATCATAATGAATGAGTTAACCCAGAAGCAGAAAGACTCAAATGGTATATACTCACTTATAACTGGACACTAACCCAATGGGCATGTTCCATGAAAGTCTTCACCTACCAGAAAAGTGGGATAAAGGTGAGGACATCCTATTGGCACTCTAGGTGAAAAAAGTAGGAGAGAATGGGGAAATAGAAGGATCCAGAGGGTCCTAGAAACCTACAAGGAGATCATTATGATGGGCAGACATGGAACCAGGGGTTCTGCTCAAACTATGGCACCAACCAAGAACAATACATGCAGTGAACATTGAGTCCATGGAGGGGTGCTGCTTACTAGCATGTTCCCCATGCCTTGCCCAGCTTACCTTCAGTTAGAACCCAGAACAATCAGCACAAGGATGGCTCCACCCACAATATGCTGGCCTGGTCTATCTTCTACCAATCACTCACTAATTAAGAAAGCATCTTACTTGGACTTGAATTTAGTACATGATAAACATGGATCTGTTTGCATTTTTCAACATGTAGACATCCAGTTAGACCGGCACCATTTATTGAAGATGCTGTCTTTGTTCCATTGTATGGTTTTAGTGCCTTTGTCAAAAGTCAAGCATCCATAGGTGTGCGGGTTTATTTCTGGGTCTTCAGTTCAATTCCATTGATCAACCAGTCTATTTCAGTGCCAATACCATGCAGTTTTTATTACTATTGCTCTGCAGTGTAGCTTGATGTCAGGAATGGAGTTACCTCCAGAAGTTCTTTTATTGTATTGTATATTGTTATTCCATTTTTCCATATGAAATTTAGAATTGTTCTTTCAAAGCCTGTATAGAATTTTGGTGGTATTTTGATGGAAAATGTACTGAATATGTATATTGCTTTTGATAAGATGACCATTTTTGCTCTGATCTATGATCTTGGGACATCTTTCCATCTTCTGATATCTTCTTTAATTTCTGTCTTTAGAGACTTTGAATTCATTGTCATACAGGTCTTTGACTTTCTTGGATAGAGTTACACCAACATATTTTATATTATTTGTGGCAAATGTGAAGAGTGTACTTTCTCTAATTTCTTTCTCAGCCCATTTGCCATTTGTACGCATGAAGACTACTTATTTTTTAATTAAACTTGTATCCTGCCTCCAAATAACATCAGATACACTAAAACTATTAGAAAAAAGTGGGGAAGAGCCTTAAACTCACTGGCCAAGGAGACACCATCCTGAACAGAACACCAACAGCTCAGGCTCCAATATCAACAATCAACAAATGGGATTTCCTGAAACTGAAGAGCTTCTGTAAGGCTAAGGATACAGTCATTAAAATGAAACAACATTCTACAAGTATTGAAAATTTACAATCCTACATCTGATAAAGGGATAATTCCATCTAAAATATATAATGCACTCAAAACATAAAACAACAACAAACACAATAACCCAATTTAAAAATGAGGCTCAGAGCTAAACTGAGAATGCTGCACAGAAGAATATCGAATGCCTGAGAAACACTTAAAGAAATGTTCAACATCCTTAGTCATCAGAGAAATGCAAATCAAAAGGACTCTGAGATTCCATTTTACACCCTTCAGAATGGCTAAGATAAAAAACTGAAATGACAGCACATGCTGACAAGGATATAGAGAAAGAGGAGCAGTCCTCCATTGCTGGTGGTAGTGCAAACTTGTACAACCACTTTGGAAATCAATCTGGCACTTTCTCAGAAACCTGGGAATAGTGCTACCCCAAGACCCATCTATACCACTCCTGGGTATATACTGAAGGACACTCCACAATACAACATGGACACTTTCTCAATTATCTTTATATTTCTTTATTTTTTATAGATAGAATCTGAAAACAATCTAGATGGCCATCAAATGAAGAATGGATAATAATAAAGTGGTACATTCATACACTGAAGTATGACTCCACTATTAAAAATGAAGAAATCACGAAATTTGCAGGCAAAAGGAACTAGAAAAGATCATCCTGGGTGAGAACCCACACCCAAAGAGAAACACATGGAATATACTCACTTATAAGTGGGTTTTAGCTATATAGTACCAGATAAACTTACTACAATGCTCAGACCCAAAGAAGATAAATAGCAAGGAGGATCCAAGGGATCATTCAGAGTGGGAAATAAAGGTAGTGGTTGAATAGAGGGAGGAAAGTAGGAGAGGAATCACAGAGAGATTTGAGGGTGGAGAACAGACCTGAGGGGATATGGAGAGTAGGGGAAGAAGAGCAAAAGGCTTATAGAAAAAAGAAAAATGGTGAGCAGGGATATTTCCATGACAAGCAGTAGACATAAGTCAGGGTAAGCTCCCAGGGAGAGGCATTATGAGATGAACTCTAGCAGAGAATCCTAGGAGGAGGGGCCATAGAGACTGAAGATGACACCCTCTGAATAGACATGTCTCCTAGGAGGGTGAGGGGAACATTAAAACTCCCACAAGTACTTTGACTCAAAATTCGCCTTGCCTTCAAGATGTTGAGGTATAAAGATAGAACAGAGATTTAAAGAATACACAACCAATGCTTGCCCCAACACAAGATCTACCTCATAGGAAAGAACCCATGACTGACACTATTAATGATACTCTGTTATGCTTGTAGGCAGAAGCCTAGCAGAGTTTTCCTATGAGAGGCTCTCTAAAGCAGTGCTTTGTAACCGATGCTGAGAATCACAGCCAAACATTGGACAAGGTGTAGCGAACCTGTGGAAAAAATGGGGTGAAGAAGAGGGTGTGGGAGTGACCGGAGCATCACAAGAAGACCAACAGAGCCAAGTAACCAGGGCCCCGAAAGGCCTGAAGAGACTGAACACCAACCAAGGACCTTGGATAGACTAGACTTAACCCCCCTACACAGATGTAATCAACGGGCAGCTCATACTTGATATGGGTCCCCTAGAAAGGTATGTAGAGGATCTTTCTGAAATGGATTCTCTTGCCAGATGTTCATTTACTTCCTTCTATAGGGACTACCTTGCCAAGCCACAGAGGAAGAAGGCATGTTCAGTCTTGAAGCTGCTTGATGAGCTGAGGTGGATGGGAAATGGTGGTCTACTTTTCTGAGGAATAGAGGAGGGAGAGGAGAGAGAGAGGGAGGGGGTGGAACATGGAGGTGAAGAAGGACCTGGCTATGAATAGGATGTAAGGTGAATAAGTTTTAAAAAATGAAAGGAAAGAAAGGAAGGAAGGAAAGAAAGAAAGAAGGAAGAAGGAAGAAAGGAAGGAAAGAAAGAAAGAGGAAAGAAAGCATTGGACCACAGACCCTGTAGAGGCAGTTTTTCAGGTGAGGTTCCCTCCTTTCTGGAGACTATAGCTGTGTTAAGTAGACATAATGCTAGCCAGCACAGATGAATACTCAAGAAATGTCAGCAAAGAGGATTCTACTTTAAGTGTTCTCAACAGAATCTAGACGCATTAAAAGTAAAGACTGAAGGAAATTAAATAACTGTTATCTCCTCACAAAATTTAGGTGAATAGAGACAAATAAATTATTTTTATAATATTTTTATTTTTACGTGTACATTTATATTATTACACATATATAATAATAAACTTCATACAGCAAGAAGAATCTTGAAACAATCAGGAATTATATAAATGTTACATTCATAGTGTTTTGGCTACTTGTATTTAGCAACCTTGAAGAAAATATTTTCCTATCTTGGTAAGTCTAAAATTCTGAATGTAAATCAATATCTATCAAACTTCCTCTCTATCACCTTAAAACATCTATCTAGACCTAAAAACATCTTAATCCCTAAAAAAAAACTAAGCTTAATTGTGAAACTAAACTATTTTGTCTTCAACCCTATCAGGACTTGAGAAGGAATTAAATTAATTACCTTAGTAAACAGGAAGTGCAGATTAGCAGCTTCTAAATTGAAAAAAAAAATGACAAAGACAGTTTGCTGAGTGAACAGTCTCCCAAAACTCTCTATAATGTTGGAGCATCATGTTCAGCCTTCTGGCCCAATATGTCTAAGAGATGTATTTGTGAGGCATACAAGCTTGCCTATTTTTAGGCAGAATTCTGTCAGTGGTACAAAGAAGAACATTTTGCCTAGTGGCTTCTTTGCTACATTTGAAGCCTTCTCCAAAAGGAGTTTCATTGATCCTCATCATCTTCTTTGGGGGAAGGTACCTGTTACTAGGGATTAACCTGTCTTATTGTCAAAGAATCCTTGAAACAATAAAAACAACTTTAAATGCCACGCTTTTTAGGACTCTGGAGATTTTGAAGACCTATTTTACCTTACCTGTCTATAGAATCATACCTATCTGTTACACCTAGGAAGTATATTCTTGTGATAAAAGCAGATTAGTAATTGGCATGACAATGATAGATCAATGGACAATTACCTTGTATAATTTGCTATCCTAAACAGCCTGCAATAGCACTTTCAAAGTATTGGAGGTAAACTTTGTATTCTACTTGAGTAATATGGGTACAATACCTCAGATTAGAGTATAAATATATATAATGTGTGTGAACAATAATCTTAAATTTGAATTTTATACCAATGTATCAAACTTAATCTTCTTTTGCATCACTATACATATATCTATAACAATTAATTTAAAATAACCTTGTGAACATAATTTAGGCCTTAGACAGAAATTCTTAGTCCTATGGTTTTTTAATATCTGCAACCCATCATGAGAAAAATCCATAAAAACAATGGCTAGACAAGAGTTATAATTCTTTTTATAATGCCAAACTTCCAATTTGTTGAAATTAACAGAATTTATGGGGGAAAATAACAAATTAAAAAAATACATTGGTCTTAACAAATGTCTACTTCTTGCTCTGATAATAAATTATTTTTGCATATACATACTAATACTGAAAGTTCTCTCATAAATCATAAAATTACAAATATATAGTGCTGGATACTGACATTTCCATCATTTATACTTAGAGTTTTATACAGGTTATGAGGAAAATTGTGGTTTCATTCATTGTTACAGACAGTACTCTTCCCTATTTTCTTGCCCTACAGAAATAAGTTAATATAGATATAAATACAGAAATCACATCCCGAGAGTCATTAATGAGAAGTGCAACTACCGCTGGGCACTCACTTTTAAAAATATTCCCAGCCATTGACATCTACTGCTGATTGAGGCATTTAAAGAAGAGTAACAAGAAATCACCTTAAATTTCTGTTTACAGATAATTTTCATCCAATCTCAACTGTTCCTATCTCTGTCACGCTAAATTTGATTCTGTGGTTAGTGGATCACTTTTGTAAATTTACAGAAGATTTAGAAAATTAGATACATAATTTTTATAGGAATAACCTGGTACTGACTTTTACATTTAAGAATATTTTCTTAGTAGTGATGGGGAGCTGGAAATCTGACAGGAGAGAATTATTTTAATTAAGGCAGGGGAAATAACATTATCTCCTTTTATAATTGTACAACTATGATTTGTGTCTTTGCATACCATAATTGTCTAGTTTCAGTTTTTAAAGACTTTATAGAAAAACTTGTTAGCTCATTCAATACATTCATATTGATACACTTCTGAATAATTTTTAGGCAATTCAAGTGTTAAGCATTGCTTGATCTTAAAAGGAATGCAATCACTATGTCTCTCTTTCAATGAATGTACATGCGCAGTTATGCTGAACTCAACCTAAGATACTTAGATAATAGTAATCATTGATGGGCAGCCCAGGCGTCATGTGGTCCATCTGGTAAGAGGTGCAGGGGCTCTCTCTGGTATAGAATCTATCACCAAGCTTTTAAATTACTTCCTTCTAGTGGAACTGCCTTGCTCAGTCCAAGAAGAGGACATGCTCAGTCCTGAGGAGACTTAATGAGCTGGGGCAAATGGCAGGTGGCAGTCCCATTTTCTGAATAATAGGGGAGGGAAGTGGGGGAGAGAGATGTAGGGTGGGAGTGGGAGGTCTCAGAAAAGGGGAGGCCCCCCTTCTCATCCACTCCAGGTCATCAAGTCACATCAGGATTGAGTGTGTACCCTTCTGTAGCCTAGCAAGGCAGTCCAGCTGGGGAACCAGGGGCGGCAAGTGATAAAAAAGCTGGCAAACAGAGTCCATGTTAGAGACAGCCCCTGCTCCTTTTAGCAAGGGATTCAGAGGAAGCCTGAGCTGCCCATTGGCTACATCTATGTAGGGGACCTAGGTCCAGGGCATGCAAGGTCTTTAGTTGGTGATTCAGATTCCACAAGCCCAGCTAGGCCTTGGTTAGTTGGATTTGTTGGTCTTCTTATGAAGATCCTGTTACCTCAGGGGAACTGTAACAGAAACTTTAGCAGGGAAATCTTTCTGAGAAGCTCAAGATTTAGAAAACACCAATAAGCGGAAAAGTCCATAGAATTGGAATAGAAAGCTTTTTCCAGCTGAGTGAAAGACCAGCCAAGAGAAAATCTCAACTATCTAGTGACAGTCGGTCAATGCATCACCTTGACAGGACCTGACTGCACCACCCAGTAGAAGACGAAATCGATGCTGGGATTTTTAAACACTTATTTTGCAGAAAGGAGTAAGTGGACCATTTCTTTAAAGCTTGAGACTTTATGACTGTAAATGGAAAACCGGTTTCTTAGCATTGTTCACTCACAGAGGATCTGGTTTTAGCCTATATTGTAAGGGAAGGGAATATGTAACTGGCTCTTGGGTGATCAATCCAGCACAGACAAAACAGTGTGACCATATTTTCATGGCTGGAAATAAGACTTCCCTGCATTTACTTTACTGTAGACTTTTTAATAAACAAGAATAAGAAGACAGAATTAAGATTCTACTTTTAGTAAGAAAATCAAGTGAGAAATTTGAAATTTTAAATCAACATTATTAAGATGAATATTCATAAATCAATATTTTTCTATCAGATAGAATACATTACAGTATCAGAACAGATTAAAGTAACAGGATAACAGTGTAAAATATAGTAAGTAAAATTATATGTGAATGAACAATAAAAGATTAGCACATTATTCCCTCTACGTTACAGATATTTTAATAATGTAATTAACTTAATGTTTTAGTTAATACTAGATAGATCTATCTACACACATATATACATGGGTATTCAATAACATAATAACATTATATATAAAATACCTTATACTGCTAACTGTACACTGGCAATTATAAACAACTCTATGTATTCACTTATGTTGTAAATTCTACCCTCAAAAGAGGGGAAACCAACTACAAAGAATTGATGGAATACAACTGTTCAAGTTCTCCAAGGAAGAAGCATAGATAACAAGTGGATTAATATCTAACAAAATAAATCACCAAACTCATATATTCATAGGTATCATATCTTATATAAATGTATTCTCATATACATCTAATGAATTTATTTTAAATAAATAGCCACTTTCAATTAAATAAATATTTT
>OU015745.1:129489349-129519907 GCA_907169655.1 Acomys percivali | reverse complement strand
GTGTGTGTGTGTGTGTGTGTGTGTGTGTGTGTGTGTGTGTGTGTGTTTTAACAAACGCAAACAGTGTTAATATAAACAGCAGAATGTACATAAATAACTTATGGCTTACCATTAACAATAACAATAATATCTCGGAAGTCAATCTCTCCCCGAGCCTCCACTCTTCCTTCGCATCTGTATATACCTTCATCACTTTTATTGATGCTGAGGATCTGCAAATTATTGTTTGCAAGCACAGCAAACCGATCTGAAAAACAAGCAAAAGAGAAGAGATGGCATCAGTAATTGGAGCTGAGTGCGGGGAGCTCTGAATTCCTAAGAATTAAAATACAGCACGTTTCTGAATTTATCCAACTTTCTATCAACCAGAATTTCAAATTTGAAAGTAAAATGTAATTTCATGACTTCAAGTTTTCAACTCTCCCTCTGCCTTGTTATATTTCCCCTTAAAATACACTCAAGACTTTATATCCACATAAAATGGTTAGGCTATTATCTTTTCCTAGGCTCTCTGAATGCAGGAATGATACAGAAAAGAACAAAGCAAGAAGTTTAGATATTGCTGACCTGACAATTTTTAAATGCAAACAGCCATTTGGCCATGGAAAACTTTTAGAAAATTTATTGAACATCTTTCTCAAAGAATAATTAAATGGCAAATTTTTTCATAACCTGAGTAGGCAGCCAAATGACACACTAATGTTCAAACCACATAAAGAATGTAAAAATGGTTATGACTTCAATTTATTTAAGTAATTCTTTCTGCAAATTATAAATTAATCTGCTCTAGAAATAATTAGATACAAGCATTAATTTTTATTCCAAGCTTCTATTTTGTCTGTTCACATGTGTGCAAAGGTAGTCTGAAAAGCAGATATTATTTCATTCTAATTGTCTGCTAAAAGTGATATATTTTTAAATTATTTTACTCTATATGTATGTTTTACCTTCTGACACATATGTATACCATTAGCATACTTGCTGGATCCCTGAAAATCAGTTTATAGATGGGTTTACCATGTGGGGGGCTGGGATTTGAACTTGAGTCTTCTTCAAGAACAGCAAGCACAATTAATCACTGAGCTGAACTAAAAGTGTTATTAAATGATGTGTATAATTATCAGAAGTGCTTAAGCATCATCTGTACTTAACACCATTATCAAAGAATTTTTTGTAATACCAAAGTTTTTCTTATTATGTAAAGAATGTGCTCATCTCTAGATCTACTGTGTTAAATATTTTAAAATATATTGCTGCTCCTTAAATGTATCTTGTCCAGTAAATATTTTATGTTTCATTAATTAATTAATTGATATATAGCACTGGATATCAGTTTATGATTAAGTATGTCATTTAAGATATTTTGGTTATAAAGTTGATGTACTCTTTATTAACTTTGAATGTATGCATAAAATACAATTTCTACTATTATAGACTACTAAGTCCCTACAACTGTAATTGTCTAGATGCTAACATTTTTTGTATGGTCCAAAATTTATTGGTTTTTCCTCTATCTTTTCATCTAACAGTGAAGCAAGGAAATACAGCGGACATTTGGGAAAAATAAAAACAAAAGAAAAAGGAGGAGAAGGAGGAGGAGGAGGAAAAGGAGGAGGAGAAACTTGTCACCTGGAGTCCTGAAGTAAATTCATGCTAAAAACTAGATGTTGTTATAGTAGAAAAAAAGAAAAAAGAAAGAAAGAAAGAAAGAAAGAAAGAAAGAAAGAAAGAAAGAAAGAAAAACTACTATTTTCCACACAATCAAATGCATGTGTAGCTTGCCATCATTTTTAATGAGATGGAGAGATACGTAGAGTATCCGAATAACTGTAATATTATTTTTTGGGATGTAAGTTATTAAAACAGTAAAGCAAGTAGTCAGTTTCCTTGTAATAGGTGTTTGTTTGAGATGAAAACGGGCAAATTAAGAGGCTACATCAGAAAGAGAGTGCAAATTACACAGACAAAGACAAAATATCTTCACTCCAGAATATGTACATTTTCCATTATGCTATTTCTTCTCTTGTTTTAACCTAAAAGACAAAACATTCCTACCAAGACTTTTAAGGGTAGGCCAAGTGTGAAACATGAAATTAGGCTGAGAAAAGATGGAATTCTGTAGACTATGTAAAATACCAGCAACTGGACTTCTAGAATGAGTCAGAACTCCACAAGATTCATGAGGATCCAAAGTCAATTAAATATATTATATCAATTTTTTTTGCCTGACACTAGAACAATATAAAATTATGTCTAAGGCATGAACAATGGCAGTGCTAGTTTGTGCCAAAATGGATTCTGGAAATCTCACAGGGTCCTACTCCTAGACTCTAAGCTGCAGACATTTCACAACTACTAAAAGAGAGTACTCGCCTTCTTCTGAGGGATTAGTTATCCAGTAAGAAGGTGTCATCCCTGAAAACATATTCATAAAAGCAACACTAAGTGGGCATAGCAGATTGCATTTGTATATTTATGTACAAATATTTATAAGAATGTAATAGTTATGCCAGGCATAGTGGTGCACGCCTTTAATCCCAGCACTCAGGAGGCAGATGCAGGTGGATCACTGTGAGTTTGAGGCCAGCCTGGTCTACAAAGTAAGGACAGGACAGCCAAGGTTACACAGAGAAACTCTGTCTCAAAAAAACCGAGAGAGACGGGGGGGAGGGGGAAGGAGGGAGGGAGGGAGGGAGGGAGGGAGAGAGAGAGAGATGTAATAGTTACAATGAATTTCTAAGCAAGTTAAAGGGGATATATTAATGGTTGGAGGGAAGAGAAAGGATGGAAAAATATGATATTTTAGTCAAATAATTTTTAAAAGAAATAATTATATTTAAGTACATTCAAAGACAGGAAGCTGTTCCCACTTACATGGTGGTGATTGTTTTGTATTTTTTTTTAACTTTATAAAACATGTAACATTTTATATATGTTAAATCGTTCAATTACACTATTTCATAATTTTATAAATGCATGATATTTTATATACTTACGTCCTCAACACAGCCCTTGGCACAAACAATCTTTGTGAAGGTGTCACTTAAAATTCTATGTGTTTATATAAAGCCCATAGACTTTGTCAAACTACAAAAATACAAAGCACATCATTGACTTGAATGTCTTACAAAAGGTAATTTCAAGGAGTCACATGATACGAAAAAGAAGTCACATGCAAGTATGAGTTGGAAAATGTTTAAAATATTCTTTTTATCTGTTTCAAATAACTTCAATTTTAATTATCAAAATGTTTTAAATTAAATTATGTAACAACTAAAAGCTAACCACCAACACTGAGGAAATTCTAATTCCTAGGAGTTTCCTGTTTGTTCGTTAACAGACAGGCTTTCTTTAGAGAAACAAGGGGAAAGCCTACTTAAATTATTCTCATGTGCTGTCATGATGGATATCTGACTCACAGCTCCTATCAGAAGCAAGTGAGACAAATACTTCGAGGTTTTCATTATCTGACCTTGATTGTCAAGGCTTTGACTCCTGACACATTAGCAAAGAAAACTTGCAGAACATCTATATGATTTTATTTTTTATTTTATTAATTTATTCAGATTAAACTCAATTTTTATCCCATCACTTGTATCCTCCCATTCCTCCTTCCCTCCTGCTTTCACTCTATTCTCCTGGCCCTAGGTCTATGGCCGAGGGGCATCTCCTCTCCCACTATATGGTCATAGGCTATCAAGTCTCATCTTGGTATACTGCTTATTCTTTTTTGAGTGCCATCAGGTCTCCCCACCAAGGGGAGGTGGTCAAATATGGAGCACCAGAGTTCATGTCAAAGTCAGCCCCCGCTTTCCACATAACTGTGGAGAATGTCCTGTCCATTGGGTAGATCAGAGTAGGGGTTTGCTGTTTACTATTGTTTTGTCCTTGGTTAGTGCAATAGTTTGAGCAGATTCCCTCAAGGCCCCAATCCACCCATCATGATGTTCTTCTTGTAGGTTTCTAGGACCCTCTAGGTCCTTCTATTTCCCCATCTCCTATATTTCTCTTACCTAGAGTCTCAGTAGGATGTCCTCACATCTATCCCAATCTCCTGGAAAGTGAAGACTTTTGTGGGACATGCCTTTTGGGTTAGTGCCCAATTATAAGTGAGTATATACCATGCGAGTCTTTCATGATTTTAAATCTGTACACAGTTTGTCAGTTATAAGTGCAATTCTGTTACACTAGTTGTAAAAAAAGAGAATGAAGTAGATGCAATACAAAATATGTCTACCAATAGATATAGGCAACTTATTTGAATATTAACTGATAATGTTATAATGTTCTTATGTTAGAAAACTTTGAGGCAAATACTCCCATTAATTATTTTATTTTCATTACACACTATACAACTCAGCATTATCTTTCAGTTTCAACTCTAGTTTTGTAGATATTATATTTCTACCCATAGGCTGAGTACACATAATTGTGGTAAAAATTTGTTCTCTTATTTAAAAAACAGAATAAAAATAAAACACTAATAATATATATATATATGTATATATATCGTATTTGACAACTACACATCTTGCAACATAATTCATTCATTTATATAGCAAACATTTAAGAATACCTGATATGCAATTCACAGACTACGGAAACTGCTTGAAATGGATCCATTGATCCATTGTTTACTAATGGGATATTTCATTGAAAAGCAGAGGCGTTGAAAAAGCTTTTTATTAGTGTTTCAAGACTAAGAGTGGTTGTAAAATAAATGGGAATTCCAAATTTGTGTATTTTAGTGTGGGATGCTGGGAAACTGTGTCAGCTATACCACAGCAATGTCATCATAACTGCACTTCTTGAACAGGCTTTACTTAATTCAAAGTCAATATTTAAAATTATTTCTCATTTTAAATGTTCTTGGGATTAAGGTTTACCAAAATCTGTATATAAATGTGTGCTCCAATACTGGATAATCTGACACATTTAATCTGTCATTTAGTTATTTTAAAGAAACTTCTTGTCCTTTCAGAGGAACAGTGCTGAAAACATTTTGCAAAACTTACTCATATTATTTGTGTAAAACTTGCAGGATTTACATAATAAAACAAAGGCAATTAAATGTTATATTTTATTCAAAAAGACTATGAAAATAAGAGTTTATCAGTAGCTGACAAGTATTTATTTTATACTTGGTAAATTCTCTTAAAATAAAAAAATGACTATTAAACATAATTATGACACATTCTCTCTATATACTTAAAATAGTATTTCTACTTTCTATATACTTTATGTTGTGGAATTTTCTCTCTTCAAAACACATAATGGGATCATCTAACATGGAAAATACTTTAAAAGATTCAATTATTTTGTACCTGTATGTGATGCAGGTGCATTGAAAAATATGCCAAATTGAAAATGTCCCTATGCATCATAGTAAAGTATCATAATGTAAGTAAATTATGCCTTCAATTTCAAATGTTATATTCCAGAACTTTACCTGAATCAAAATCATGATGACAATTTGAACAAATATCCTCCTTGGACTATTATCCATACTTACCTTACCATAACCATAGTATACCAGGCAAATTTCATAATGTTTTATTCTAATTGTGAATACAATGTCATCATAGCATCATACTGGAATTATAGCAAGCAGAATTTATGGGTAGACACACATCTCCTTTTATTATGGATATTATCTTTTTCACCTTTCTGTACTAATCAATTGTCATCTCTCCTGCCAAGTCTGCAATACACAACACATAACTATAGAGCATGACTAGGTTTTCTTGCTTGTTTCTTTACTTCCTGTTTTGTTTTGCTCTTTAACATGTAGCCATGTATTCAAAGTTCACCTTCAAAATGTCATGAAACTGAAGTGACCTTCAACTCCAGATTATTCTGTATCCCACCCCATCCCCCACTGTGATTACAAATATGTCACCATGGCTGGCCTCATGGCTGGCCTCATCTGCTATCCTATTAAAACCAGCAACGGTCAGGTTTGCCTTTAATGCCAGCACTCAGGAGGCAGAGGCAGGCGGATCACCTGGAGTTCAAGGTCAGCCTGTTCTACAAAGCAAGCCCACAACAGCCAAGGATAACATAGAGACACTCTGTCCCCCCCCCCCAAAAAAAACCCAAAATAAATAAATAAATAATGCAGCGAACATACACTATTTGTTCCTACAGCCAGAGTGCATCAGTTCTGCACTAAGTTCCTAGGTTTCGGAATTGTTTGAAATTGATGTAAAATTTATACCATCTTTCTGGTTGTTTTATGCATATTTGTTTGGTAGAATCAGACTCACGTTGGGTGGCTCAGGCTGGCTTTGACATCACAAACCTCTGTACCTTCTTGCTGAGCGCTGGGAAGACTGGCGTGCAATACTAGATCTGATTCCTTTTCTTTTACTACACTCCAGAACTTCTGTATTTGCAAAACTTGAAGTATTTTAGAACATATAACTTATGGAGTTACCAAAATACTAACTGTCGGGAATGGTGGCAACTTCCTCATTGTGATACAACCAGCTGACAGCAGGGGCAGGAGAACTGGTGACTCTGCAAATCACTTCTGCATCCTCCCCTTGCTTGAATTCTTGTGGGGACACCACATCTCTGAAGGTGAGTTTTTCTGCATCAAGAAAATAAAACCACTTGTAAAAGATTTATTGCTTCCTTAACTCAACACATTCCCATCTAGGATTCTTAGTGCAGTGAGAACACAGATAACGTACAACTTTATAAACATTGATCTCATGGTCTCAGCACATTGGCAATGTGTTCCAGGAACAGTCCTGCTGTATTCTCTTAAGCATTCTTGACTGTGATATTTGCTGTCCTTAAACGTAACTTTCCACTTCAATGTGTAGAATTCTGTAACCATCTTTAAATTATTCTCCATGAAGTTACATTCCATGTGTATATGACAGCTATATATTTAGATTATTTTTAATGTAAGACTTAAAACAACATTGACAAGACATCGATACGTGTCTTGGCTTAATGAATAAGCACAGATGTTTATGTTCAATGAAGAGTTTTTCATGAAAACCATGACTTGCTTTGGCAGGGAAATGAATTCTACTTTAATTTAATAAATAAATCACCAAGGATTTCATGCATCAATCAAAAAGACATGAAAAGTGTGTTCAAATGTTATGACTATAAATGATCAACTTATTTCTTCCTTGTAATTTTGGGATCAACCACCACATGATAGAATTAACTAAAGAAAATGCCTTCTCTAGAAAATTTTAATGTGACATGGGTTGAAAAGGCAAATATAAAGAAATTCCATGATAAAAGTTTGGGTTTTAAAAAATTTACCATATTTTCATAGCAATGAAAATCAAAATTATAAAGAGTGAGCTTTTCTGAGTTAAACATATAGAATTCAAAACACCTCAAATTTATTGCTGTCAGTTTTAACTATTAAGTATATTTTACTGAATTTGAATAATTTGTAATGAAACTGCTGTTCCAGCTAACTAAAACACAAATGCATGACTTACGGTAGATTTCCAAAACTACTGTAGCTTCTTGTGTCTGCCCTTTGGCATCTGTTGCCTGACAGCGGTAGATCCCTGCATCCTCTATGTTTGCATTGTAGATGGTTAGGCGTGACCTGACACCTTCCTTCTGTAGCATAACCCTCTGTGTGGAAATGATCTTCTCTCCTTGAGGATTGTACCAATCTATACTTTCAGGCTCACCAATTGCTGCAGAGAGGAAAACAAATGTTTGAAAATCAGTTTCTGGTGTTTGTTTTCACAGTGACATTTACTATTGTGTAACAATCTTAGCAATTTAGAAAGGAATGTTAATAGAGGACTGGAAATCTGAAAATTGTACAAAACTGAAAGTAAACACAAATGTTAAGACAACTGTTCATCTTTGTTTAGACAACATTAAGGACTCCGTCTGGTCCATGTAAGGGAATTTCAAACATTTCATCTGAAATATATTACTAGAAATTAAGCTGTGAGAATTGGAGCTTCACAGTCATTATATGTGGGTTATTATTGCTGAAAATATTAAAACTGCCTTTAGCAGACACAAGCCCAATTGATAGATATTGCTAAAGAGAAACAAATGCTAACATAATTCCATATGTTCTGTTCTCATTACAAAGGTTAAGAGACAGTGGCACTACTAACACACAGAGAGAGTTGCTTACACAAGTGTAAATACCTTGTAAAAACAAATTTTAGTGTTTGATATTTCTAAATGTTGAGCCAACTTTCCAAATTGTTCAAGTTATGTAGAAAAGCCCAACTGCCATAAAAAATCTAAAGTATTTACCTAACTCAAATAGACTATTTTATCATCTTTATCTAGAATTACTAACCATTTAAGCATATAGTAATTAGAATACATTTAAATAGCACATATATTGCACAGCAATTATAACCAAATAATTACAGTGTAGACATTCATTTAAAGTTTCCAATTCAGAATCTAGGTCATTAGCCACTTTATAAAAACTAAAACTTCCTATATTTGCCTTCAGATAAAAAGAAAAAAAATTCATATAATTACTAAAGAGAATATTTGTGAACATCACATGCATTCCCTAAAATTAAATTGGTGGGAAGTGCATAACTTTAACAACAACAGGTCTTCTGTGAAGAAAATTATTCCTTCTTATTTTATTGTTCGGAAATTGCCAATAAATATCTTTCTCTCCAAAATAATACAGAGAGATCCAAGGAATAAATAACAAAAATAACATAAGTGAACAATAGTTTATTTGGAATAAATGAAAAAATCATTCTTTTTAAATTTAATGTGATATTGTAGGAAATATTCCAGATGTTAATGTTTAATATTATAATGTGGAAATTTCTTACCACACAGAAATCACAGGATTTACATGTAACAATAAAAATTCTATTGTTACACATTTGCTTATGTGTAGTGAAAACGTGTGAAATTTAGGAATAGTAACCTATATTCTTAGGCCAAAATATTCTGTCATATGTGGCAATATTAAACCAATAATTAATCACCATTAATACACTGTCAGTATACAAAATGTGTTACCATACGACACTTAAGATATACAGGGAAGCAGACACTAAAAAAGAAAACTTTTTATAATTTTCTAATCAAAATATTCAATATTTAATGCTCTATTCTCTGAAAATTATTTCTGATTATTATTACCTAAATGCTTTCAATCTTAATACTTGTGTGATCTTGGACACTTAAATCAGGGTTTTACATGCATCAGGCAAGCACTCTACCAATAATGTAGAGTCCAAATGCAGAGAGCAAATTTGCATTATTTATGCCATGGAATAGTGAGGCCATCTGGATTTACGTTATGTTACTATAACCAGAAGCAATCACAATTTAAAAATAGCCACACAATCTATTTTAGCATTAAGTAAATACCACTGAATTTTTACATATAAAAGTTTATGTACATAAGTGTAGCTATGATTAATAGAAGTAGATGGATTATGTGCTCAATTGAGATTTCTATAATATAATGAATATTAGATCTCTGGAAAAGTACATAAGGGCCGCCTGAAAATATTTAGAACCCTAAATAAATAGATGGAGGGCCATATAACTTTCTGCAGATATGTCATGAAATACATTAATTAATCATCAAACATTTTTCTAAAATCTTTCTTGAATAAAAGTTACACTTATTGTGATTTATGCTTCAAAAAGACCTTATATATTATTTTGTCATTTACCTTCCCTTCAGGTATTAGAATTAGGCAGTGCCGTATCTAATTTAATCGTTACATATGTACAAGGATATTCATCTTCTACTTTGGTACGAGGTTATTCAGCTCTAATATGATTGTTTAATGGGAACACCCATAATTTCCTATATATAAGATGAGTTTTTAACCCTGACAAATCTGTGCCAACTTTGAGGGTGGTTTTATATGCCTGGTACTTATCTGTGGCTTGCTTCACCTTGTTTCATATGTCCAGAGCATATAGTGGGGGGTGCCATGGATGATTCTCCGCTCTGTGTGGGGAGTAAGAAGCAGGGAGGAGCAAACTGTACACTCATCCTGCACCTCTAGAAGGAGAACATGAGGGTGGATTGGGCCGCCACCAGAACATGCCCGCCTCCAGAACATGCCCACTGCGCATCTTCCGGTTGAGTGTGTAGTGTGTCTTAAAGGGGCAGTTTAGGCTGGCATTAGCTGTGTGCCAGCAAATAATAAAGCATCTGGCTGTCTGTGCCCTGCTAATTTTTAATAACATTAGCTTTAACTACTGAATTTATCCAATGCATTTTATAAACATTACAAACGCAGGGCACATTATTTGAATACATACATACCTGTACATGTGAAGAATTTAGATTCACCCACACTAAGCTCTACTTTGCTAAGTGAAATTGTCACTTGAAGAAGAGCTGCAAAAGAATATTTGAGTAACAGTTACTTGGAGTTTAGAATGTGAATTCTAATAATTGATATATAAGTCACACATCACAAACAAATAATTTTCCATTATTACTGTGAAAAATGTAAGTTTATAAATATAATCTAGCAATGATATATGTTACAACAGTGTTATTTCTTACCAGTCTGTACATAACATTTACTTACACTGACCCAGAAAAAAAATTGCACACACCTATGGATAATTGATTTTTAACAAAGATCCAAATCCATACAATGGAAAAAATAGCATCTTCGACAAATAGTGCTTGTCTAACTAGATGTCTACAAGTTTAAAACTGCAAATAAATCCATATTTATCACACTGCACAAAACTAAAGTCCAAGGGCATTAAAGAACTCAACATAAAACCAGACACAATAAATCCATTAGAAGAAAAACTGGGTAAGAGTCTTGAACTCATTGGCACAGGAGACAACTTTCTGAACAGAACATCATTAGATCACCAATTAATAAGTAGGACCTTATAAAACTGAAGAACTTCTGTAAACAAAGGACAATGTCAACAAAACAAAGCAACTGCCAACAGACTGGGAGAAGATCTTCACCAACCCAACATCTGACAAAGGGCTAATATCCAAAATATATGAAACACCATGAAGTAAAATTATTCAATTAAAAAAATGGGGTACAAAGCTAGAGAATTCCCAACAGAGTAATATCAAATGGCCTAAAAACACCTAAAGAATCCAGATGAAACCTGAGGGGCTGTGGTTATATAGTGGGGAGGAGGTCGCTTCCTGTTAGAGGCTTAGGGTAGGGGAATAGTGCAAAAGAGGGAGCGAAGAAAGGGGAGTTACAAGTAAGGGGATAACAATTAGGATGTAATCTGAATAAGATATAATAAAAATAATAATAAAGAGAAATGCTCAATGTCCTTAGTAATCAAGGAAATGCAAATCAAAACGACTCTGAGATTCCATCTTACACCTACCAGAACGGCTAGATCAAAAACTCAAATGACAGCACATACTGATGAGAATGTGGGGAGAGAGGAGAACACTCCTCCATTGCTGGTTGGCGTGAAAACTAGTATAACCACCTTGTAAATCAATCTGGCACATTCTCAGAAAATCGGGAACAGTGCTACTTCAAGACCCAGTTATACCACTCTTGCGAATATACCCCAAAGATGCTCCATCATACAATAATGACATTTTCTCAGCTATGTCCATAGCAGCTTTATTTGTAATATCCAGAATCTGGAAACAACCTAGTTGTTCCTCAACCAAAGAATGATAAAGAAACTATGGTACATATACACACAATGGAATACTATTTAAATACTGTTTTAAAAAAAATTGGAAATCTTGAAATTTGCATGAAAATGGTTGGACCTAGAAAAGATCATCATGGGTAAGTTAGCCCAGATAAATCATAATAAATTAAAGAATTCTGTTAGGCATATAATGGATCAAAATCTTAGTTGATACTAAACTATCCTCTTAAAATAAGATGGGCCTTATTTGTCTAATCATATTGTGTAGTATGTAAGAAAAGTTTCATAAAACTGTCAGACTTTTGGCAAAATTGTATCATATCATCATTATAACAAAATTAGTAAATAAGCTGTGTTTTGGCTAATTTCATCTTTACAAAACAAGGTAAACACAGCAAATGCCACATGATGCAGGCAAAGTGAATGAAGAGAAATACCCATAAGAAAAGTAGGTCTAGTGAAGGAACTGGGATGTTAGTAGAGACATTGATGAAGTATTTTCTATCTTAAATACTTGTTTTCAAGTTTGAAATTAAAATAATGGGGACTCTCAAAATTTTAGAAGATAAGTAAAATGCTGCTGTCATAGAAATTGGCAAACATATGCCTAATGATCAGAAAGACAATATGGTAAAACCATTCACCAAATTCTGTCCTTTTAACCTCCTTTTCTCTGAAATAGATAAGTACTCAATAAGGTAACTTGGGTACAAGGAATAAATAGAGAAAATGCTGAAGTCTGTGTACAAACCTGTGTTGGAAATTAGGAGATCAGAGTAACCAAAAGCCCTTGATAAAGTAGTCATGCTTAATGTAAGTTCAGTAATGAAAAATTTGTAGATGTATTTCTACATCACATGGGATACAAAACACCCTGGAATAAATGAGTAATTATCTACATAGGCTTATGTGTTAACATTTAATCCTTCTCGAGGCTCGTGATTTAAAAGAGTGTGGTTCCTTTAGAAACTGGAACTTTTGGAATGAGATGGTCACTAGGCAATGAGCTTGGAGTCTTGTTTTTTTTTTTTTTTTTTTTTTTTTTTTTGTTTAGCATCATCCAATGAAGAGAGACAGAAAGCCAGGATAGTCAAGACTGACATGAAAAAGCATGTCATTGGCATGAAAAAGATGGACTTGAAATATTCCCCCAGCAGGGCTGCCTGCAATGAAAGATCATACCTATTAGGGTCCAGATGGTCAGCAGTTCTTTCTGGGGTGCAACCTCTGTGCCAGATGTGGACCCTTGAGCATGGATAATTGCAGACAGGAGATGGAGACCTGGAAGAATGTATCTGAGCAAAACCAAGGCCACCAAATTGAGGGATGGCAGAAGAGGAACTCATATAAGGGGTCAAAGGTACTCCTGATCAAGCTCTGCCTGTAGTGCTGTTTCTGGCAGTTATCTAAACAATGAATCAACAGAAAAGGGAAAGTAAATATTATTCATTCTTGAAGTGAAACCAAAAGGTTGTGTTTTCCCTACAACTACCGTCGTTTCCATGTCCCTGTGACGTCCACAGGTTTTCTGGCTGTGGCGCTTGACTAAGAAAAATGTATGATATGTAAATGTGAGAGAAAGTGGTGTTATGCAAATGACTAATGAAAAGCCAGCAGTCCCAGGGTTCAGCACTTTTGAGCTTAGACCTTTCCCAGCTGTCTAGCCCACTTTCATTCCTGGGAGTAACTCTCTTTCTCTTAATAAACTGTCTCTATTTCTATCAGTATCCATATGTTACTGCTCTAATTCTTTGTTCCAAAAAACCAAGAACCTGGAAATATCAGCAGGTGCTCTGTGATTCATGCAGGTAACAATTGGTGATCTGCCAGTCAGAGGTACAATTGGTTTACGTCTATAGTCTCTGAACTTTAACACAATGGAAGATGAAATGCTTTCAGACTTTTCTCGCCCCCACAAAAAGAGGAACCACCCTCACAGCACAGCACTATTTCTTCTTCTCTTTCCTTCTCCCTTTCACATCCACAAAACACTTTGAAATATTGCCCAAGCTATTGTGGACGGTATCAAGCCAACAGATGGTGAGTAAATGTTACAAAACTCCTGAAAGAAAATGCGGAAAGTGAAAGGTTCAATAATCTGGTCAGGGGAAGAACAGGCCTAAAGATTCTCAAACAACAGCTTCTTATTCAGCTACACTCAGCATAGTCTAAGGATTCCTACAGGTAAGAATGATAAGAAAGAAATCTGCAACCGGTCAGATCTCCTGGAGGACACAGATCGGATGAAAAAGTCCACCTCAGTAGACTTTGTACTCTCCTACTGCTAGAACTATGATAAAAATGCACTGAATTTTTTATTTTTGGTCTCTCAGCTATGACATGGTCAAATATTAGGATTAGTTTAATTCTGAGGATATATATATATATTTGTGGGATGATTTGCTAAATAAGTCATCCTGCATCAGAGATTTATCTTACAAAAAAAATCAAAAAAATTATATGAAATTCCTTCTCAATTAGGCCCTTTACAAAAATAAATGATTACAAAAATGATTACTATAAAAGAAAACACAGAGAGAGACACTTTTGAACAGAAAATAATAGAAAATGGAACTTAGCTAAAACATTTTCTCCTTCTCAACAAAATCTGCCCTATCTCCGTGTTCTTACATCTATCCAGTTTATCAGAAGTAAGAGAACGCAGACTCAAGGGTCATACAAGGAACAGAGCTTCATGTCCTCTATCCATGTCTTACAGCATTATGGCCAAGGCATGTACCAGGATCCTTCAGGGTAAATAGAGTCCACATCTTCCTCTGAATCATAGCAATGAATAGAACGTCAAAAAGACTTTTTTGATGAAGGATCCTGAATTACCAGTGACCATCAGACTTTAACTTTGCCATATGGTTTTAAAATGCAGGGCCCATGTTACTCCTGTTTGCTATGTTGTTCAAGGGAAAAGAAACAGTAAAGAATGAGGGAAAGGTTTGGAACATGCTGACCAACTATTGGCCTAGAGTCTGAATGACCATCTGCCCAATTTTGGGCTGTGGGAAAGATTAAGCTTTGTCACAGGTGGAAGCAATCTTGGCGGGCTTTACCCTTGGGGCACCCCATGAATACCTTGTGATAGACTGAGAGGAGCCAGTCTGGGCCTGGAATTCAGGAAGCAGACCTGGGAACCCCACCTGGGCTATTGTTTTCCTAATGGACCCTCAAGGAGAGAAGGAGACCGCCCTTCCCATGTGACTCAGGCAGGTGGGGAAGAGGAAAACAACAGATTCAGCCGGGGGTGTTTGGGAGAGCGTGTGGAGAAAGCGAACAGGCTGGACTATCACGCGGGCCAGAGAGACACCTAAGGACTCATCCCGTGGTACGGATACCGGAAGGTTCACTCTTTTGCCCCTTTAACCTTTTTTCCTTCTTGTGTAAGCTAGTTGGGTTGTATAATAAAGTTTAATTGTTAAGAAACAGAGCCAACATTGGGCCTCTTATATCAACATCCCACTGTGCGAGGTTCTAATACTAGGGCAGGACCCCAGTAATGTGGGGTTATGATAGAAAAAGTTACCACAATAAAACAAATTTACATTAAGGAACCCATGACTATGACAAGTTTAAAGAAGTCACTCAAGAAAAAGAGGAAAATTCTCTCCTAATTCACCACAGACCAAGTGGAGTTTTCAGGGAACAATGTAGACTCTTCACCATAAAAGAAAAAGGTTTCTTGGTCAAAGTTTTCTTCTGTGGAAATTATAAAAGTGACAGATGAGATCTGAGAACTCAGGGATCCCACTGTTAGCCATTGTCAATAAGGCTGTCAAAAACTAAGATCTGACATAAAATTACAAATGCAGAAGAGTGAGACAGGGAACCAAAATTTGTGACTATAGGTTTGAACACCATTGGAAAGGCCTTTCCACCATGCAACCAGTCGATTAGTCTCAGAGACTGAAGAGGATATCCCAGATCTGCTTCAAATATGGCAATGCATCAAACACCCTCTATGGCCATGTGTGATAAGTAAAAACACAGAGATCTGGCATTAAAAATATAGTGTCTCCATGACCTTAACTGGAGTGGACAACTTCTCCCATAGCCACATCACAGAACTGAAGATGCCTAGTGGAAGAGATTGGAAGACAGAAAAGCAAGACACACTTACAAATCCTTCAAGAGTTACTCAGGCTGTCTCCTAAGACAGGCAGAGGAAAAAACGTTGTGCTTGGTTAAACTAAGTGTATCATATGTGCTCTTAATTGTTTCCATGTAATAGTATGACACTCTGTGCATAAGTGAACATGTGACAGAATTAAATCTTTAGGAATTCACAAAATAATGGAGTAAGAAAAAAAAACCTCTGGTTATTTCATTAACTTCACTTTTGTATTTTTGTGCACAGAAGTACATTTCTCATTTTTAATAAGCAAGATGTTTTTAGTTTTATTCTCCTAACTTTTTTTCATTTTTTAAATTATAATTTACTCACTTTACATCCAGATTGTAAACCCTTGTAATTTTCTTCCTTTTCCCATCTTCCCCTTCCACAATTTAAAGTGTAAGGTATAAGTGTGTGTGTGTGTGTGTGTGTGTGTGTGTGTGTGTGTGTGTGTTTGAGTTATATTAAAATACATGCATGATTTTTATAAACTTAGGTATTCTTCACTTCTTTGAATTAATTAAGATGGCATTTGGAGATTTATAAATATTGCATTGAATCTTTAGATGCAACTTATTTATAGAAAACACCATTCAAGTCATAAAACACAAGATTAAGTAAGGTATGAAATTTAAAGTTTATATATAGATTTTGATAGGTATTCCATCTTAAAAACATGGTTTAATAGTCAGCTATAACAGATAGATGCTAAGTTATAAAATAATTTTTAGAGCAAAAGATTTCTAAAAAATTTACATTAAAATACTTTTTATGTTGCCCTCTTAAAAGCCAGCTACAGTCTTAAAATAATCTTGATGTATTTAAGATTTTCCTTTGGAGTGATACATTTAAGAGGAAGGATATGTATATTTTTTAAAACCATTAGGTTAACTTTCCTTTTCACAAAAGAAACATAAAAGATATAATTCCAACAAGTGGTAGTATTCAGAACCCAGGTGAACCTAAATTCTATGTAATAAAATAGCAATATAATTTTTCAATATATAAAACTAATACAAATCAATGTAAGACATATTTTAACTCATAAATATATTGAAATTAAAAATATACAGCTGTTTGTGTTCTTTGAGAACAGGATTTTCAAGTTTTAATTCTGTCCAAATTAAAAATTAAAGCAAAAATCTATTTTATTTATTTTTATTGAAAACTTATATAAAATAATCTAATCTCTTTCCCCATATTTACTTGTTCTACCACCTTACCACCTATGTAAGGGATTCTTTCTCTCTTGAGAAAACAAACCAGGAAAGAAAGAGCAAAATAAAGTAAAACAATATGCACAATAATCACACACACAAACACACAAACACACACACACACACACACCTCATAAAAACATAAAGTCAGAAACCACGAAAAACAAGCAAACAGGATGGTGGTGGTGCATGCCTTTAATCCCAACACTTAGGAGGCAGAAGCAGGAAGGTATCTGAGTTCAAGGTCAGCCTTGTCTACAGTGTAAGTTTCAGGATACCCAACTCTACACAGAGAATCTGTCTCAAAAAATAAAAAATAAAAAAATAAACAAAAAGGAATGAGATGGACAAGAAAAGGCCTAGAAGCTAAAAAATTCCCAAACTAAGCAATATTGAGAAAAAGATGTAAAAATGACCACTGAGTGCATTTTGTGTTGGTCATCTAGTGCTGTTATGGGACCTATCCTTAAGTATTGTTTTTATACCCAGGGTGACTCCAATGAAGAAAACTAAATTTTCTTTTGCAAGCAGTTGTAAATTGGAGAGTTTCTTTTTTTAATTTAATTTTTTATTAATTTATTCATATTACATCTGAATGGTTATCCCCTCCCTTGTATCCTCCCAGTCCGCCTTCCCTCCCATTTTCCCCTTACTCCCCTCCCCTATGACTATGACTGAGGGGGACCTCTTCCCCCTGTATATGCTCATAGGGTATCAAGTCTCTTCTTGGTAGCCTGCTATCCTTCCTCTGAGTACCACCACTTTGGGGTACAAGATCTTTTCCACTTCTCCCTCTCAGTGTTGGGACTACCCTCTCATATTTGAATGTGTGCAGGCATGTACATTCTTGCCAGTCTGTTTGTTCATATATACATCAGTCCTATTGAGTTTGGTAGACAGCTTTGTCAGTGTCATCCATTTCCCGTGAGTCTTATGATCTTTCTTCCTCCTCTTTTGTAGCGTTCCCTGAATCTCCAGTCCCTTCAAAGGCTTTCCATTTAAGAAGGCCTTTTTCAAAGTCTCTCCCTCTCTAGACTTTGTCAGGTTAGACATTTCTGTATTAGTATTGTCGACCGCAAAAAGAGTCTTCTCTGATTAAGGCTGAGGTACACTGATCTATGTGTATAACCGAATGTCATTAAAAGTCATTTTATTGTTATGTTCCTTTAACAGAACAATATTTGCTTATCCCATAAGCCCATGGCCTAACTAGCCTCAGGTTCTCGGTCACCTGAAAAGTGCCAGGCACTAATTTCCTTTCACAGAGTGGGTCATAATTCTAGTCAGATAGTAGTTGGCTATTCCCACAACATTTGTGACACTCAACAGTGTTTCATCCAGGCAGACCACCATTGTAGATCACAGGTTTTGTAGATGTGCTGGTGGTCACCCTTCTCTTTTTCCTATCATGCACAGTATTTTATATTACAATGAACATCGGTCAGTAGTCATTACAGGTGAAGGCTCAAGTTAGGCAACAGCTCAACCTTTCTGTTTCTGTGAGATGAGCAAATATTTTCTTCAGCAATAGGACCTTACCATTAGATTTTGGAGAGAAGCCAATAGCCACAGGAAACCCTTTTGACAACAATACAATTAAATGTAGCCCATTCCTTGCACTGAAAGTTTCATTTGGAGGACAATTCTTCCTCTCTTAGAGGTCATTGGTTGTGTTTAATTCTTTGTACCCCATTAAAATTTCACCCTCCACCTTAATATGTCCACTGCCACTGCCATTGTTCCGATTTATGAAGTCATTTCTAGAAGAGACTGTTTCCCAGAAGATGCCCTGGTATTCTTGATCTGGCAGTATTTCTGCCGCCTTGTCTCTTGTGTTCCCTGAGCCAGAGATGTAGCTATGTTTTGTATCAGTCCACGGCATCAGATCTTCAGGATTACATTATGTAAAAGATGATAAGGATGACAATCTTTCTCCAGATTATTATCAAACTAATCTTGCCTACACCTTTTATATTACTCTTGTATAATTGCTCTCTTTTAACACAAAACAGTTTCATTTTCAACTTATGATGTTTTTTAATATATTTTGTTAATTTATTCATATTACATCTCAATTGTTATCCCATCCCTTGTATCCTCCCATTCCTCCCTCCCTCCCATGTTGTAAGGTGTCTAGCAATCTTTTTTGATTCAAAATGAAAACTTCCTCTTGACCAGATGAATGAATTAGGTAGACAATTCTTCAAGTCATCTTAGGCAGCCAGTATACCTTTCATCAGCATGGAAGAGGTTCCAGAAGAAAGATGATCATCAGTAAGCTACCCCGAAATATTTCTGGGAACATATCTCTCAGTGGAAAGTGTGACAGGAGAATAGGGCAGGGAGAGGAAGACATTAAAATGAACAAGTGAGTATAGAGTTGGCTTATGCTGGTTTAGCAGAATAGTGGTTGTAGATTCTTCTACCAAATCTGTGACTTCACTATTCCTGAGTACTTCAGATACAGGCATATTTTAGCTCTTTTTGGTTGCCCTTAAATCCAATTAGAGAGACATTTGTTACAGTCAAAGTTCATGTGCTTCACAGGCACTCCTTTTTTTTTTTCCATTAAAAAAGATTTATAAAAGAGGCCTATGCAACATGCTGGAAGTAGTTTGACAACAGCTGTCTTTTTTTTTTTTTTTTAATTTCAACATCTATGTTTATTGTGGTTTATTTACAATCTCTAAGACAGGGAAAGAACATGGATAGCCACCCACGAATGAATGGATAAGGCAAAATTCTCTCTTAAGTAACAGATATATAATAGATAGATAGATGATAGATAGATACATAGATAGATAGATAGATAGCAGATTGATGATTTAACTGGTAATTTTAAGCAGTAACATGCCACGGAATGACACAAAGATACTTGTCCCTGGAGTTAGTTCCTGTCCCTGTGGGTAACATATTGTTTTTTTGTTTTTTGTTTTTTTGTTTTTTGGTTTTTTTGTTGTTGTTGTTGTTTTTTGAGAGAAGCATGTGAGAATAGCAAAGTAGAAGGATCCAGTGGGTACTATAAACCTACAAGTAGAACATTATGATAGGCAGATTGGGGTCAAAGGGTCCCGCTCAAACTAAGGCACCAGCCAAGGACAATACAGGCGGTAAAATTAAAACCCCTACCTAGATCTAGCCAATGGTCAGAAAAGTCTCCACACTTGAGTAGAGAGAGGGATATGACTTTCTCACGTACTCTGGTGCCTCACATTTGACTATGTCCCCTGGAGGGGGAGACCTAGTGGCACTCAGAGGAAGGACAGCAGGTCACCAAGAAGAGACTTGATACCCTATGAGCATATATACAGGGGGAGGTAATCCCCCTCAGGAACAGTCATAGGGGAGGGGAATAAGGGGAAAATGGGAGGGAGGGAAGAATGGGAGGATACAAGGGATGGGATAACCATTGAGATGTAACAAGAATAAATTAATTAAAAAAAAAAAAAGACAACAGCTGTCTTACACCGAGGGGCCTGAAAGCCAGGAGTTGCTCAGTCCATGATATTAGGTGTCTTACCAGATCTGATCCTACAACGAAGACCTGGAGGTTTCCTGGAGAGACACAGGCCCTTAGTCCACATAGGAAATGTCAGTTCAGATATCAGTGAGAAAGAAGGACAAGCAGGGTCGGGGTGGAGAGTGGGGATCGAATAACCTTCCTTCTTCCGTGTTCTTTTAAAAACGTCCTGATCTCTTAACAGGAAGTGTTGCTTACATTTGGGCTAGGTGCCCCCAAATCAGTTCAGGAACCCAAAATAATCTCCAGCAGACGCACCCGCCCATAGGTCAGCTTGATCCAGACAATTCCTCAGTTGCCAAGCTTACATTTAAAACAACCGTCACAGACCATATGGTGCCTGAGCCCAGCAGCAGGACCCTACAAGCTTGTAATTACCGCTCAGCTGAAGCTTTACTTCTCCAGAGCTGGGTTCAATCTATTGCTATTTTGTTCATCATAGGCTCCAAGCATAAGCTACAGTAGATGAGCCAATGTAGCCTCGGTTCCTATACATGCTCTCTATGACTTTGCATCATAGTGTGTTCCCTGATGGCATGTTGTTTCCCAGAGTGTGCGTGAGTAAATGATGACTATACACTAGAGCAACACACTGCGTCGTAACAAGAGCAGCTCAATAAACGCCTATTAAGTGGCTGACCGAAGAGACCACCTTAAAAATGACTATGGCTCTGCTCTCCATGGCTTTTCCCTGTTGCTCTACCTCATCTCCTAGCTGGGCCAGGAACGTAAGCCCCACTTTGTATCTATTCTCATTTTTCTTTGATTGTTCTGCATTGCTTGGACTCTAGGCCCTCTTATGCGACAAAAACCTGGATCTTGTCTCTGGTGCCAGGTGTTGGCGTTTATCCATATGTCATGTGGCCTTTGGACTTCAGCCCACCTGTGTTCAGGCACACGATTCTGTGGCAATTCTTAAAGATACTGTGCCATGTTTGTTGTAGCAGTCCATAGCCATCCAATCTGGTTGGGATTATTGCTCCCTTTCGGAATCTTGTATAGTGTCTTCGGGTACCATGAAAGTTAATCCTCAAGGAAGAAGATTCCAATTTTCTTTCAGCCCAGGGCTTCCTGGTCTCTATACACTGTGTATTTAACGGTACGCCCAGGAGTAAGTTTCATTCCCCTGCTTCATCAATGAACCTTACATGTTCACCATGCCAGCCATTATATAATACTGCAGCTAATTAAGATGCAGCGTTGTGAAACTGAATCCCAACACATAGATATACAACACAACTCCACTACCTCAGGTTCAGAACTAATAGAGTAGAAAGGGAAAGAAAGATCGTAAGAGTCAGAAGAACAAGACATTTTCTATGTGTTTGTGCCTCAGAGAAATGTCGGAAGTTACAGCTATGAATGCATACCTAAAATGCATACCTATACATGACCTGAACAAGGTCAGAACAAATAGGCATGTTAATATGGGAGCAGACTCAATGTTAGCCAAAGAACCACAGGCAGTTACAGAATTCTGGGAGCAGAGCCCCTTCACCGAGGAAGAGAATAGCTACTAATTATCCAATTTCAAATGGTCAGCACTAAACATGTGTTCATTAAAATAACGTATAGACTGAACAGGTTGTTTTTATACACCTAGTTATATATAAAATTAGAATAAAAGGGGATATGAATTTGAAGGAGAGAAATCTGGGGTCCATGGGACACTTGGAGGGAAGAAAAGGAGGGGACATAATATTTTACATTATAATTTCAAAATCTTAAACAGCATAGCTCTTAAGTGATTTATAAAAGAAACCAATTGTTAGAATGACTTAAATAAACTTATAATCCTGGTACACCTTGAAGCTTTATGCTGAAGAAGTCACAAACAATTGTAATTAAAACTAAGTGATCAATTTTTATGAGAAATTCAGAATTTAATATGCTGAAATATGTTGACAATATTGGCCTGGCTGTGAGCCCTTGGAAGGAAACAAGTACGATATTGAGAACTCGCCTAGAGACATTTTGTATAATACTCATTTAAAAATCTAACTTTACTATGCCTGTGCTGTGAATGTTACATGACACTCAATGGAAAACTGGTAGATAAATTCTGTAGGCAAATACAAATAAAATTTAAAGACAACACAGCATTCAGTCATGGCATGGCTACTACTTACTACTTATGATCTGCTATCAGGAAAGAAAAAGAGAAATCCATGGGAAAAAAGATTACAAAAATTTAGCTTGTGGAAGAAAGAAGAATGAACTATTTTAAGTCTTAAACAAGATGTTTCCAGAAATCAGAGATAATAGTTGACTAGATTAAGTCTAAACTGAAAAAGTCATAAAGACCTCAGAAAAGGACAACCAAATGAATATGAGGCTCCAGATAGTAAAATGGAAATTCATTTGAAAGGAGAGAGTGTAAACTGAAAACGTCAGAACAAGCATTCCCTCGTCAAACACAAATATTAAAGAAGGTTTAAAGACATACAGAAGCCAATAAAGACATTGCCCTACGGTTTTTATGTGTTTATGCTTAAGGGATTCCTCAGAGGCTCAGAAGAGACTTTGGGCATTTGGACAGAATTGAGATGGTTAAATACTATGGGAAAATTTAATGATGAACAATGTTCAGTTTGTATTATGAAATGGCCATGACTCTATGTAGGCCTGAGGTTGAGTTTTGCGATTTAAGTGTGAAAGTTCCTGTTTATGACCCAATGTTTGAATAAAAGGGCCTCTAACATTAAGTGCTGATGTGGAAGATTGTGAGACTAGAAAGTAGAGCCTTATTGATAAAAGCAAATCTCTCTGTATAGACAGTAAAATATTCTAGCGTGCACCCACTTCTTGTCTATTTTCTGTTTCAAAGAAGGTCAAATGATAAGATCCCACAAATCCTTGCTGCTGATCTTTCCTTGCCATGATACATTGTGTAGCTTCTTAAACCCTCCAATGCAGTTATGTTTTTCTTTTATTAATATCTTCAGTCAAGTACTATTTGTGTGTGTGTGTGTGTGTGTGTGTGTGTGTGTGTGTGTGTGTGTGTGTGTCTGTCTGTCTGTTTTAGATGTAATGTTTTGGGTAAATTAAATGTAATTAAAATTATAACAAAAATATAATTATATAAAATACGCACTAATTTTTCATTTAAAATATATTTCCTTTGGTCCATATCTTTGGATGATAAGCCTTCCTTTGAACTGCCCTTTAAAAGAAACTTGGATCTAAGAAGATGCAGCAGGTTACTGAGACTCATATATCTGAGCAAGACAACAAAAATGTAATGAATTTTAGAAGATTTAGGTATAGATTAAAGCAAAAGAGATAGGAAGAAGTCATACAGTTGAAGGAGAATGAAAACTCCAAGTCTGTTCATCATTTTCTTTTCTTTCTACTTTTGCTTTTTCCCTTTAGATCTAATTTATTTCATGTCAACTATTTAGTTTTGTCTTTTTTACTGACTTTCAGTTAACAGTGAATCTAATCACTTATTTCAAATTATCTGAGTAATTTGAGCCCAGTCCCACTTAGACCAAAATTTGGTCACTGCTCAGTTTTCTAGATTTCTCCATTAGAAATGGTACTACTAAAAATTCTCATGTATGTAGAAAAAAGAAGTTCAATAATTTTAGGTAAAGATGTTTAATTACCTTAAACATGTTTTATAACTGTTTCACCATCAGTCTATTTTATTTTTAAATAACTCTCTGGGTACTAAGTGAAGCACTTTAAAAATTGTGTTCAAACTACTTTGCTACTCTGACTTTGTAAAGCATATTTATTTTGTCTAACAGTACAGTTCTTGTTTAAGCTTGTCTTGTAAGTTATTAATTATGCCTCTTCATTTTTTCTGTACCTGTAGTCACTATTGATTGGTTTTCACTATCCATCTGCTGAGGTATATTTTTCTACTTCTATATTTTGGCTCATTTTCTTTTTCTTTTCCTTTAGTTTTTTTTTAACTCCAAATATCTACCAATATTCTATACTGAAAACAAGTCTAAAATTCTATAACTTAAAAATGTTCTTATAAATAAATTATATCAGCAAATAATTACATTTGTACGAAAAAATATTTTAAAAATAAGGCACTAGGTAGGAAGTTGTGTCTGTTTTAAAATGACAACTCTCTACCCAAATAATTCACTTCTTCCCATGAGATACCAAAATCTTCTGAAATAATGCTATCAACTGGAAACCAAATTGTCAAAAATGGTCAAATGTTCATACAGTATATTATTCATCAAATAACCCTGTTATGAAGAAACAATGGTAAAGGATGCTGTTGTGGGTACTCAAATATCACATTGAGAAATAACAAATGAACCCCGCTTCAGGAGCCTAGGATTTGTGCTAGCTACTTCATCACAGGTTCCTTCTATACTGCTGAGCTCAGGATCATTTACCCATAGTAAATGTTCAGAACCCAGTTTTCATGTGTCTACTACTTTTTTCCCTTGTGTTAAAGGGAGAAAAACAAAAACATAAACAGAGGAAAAAAATAAAAGAGAAGTAAATAGGTAATTATAATGCTATATTTTGAAAGATTATATTTCTTCAAATGAACATATAAAGCCCATGTAATTGATTCATTATTTATTACAAGATAATTACATAATTTCCCTTCCCTTTCCTCCTTTAACACCCTACCATATATGCATCCTTTGTCCTCTTTAAAATTCATCACCCCATTTTCATCAATTGTTATTATATGGATATATAGTATCATAAAATTAAATGCATGCATATATAACCCTAAGTACAGCCAGCTTAGTCTGTGTAATGTTAGTTGTAAGTATGCTTGAGGGTTAATTATTTTTTAATGCCTGACCAGTTGGTATGTTTTTCCTTGAAGAAGACTATTTCAACCACTCTTAGCCTTCCTTAGTACCTTATAGATTTTTGTGGAGTGGTGAGGCTTTGGATGATTTCCACTATCCACGTAAGCCTGTATGTTGTCATCTTCCTTTTTCAATTCATGTTTAGGCAGTCATGTTACTGAGGAATTATGGGTGTGGCTTCGAACATCCCTAGAAAACAGTCTCATAGAACTTCCTGATCCTCTGACTTTACAATCATTCTGTGTCCTCTGCCCCAATGTCCCCTGATACTTAGAGATAGGGGTTGTTTTCTGTATATATCAATTGTTATTGGGCTCCATAACTTGATTCATTGTGAATTGATATGATAGTCTCTCTCAGTTGTAAGAGAAGTTTCCTTGATGAGGGCATGGGGACTACACTTATCTCTAGGCATAAGGAAAAATATTTCTAATGTAGTTAGGGATTATTTTTTTTAGTCAAGAAATGGTTGTAGGATCTCTTACTTGATCCATGACTTCACTGGCCTCAAGTAGTTATTTAGGTTTTTAATGCCAGGCACTAATTCCCTTTGGTTGAGTGAGTCTTTGTGTGCAAATATAGATTTTCTGATTACTGCCTGGTCATGCACACCATTGCTGCACCCTAAAAGCCTACATTTAAGTTCCATTTTTTTGGAACCTGACAGCCAAAATTTGACAAGTGTGTTGTCTGCATCTCATGCTCTGCTATCAAAAGTAAGAGATGTTCTTAATATCTCCTGAAACTCCTTTGATAATACATTTCAGATAAGACAAATGGCCAACATCTTACCTAATATATCAAACCCAACATACTCCTCCTTCCTATGCATCCCAAAGAGCAGTATAATATTTATATAGCCCTTCCTATGATTTCCCATCATATAGAATGTAATACTCAAACACAGCTTAATCAGAAGCACCTAGAGATTTTGGGTGGCCCATGTTTGATTTTTTATTGGTTTATCTTATGTGCATATTTTGTTTATTTATTTTGTTTGTATTTAGGAAAATTTAATGTAGCTACTGCAGGGATTAGGATTTCCTGTTTATCAATAGCAGGAACATTTAGCCAACCTTGCTCAAAAAATTGTTTCCTATATGAATAATGCAGACCTGAACCAGAAACATTTCAGTTTTGTAGATTTTTATATTCCATTTCTAAATAACTAAATCAGAATTTGCATCTTAACAGGATTCTCCATTCGTCCATGTGCACACTGAAATGTGATTATCAGTGTGTTAGACTGTGTTAATACAAGTTCATGAGTCCTTATTTATATTTAGGCTACCCAAGGTGTGTTGATAAGTCACAAATCCCTTCCTATGAAACATACTTGACACCTTGTCCATGATATATGTTTTAAGAACTCATTTCTAAATAAATCATATTAAATTAAAGGAAAAGGATCTATGGAATAGCATCAGTTAGTATGTGGATTTCTTTATGGACAATCTCCACTTCCATAGTTTTATGTTCTAAGTCCTTTAGGAGACCAGAAGCAGGTCACCCATCACTTATTTTGAGTGTGACATTTAATTAAAACTAAAATATCTTGAAGAGGCAGCTAGCCCAAGTTCCACTCTCAATCCAAATTTATTTCAACTAGCACCACTTAGACATGTAAGTTATTAACTGTCTAGATGAAGCCAGCAGAAGACATCTTATAAAAATTTTATCAGTGCTCTTACTATGCAGAGATAAATTAAATTATAAGAGAGTGTTTGAACAGGCCAGCTTGGTAATTCTCTTGGTGAATATGAAGGTCTCTGTCTAGAACACATGCATACGATTTCTCATCATAACAAGTACAGCACAAGCCTTATTGATGAAGCTGAGCAATCAGAAATCATACTTGTCATATAACAATTCTCACTTTGCTTCCTTTCCTGTTGATATTGTGAAGTTCTGTCCCACACATAATTTGCCAGCACTCTTTCATATATAGTGGCATAATAAATGAAACTTGTCAGAGTTCAGCAAATGATGCTTCAACACATGAAAAAAGGAAACAAGGAAGATGTACTCATATTCCCCAGCTTCAAAAACAAGACATACTTTGAATCACAAGCATTATAGCATAACCAATGAAAAATGTCACATTCATGTAAGAGAACTCCAATGTCTTCTACCTCTGTAACAGCCATTGTGTCCAGCATCCAAATACCTCTCTATAGGAATGTGATACTTGAGAGTGAACAACCAAGGAAAGATAATACAACCTGAGTGCGATTGTATTATTAAGCTTTTCACTACTGCAGTTCATATTGGAGCAAAATTGATACTTCAGGTGAAAGCTGTATAGCCATTTACTTATGACTTAATTAGCTCATATAATAATGGCATGGAAGTTCCACAAAGATATAATATTTAAGTTTTATTAAACTTTGCTGTTATATTCTTACTAGAAAAATATTCCACCGGGTTGAACATTCTAAAAGGTATATTCATTTGAAAAACTGTTATGTTTTATGAAGTAAACAGCAGTCCTGTTTTCAAGTACTTAAATCCATTGTCTGTAAAACTTTGTACAATAGCCAGAGACACTTCTGCTTAATCTGAAGATTAAGTTGGTAAAATAAAATAAAACCTCTTTCAAAAGATTTATTATGTATTTTGATAGCATTATGGGTAAAATGCCAGAGATATGTAAAAATGGCGATGATGTGGATGGCTAAATAATACAATAAACTTGATGGACTTGTTATTTTCCTCTAAAGCATTGTACTTGTCACAAAGCTTTATCACAATCTGTCCTCAAAGTAGCTACATGATCTATAAGTTACCTATCAGATTACTGGTGGGGATTGAGTCCAGAACAGTTTTTATATCTGTGTAAGATGTGGGGTACATGCACAAACACATAGAGGTTAGGCATAGAGGAAGGGACTAGGAACATGGATCTATCAGGATGGGGAAATATAACAGCGTGTATGGGAATATTAGAGTCTATGTGTGTGTTGGTGAGGGGGAGGCGGGGGGGATTATGACAAAAGATTGATCAGATTGGAAAAGGCAGAGGAGATGGGATTGAGAGAGGGAATGAGGGGAGAATCAGTTAGAGTTGAAGGGCATTTGAGGGGCACTATGGAAGCATAGTGTACTGAAAACTTCCTACAGAACATGAAGGGAATTTTAACGCTTTCTTAATAATGAAGCAAACAGAACCACTCTTTTCAACAAAGAAATCTGGGTTTTATCCAAATGAGTCATTGGCCAAAAGGGTCCCGTGGAAAGCCCCAATAACCCAGGCTGTTGCCAAGACAATAGGTTGCTCTCCACAAACTGACAGCAAGCTCTCCCATCGCTGAACACAACACCCACAAGACTAATTGAACATAAAGCAACCAAGATATTGCTTACATGGAATCTTCATCCTCATGTTCTAGTGTCTGTTACATGGAAAGTTCCTCTGCAGGCTACCAAAGGAGAAATGTAAACACTACCCAACAACAAATCCTTGGATTTACAATCTGCATATAAAATATGCTAGGACCCTGGTGGTATAAAATATTTCATAGTAAGCAACCAATGTCTGATTTGATTTAACACTTACTTCGTGAGATAAATCACATAAATAACAGTCTTTGGACGACCAAGAACCAGAAACTAGATTACCTAGAGACGTATGGTATAACCAAATATTACAGTTCTAAAAAGAAAAAGTAGTAATAAAAAGGCCACTCCCAATATTCTGCTATACTCAGACATCAGTGCCTTTCTCAGTCATCATCAGAAAGGCTCCTTCTTGCACCAGAAGAAAACACATACTGAGAACTACAGCCAGACATTACACACAGAAAGAAACCTTGGATCACAAAGCTCTGAACAAAAGGTTTCCATCAAATCTCTCCCCTCAGAGGTCAGGAAATCCTGCTGAAGAAGAGGTAGAAGAAATGGAGAGCACAGAGGACACTGAGAGAAGCCAGCCCTCTAAAACAACTGGACAAAGCTTGCATGAACTCAGACAAAAGAAACAGCATCACAGGGCCTATACAGGCTTTCGCGTGGGTCTGCTCTGCATGTGTACTACAACTTTCAGTTTAGTACTCTTATTGGATTCCTGCGCTAGTAAATGAGTCTCTGACTCTTGGTCTTTTATCTTTCTGTTGCTTTGTCTTGTCCAAGTTTGATGTGATGGTTTTCGTTTTGTCTTAATATATTTTATTTAGTTGTGTTTTGTCGCTATTGCTTAGAAACCTGTTGTTCTCTAATGAGAGACAGAAAGGAATTGGTTCCAGATGAGAGAGGAGGTGAGGAAGAGCTGAGAGGTAGTGAGGGAAAACTGTATCAGATTATATTGTATGAGAAATATATCTATGCTTAATAAAAAGGGAAATTTCTAGAAACACAGAAACCATGGAAGGAAGTTTATACCAACTTAGAAGACACTGCAAGTATCCTTTCTTGTGGCTTAGATGAGTGATAATCATTTTGAAACCCAGGACTTCTTGTGGGTTCCGGTTTTCAAGTTTGTGATAAAAAAAAAAAAGTGGTGAGGTATTTTTATAGGTTGAGAGAAACATTGAAAAGAGAAATGGGACATGATAACTTCATGTGACTGTATGAAAGTCTGTTTCTGTGTTTGTGTGTTTGTCCATGTGTCTATGTGTTGTGTTATATGTATGTGAATTTGTGTGTGTGTGCACGTTCTCGAGGTGGGAGGTAAACAGGAAGACAAGGGTCCAGAGGTCATAGTCTTACATCCATGTGACACATCAAAGAAAAGTTTAACTGAGACAAGATACATCCAAAAGCAAACCAAAGGGTATCATTATGCTGTCCTTGACCTCTGTGCATAACAATATTCTCGGATCCAAATGTGCTCTGTGGAGCATGAAATGCTTCAGCTATTATGCTAGCTGTGCGGCTTTCCTGAGTGAGTGGGAAGTGACTGACCTTGATGTGCCTGCTCTGTACAATTCATAAAAAACATTGGTTCAAGAGATTCAGAAGCCCAGTAAAACAAAATGGACAAACAATCTCAGACCTGCACTATAGTTATTTGGTTTCTCAAACTTTCCTATTAGCTGTGGCTTACAGGAATAGATATTTCCTCTCTATGACATATACATGGTTTGGGGGAAAGACTATCTGTAATATACAGAATTACAGAATAAAAACTGGAAATAAATCATAAGAATACTCTGTAGTATTTTTTCTTTTTTGAAGTATTTTTTCAACATAATTTTTATATAATAATGTCAACAACAACAACAATAATAGTAGTAGTAGTAATAATAATAATAATAATAATAATAATAATAATAATAATAATAATAA
>OU015745.1:129448252-129489339 GCA_907169655.1 Acomys percivali | reverse complement strand
TTGTCTCTTCTAGAGTTGCTGTTAACATTTTTGAAAACTCAGACTCCATGGAAATATTCTCCTCCATTTCCCTACCTTTGGTTTGATCTTCAAGTATTGTGTTGGTTTCTTTCTATCTCTGGCTCTCTCTCTCTCTCTCTCTCTCTCTCTCTCTCTCTCTCTCTCTCTCTTTCTTGGTGAGTGTGTGTTTGTATGTATGTTTCTTTATATTCTAAATATAAAATGTATAAAATTCTTATATTTACAGAGCAATCTATCATCTATCTATCTATCTATCTATCTATCTATCCTCTATCATCTGTCTGCCCCTCCCCTCCCTTTCTTGGAGAATCAGCTGTCCATTGGCTACTTCTGAGCAGGGTATCTAGGTACTCTGCAGGCATTGTTCTTGGTTGCTGCATCAGTTTGTGCAGCGCCCCATCCCTGGCTGCCACAATAGAACCCAGGACTACCATCCTGAAGCTGACTCCATTGAAAATGAACTGGAATCTAAAGCCAAGTCTTGTAGTTCACTATACTTGCAAGGTTTGCATGGGGTAGTTAGGTGCACAACATTAATCAAAATACAAGGGAGGCTAAGTCAGGGGAAGCGCTTAAACTTCATAGTTAGTCTGGGATTCATACTTCCAAGCCAACTAAAGCTACATAGCAAGATACCAGCAAAAACAACCAAAAGCAAAAATGCAAGTATCTGAGCTGCTTACCATAAGAATTCACTGTCAAATAAGACAGTTAACCACTGGTAAAAAGTATTAGCAATTGACAATTTTAATCTCCATGGTCATCTCTCCTGGCCAGCTCTGCATCACAATATGGACAACTGGCTTTAAGGAGAGCCATAGTCAGAGGTAGTCATCTATACCTCGGCAATTTAAAGGTACATCCTTTCTATTTTGTTAGTCATAACTGAAGGCTGTTTGAGAGAAAAATTTAAAAGAACCTATATTCTATGGAAAGAGGAAACCACTAAGGATATCCAATAGTCTGAAGGAAGGAGAACATATCTGTCCATGCCTATAAATATGAACTGCACTTCTTCAGTATGTATGAGATATCTATAGCACACTGCATAATAACCTACAAAGTTAGCTTACCCTACGCTAAAGCAAACAAGCAATAGGAGTCAGGAAGTTATGAGAAACATGTTGTTATAGTTTAGAAGGTAGTCAGTACTATGGACAAAGAGGGCCCAGAAAAGAATATTTTTCAAAACGTTTTGATATTTTGTTAGCAGTAAAGCACATCCTGAATGTACCCCATCATATTAGCAGCTACTCTACTAGGTAAGCTACAGGTGGCTTATCCCAGGACAAGGTGATAGACATAAAGAGGTAAGAAGAAACAGCTTCGAGTGTTCATAGGATGAAAGCATAATTATCAACACAGAATAAGTATGTGGGAAGGAAATATTTTATGATTGCAACACAAACTGCATAAAAGTCTCAAATAAATAGTATGTTTCAGAGTTAATCATAAGAGAAGCTTCAGTAAATACTGTCATGTTCTGTGTACAGATAACTCTCATACCAACGGTAAGCCTAAATTCTGTCTTATCAAGGGCCAATCAAAAGTTATCAAGGTCTATAATGGTCCCAACAGAAAAATGACAAATGTGACCAATATGTCCTTCTAAGAGAAGGAATTCTCTTAAGACAACAGAAACTATGGTAGCTTAGAAATAATTCTATGCAAGACATGAGACCACGTATATTCCTATGCAAATTAATTAATTGATTAATTTCAACTTGGATAATTTCTTGTGTAATACTGTATGTTATAACAAGGTTAATACAGCACCTGAACCTACTTAAGGAAAGTATAAATATATAGAAAAGATAAAAATAATAAGAATAAGATGATTATTTGCACCTCCCTTTTTTTCCCAGACTGGTAGAGCAGTACTCTCACTCTTTTATTTGCTTCTGTTCCGTGTTTCTCATTGGGCAAACCTTGACATCCTCTACTGATTTTTGTCTTGGACATTCTACCAAGGTCAAGAATTTTTAAATCCTTTTTCATTTTGAATTTTCTGTATTCCAAGAGGTAGCTGCTTGACACAAAAATACGATGACATAACCGTAATAACATTGCTTTGTAAAACATGGTCCAGTCTTAAATGGATCAGTGTCTAAGAGGGATGTCTAATAGTCAGATCAGAAGGGTAGACACAACACATTCAGTCCTTGAAGTATTAAAGAACAGAAATAGACTAGGAAAGATATTGTGCAGGTTGTATTTGGGTATATAGAGAAGCCGTGAGTTCATACAGGGAGTAGATACATCATATGCAGGGCTGGCATTTTACAACACCATCCAAAGCCTCTTTCTGTGCTCTTGCCCTTTTTCCACCCTCCTTTCTGGAAATTTTACTGACCTTTGGAGTGAGCACTGTTATATGTGATGCACCTGTTCTATCTATAGTCCTTTGCTTAGAACTCACAGAACTTAATGCCAGCACCTTGAACAGTTATGAGTTTCTTTGTTTTGTTTGTTGCTTGTTTGAGACAGGCTCTCACTGTGTTGCCTGGCTGTCTTGGAACTCACTGTGTTCCCAAGGCCAGGCATTCCTTGAAAACACAGAGAGATCTTCTTGTCCTTTGGTCTCTATGCTGAGCATTAGTTCTTCAATAAGAAGGCTGTCTGACCAAAGTTGAAAGATACACAAATCTTTCAGTTACAAGGGCTTGGGTACAATAATTATTTTTATAAGACACATTGTCATGCATTATAAATCTAAGATAATCTTGTTCATTGATAGGCAAAGTTATCTTATTAAGAATAATTCTAGCATATGAGTATTGTGCAGGAAAGTACTTAACTGTCTCTAATGACAAATAATCAAGAAGAAAAGTAAATCACAGCACATTTAATCCTTTACCCTACAGAGTGAATAGATGAGCCAGGTGTTAAAATGAACCATACAGTTAAGTTTGATTTGTTTCTTCACTACTGGAGGTATGTTATTTTATAACCAATGGAACCATATGAGTATACAAAATATGTTTAGATAGAGAGGCAACTCTACAATAAAATCTGTCTTTCGTAAACAATGCAGAATCAAAAGAAATAGAGGGGAAGAGAGACAGAAAAAGTAAGAGAAAGAGAGCTTTATGAAGTTATTATTCATACACATTTAAAAGTTTCCTTGGAACGTCAGCAGGTGTCTTCATATACATTTTATATATTCATATATATATAAGTTTTTGAGTTGAATTAATCCATCAGAGGTTGTAAAATGGCACCAGGTGGATATAATATTTATTATAAATATGTATTTTTCATGCACACATTGCTTTAAAATGAATGCAAGTAATTTTTGATCAGTCACTCCGATTTAAGGTTGTTTCTCCACTGATACAAGCCATTACTTTTCAGGGTTTTAACCAATGCAATTGTTGACCTTGACGTTACATATAATTGTGATTTGTTTGTATATTTTTATTATAAATGATGAAGTAGAAGAGGCTGGCCTTGCTTTCACCTTTGCAAATGCTTTTTTCCCCAGCAGTCACACACCTCTGAAGTATATGCTCTACAGAAATCAATTATATGAGACATTGAACAAATTTTATTTTGTGATTTGCTCCATTGTAATGTAATAAAGTCACAGGCAATGGTGAAAAAAAAAACCTGGATGGACAGAGGTGAGCAGGATTCTCCAGGACATATCAAATGTGGCACAAATACAATTTTCCTAACAGGTAGTTACAATTTTTGTGATTTCCCCGTGTGCTTTTTTTTTTCTGTATAAGCTTTGTCTTGCCCAATTAGCTCTCAATGGTGCTTGAAATTCCCACCTGAAATACCTTATGTTGACCTGTCCATTTTAATCAAGTTAAATGCTATGTGAGAGGAAGACACATTAGCTATCACTTAGGTACAAATTACTTTATCTGGACCTATTACTTCACATTATCAGACAGCAAACGAGGGCACTTGCAGCAAGGGCTCATGAAATGATTCAAATGCCAGGCCACAGAATGGCACTGTTCTTGAGGTAGAATACTATGTGATATTAAACCCAGTGATATAATAATAGTTATGTAAAATACTCCGTTATGCTAAATCTGATGACATTTCATAAGGCACTCTGATATATTGGAATAAATAACAAGTTAAAAATAATAGAAAATTATACTGTAACCATGTCTTTCACTTGAAATTCATAATAATTGGAGCACTTTATTTGTAAGAGTACTTTCTTCTTTTTACTTTAACATGACACTTTATTGTAATAAAACAAAAAGGACAAATGCAAATCTAAGCCTGTTATTAGCATTTATGTTCTTAAGAAAGAACCCATTTTTCTTGATACTGATAAGTATTTATTGCAGGGCAGATCAGTATTTCATAAAACTTATGAGGAAGCCTAATGTTAATATGCAGAATTTAAACATTATCTTTTGTTCACACACACAGTCTCTCAAACTGAGGAGGAGATTTGGGATATAACTGGATACGGGATAGCTACTGAGTAGCTTTGAATGTTTCCTTGTTTGGGGAAGAAGGGAAAGTAGTGTACGTTGTACCTGTTTTAGAATATTAGGGTAGTTCAGATGCATTGAAATACATTTGTAGTAAATAAATAAATAAATAAATAAATAAAAATAAAATAAAATAAACAAAGATCCAGTGTTCAATATATACAACACATTATATTTTCTCAGGTGCCCCAAGAATGGAATCTTCTATGTCCTATGCTTAAAAAAGGGAAATAACATTACTAAATTAACTAATAAAAATAGTTATTTTTTTTAATTATAGCCCAACATGCCTACTGATAAACTGCTTGTTTCTAGAGGTAGAAAATAAAAGTGTTCATACACATTCTTCTTAATCCTAGATTATAAGTCTGGCTTCCTTTAATGTCCATTATTAATCATTACAAAATAAACGCAAAAGAAATCTGAAATATTGTGGAAAGAAAAAACAAAGGTTTTGTTTGTTTGTTTGTTTGTTTGTTTGTTTTGTCCTATAACTTGTCATATCTGACCTTCAGGATGATTTTCTGTCATCAAATCTCTGGACACTTATTCCAGCATCTTTTAAGCATTTCTCAATAAGTTAAATGTAATCCTCTAAAATAAAGTGTAAGTTTATAACTAGTGGATATTTCTCATTTAAGAGCAAAGAATGATGCTAAGTAAAGAAAGCTATAAATCTCACCAGCTCTATTCATAACAGAGTAGGGCCTTTTAAGCGTAATAGTCTGCTCTGTGCGCTAAAGGAGCATTTAGCAGAACACTTAGAAATTATTCAGGGAAAGGAGGAACAGAAACTCAACACTTCAGTAATGAATTTTTACATGATGAAAGAATACTAGCCACTTAAGACATTCTATAGACATAAATAACACAACTTCAAATTGACAATGCAGGCTGCTTTTGTAATTTTATAGTGCAAGAAAATAAGCTCAGTGAAGAGCGAAGCACATGGTGAGCAGGTCAATAAAACTCTGCCGGATAATTTGTAATTTTCAAAGGAAAACAGTACTGTTTTATTGCATTAGGGATGAACTGTGCATGTCAATGGAGTGTTAGTTTATATAAATGGACACATGCACACAGATAAAATGTGCACACACACACACACACACACACAAACACACACATACACACACACAAACACTCCTACATTTCTACTCCACTTAGTTACCCACAGAGACACACAAGTCCCTTTTCTCCAACATTCTTTGTCTTTGTGTGTATTTCTTCTAAGTACAGAAATTTAGGGTCAGTTTAAATTCTGATTTTAAAATACTAAAGGAATGAGAAGCAGGTGGTGGTGGTTGAGGGAATGGAGGGTGCCTTCTGGGTTTCTTTATTTTTCATCTTTATATGAAAAGATAGTAATGATAATAGTGAAAAATTGATTATCTGGTAATAGCTAAGAGGAAAAACTGGGGTGAGGGAAGGTATAAGGGGAAAAACAAGAAAAAGGAAGAGAGCAAAAAAAAAATGAAATTAAGGAGTTGCTGACATATGATGATCTCTTTGTCGTGACAAATAATATCACAAAGATATGTCCTCCAAAATAATGTTATTGATTCCCAGACTTCCTTATACATTATAACTGAGATGACTGAGAAATCTAATAGATGTAAATGTGCATTGATACATATCTGCCTATACTTTAATGCTTTAATTATATGGCAAGTTGTGTCTGTTCAAAACTAGCACTAGTTATGATAACAGTATGATTATATGGTTACTCACTTCATTCACTAAGAAGCTCCACTAGGGATAAAAATAATTTCTTATGAATTACAGGGTAGCTGAATCTCACTTGAAGTACTAATTTAAGTATACTAAAACAAATTACCATTCACTGAAAACAAAATGAAACTTGCATATTCTTGCATAAAATTGATTTTGCAGTTTACAGAATGTTAAAAGATTTATTTTGAACTGTGTTCAGTTTTATGATAATTTAAACATTCAAAATATCTTCATATAATTATTTTAAGATTTAAATTCTGCCACAGAGGGAGACCAATAAAGAAAAAGCCCATAAGTCTCATACTAACCATACACTTTAAAATAGTAGAGAAAAATTAAATTCATAACAGTAGCAAAGTTACAGTTATTAAATAGCAACAAAATAATTTTATGATAGGAACTCATCACAAGAAGAGGAACTGTGTTAAAGAGTTGCAACATTAGGAAGGTTGAGAACCACTGTTATACCCAGAGGCAACTGTACCTGCCTAATTAATGTAGCATATTCACAGGTCAGAAAAGAACCCATATGTTATTAGTATATGAATCCATAAACAATGTTTTAAATATCTACAAGGAAATACAAATAGATCATATGTTAAAATGAAATCCTATTGTTCATAACAATATTGATCATTGATTGCTGTTGAAGCTGGGGCTCATTATGTTAAGGAATACAACCTAACACTGGGAAAAAACCTAAATACTACATGTTATCAGGCAAATATTGAAATATAAAAACATTTGTCACATGGAAATAGAACATATAATTGCCATGGCCCAAAACTGGGGATAGAAGAGGTTGAGAAAGTAAATGAAGATATTGCACAAAAAGCATTTTTAGAGATAGAAAGGGTAAGAAGTGCTGATGTGATAGTGGACAGGAGGGTCAGTATATATATATATATATATATATATATATATATATATATATATATATAAAATCACAATGTATATCCACTTGAAGAAGTATGTAAAATGATGTGAGTTTTTCTCAAATAATCTTATCTATTTGAGGAAATCTATTTAAATTATTGGTGTATCATATAGAATGCCTCAAACATTACATCATTCCTGAACAATAGACAATTTTGTGAATTGTATTAGCTAAAAACTAAAACTGAATTGCTAAATATGAACTAAAACTAAATAACTGAAACTAAAGCTAAAAGCAGTTTCCCCCTTCATATCAGCCATGCCAGTATTGCACCAGATGGCACATCATGCTTTGCAGGTCATTTAGGTCACTCCCTGATTTACAATTGAGTAAGATTTCGGATGACTCTCTTCCCTATCAGTCTCTACCTGGCAGTACCAAAGCTAACCAGTGACAGATTACAGCTCAGTTTCAGCTTCAATTCTGAATGTCCTCTAGGTTAGATGTGTCTTGTCTTCCACAGCAGCAACCCTGTCTCAGTGTTAAGTTCTACTGAATAACAAATAGCAATGGAAACAGCCAATATTGTTGTTTTAATTTATTCAGATTACCTCTCCATTGTTATCCCCTCACCTGGATCTTCCCATTCTCCCCACCCTCCGAGTTCTGCCTTATTCCCCTCCCCTGGACCGCTGACAGAATAGGACCTGTCCCCTAAGCAACATTTGGCATTGGTATTTTGTTTAGCATTCCATAGATTCTGGGAGGACCACTATCTATCCATGTGGGATATCTCTATTTTCACTCTTTTCAATTAATAGCTTTGCTTACTCACCAGTCGCTCATTCTCCTTTTCCCTATTCTCTCATATCCCTGCTAGCTTAGACATTTCCACACATAGGACCTGATCTCCATTCTCATATTTGATATGATTTGCTCTCACTGTGCTCTCAAAGCCTCTCTTCACCCTCATCTCATGACATGTTCTATTTTTCTGGTCTTTACAGGCTGTCAGTGTTAAACCCATGACCAAGACTGTTTATGCAACTAACTGAACTCAGTTATCAGACACAAAAAGAACATAGACTGTGGTGGTACTGAAGAGAAGAAGGGTTGCAGCAGGAGAGTGAGTGAGATCAGAGATGGAAATGAACAGTAAAAGGGACTAGCATTAATTATACCAATGTACAAAACTTACTAAAGATGTTATTTAAAACTCGAGAACACACTGTTTTAGTAAACACTGCAGCAAGTCTAAAGGATATTTACTCTTCCATGTAAAGTACTGCAGTTTTCCACGGTTTCTGTAACCACATGCTTTGTAGAGATTATGAAGAACACACCGGCTTGCTGCTGTTTCTTCACCCATCAACTATATTGTGTTGTTTTCCTCTGCTACAGAGATCTCCTTGCAGAGCCACTACCTGAAGATTGCTGAATGGACAGCCATTCTCCATAACCTTCTATGTGTCTTTCATATAAATTGCAAATTCCTCAGCGGGGAGTTATTCTTCCCCTCTTTCAACATTGGTTGGCCCATATTTAAAGTCACTGTTTGCATAAATATTTAATCTAAGGAACAAGCCTCCTGGAGTCAGTGTTAAAGGGGATGAGATCACTCTATGTGTCTGACTCCTTTGTGCAATGTCAACCCCTCAGCTTATTGCTCAATAAATGTTGGCAGCATTATGAAATATTCTCATATGAAGGAAATTGAGAATCTAATTTCATTTAGCCCAATTGTATCTAGAGATTACAAACACTTCCATTATCTGCTGTAATGACCCACTAAGGGGATTGCTCTAAGGAGATTGTGCCCAGTGATTGAAGCCTTTATCATTATTTTAATACATATTTGAAGACTTGCCATTGTGCAACCCTGTGGAATTCAAGTAAACAACTCTCTGAACTTTCAATTGATTGTGTGGAGAGAAGTGTCCATCTTATTGCAGTACTTTACAAAACAGTATCATTTTAAATGGCTAAAAAAATAAATTTTTTCTGCAATTGTTGCAGTTTATTCCCTTGGAAATAGTTTTTTGATGACTGAGTTTAAAAACATCCAGGCTAAAATGAAGAAAGGAGAAGAAACAGATTATGCTACTTAATTATATACAAACACAATTTAAACTCACAGCTGAAGTATTAATAGTTATAAATTTGCCTGTAATTTCATATTCAGTGGTTATGTAATGGGCCATATGGACCCCAAACATTACAGAGTATTGTCATTATTTTTGGTTGGCTTCCAGAAATTTATAGCTCAGCCCGATTGTTGAAGACATCTCATGGTCAAGTCTAAATATAGAGAACTCAAGTGAGTCCTGGCCTGGAAGTTTCATCCTTCTTGGTTAGCTTTCATGGTATTGAAAGGTATTCACGTGATACCAGAGCCCAAATGTAATTGTCAGTCTCAACCAGCTGTGAACACTGAGAGCTATAATAGCAACCTTCATGGCAAAATATATTCCCTGGTACAAGAGTGGCATAAATATTGTGGGCATAAAGCATCTCTTTTCAATTGGACTTAAGATCATGTGGCTAGATGTGCAATACATGGTACCTAGAAAAATACCTGATACTGTTATATTCTTCTTAGTAGATATAAGAATAAAATGTCTTCTGATGAACTATTGCTCAGTATTTCTCTTACCACTTGCCAGGAATATTTCTTTTTCCAGTAGATGACAAATAACTCAAAAACTCACAACTAGTCAACATTCAAAAAATAATGCTCAGCCCTTAATGTGAAGATGATATCACATTGTGTCCCCAAGGTTCAGGTATTTTTCCAAAAAGATTGGTGGGTGACTTCAAAATGTGTGTGTGTGTGTGTGTGTGTGTGTGTGTGTGTGTGTGTGTATGTGTGTGTGTGTGTGTGTCTGTGTGTGTATACATATGTTGATGTAAATATTCAATATATATTCATGTCACAATCAAGAAGAAAGATACTTAAACACATAAAGGCAGTAACAACAGGAGCAAGACCTGCAAAAACTGGAAATCACACAAAAATCCCAGCAACATCCTTGATTGAGTAGCTATAGTCATTCAAATGTTGCTTGTAGAGCAGAGGAAATTATCTTTAGCACTGAGTTCTGTATATAAACTGCATGTTAGGACAGGCCCCATTCCCAGGAGTAGTTGGCCAACACAAACTATACTACAGTGGTTTACAGCAAAGACAGAATATGACACAGAGAAAATGAAGATAGGTAGACAGGGAGGTAGAAATATATATGGGAGAAGTTGGAGAGGAGGGAAATATATTCAAATTAAATTGAATTAAATTATTAAATAATAAAAATATTTTTGTATATTATTTTATATAGTTTATATTCTGCCTTTCTGTGTGTCTGTGTCTCTGTGTGTGCTCACATATTTGAGTATGATCTGTTTAAAGTATACATTTCACAGTACATGGATGGTGAAACCATCTTCACATGCTTTCAAGGAGTTTGAACTCAGGTCACCAGGTTTGCAAATATGTTCCATTTCTAAGTGAGCCATTTTGCATGTCTCAGATCTGTCGCCTTAATTCCATGTGTTATAAGGGTTAAAAAGTTCTCTCTATACATGTATATGCATATGCATATGAAGGGACTTTATCTTAATTAATTTTTCAGATGTCAAACTGTAGTTTTGCATTTCTAAGCAACATTTTCGTAAGTTACTGTGAATGCCCTACTGAAACTATAGTGTATCATACAAAGAGTGACACTTTACATTAATAACAGTGATTTACAATATGGCTATATGGAGATTGAATTTATTAAAATGTCTTAGGAACAAATCTGCCAGGCATAGTGGCATACTCCTTTAATTCCAGCATTAGGGAGTCAGAGGCAGATGAATCCTTATAAGTTCACAGACAGCCTAGTGTATGTACAGAAAGAGCCTCTCAAAATAAAACAAAACAAAATAAAACAAATTAAATTTCTTTTAAAAGTAACTAATTTGAAGGTCAGCAAACAGTCATATACCTTTAGTACAATCTTTTGTGGATGGGAGATATAAAAACATATATCTTGTTCTTTAAACATAAGTTTTTGGTTAAAAGCAAAACAATTGTAAGAAATTTGGAGGTCCAGATACTAACTAATTCAAGAGTACACAATTTTTAAATAGCAGGAGAAAATATAGTTGTCACATGATACATCACTTTGTCATCATCACCTATGAAATATTTATTTTTGGCACAGTTTTAGATCCCATCATACTTATTGATACATATAATTATAGAAAGTAGTAAAGTGAAAGTTTCTTCAAAGGGAGTGATATGAAACCTTAAAAATCTCAGGACCACAGAACAACGCATGTTGGCTTTTGGGCTGCTCAGCAGGGTTAAATACTAAGTAAATGAGAAGACTGACTAATGAAAGAATTGTCAAATAAGGCATGCTTGCCCATTATTGTTGTACTCTTTCTGTTTATTACACCGAATGTAACCCCAGAAAAGGAACTAACCACCATGCAGCAAGTCAGGATGCTGAAAACAAATAAAGCAAAAATAAAAGCTTAAATTATAAAAAAAAAAATTCTGTAATTAACAGATTTAGCTAGAATTTAAATAAAGGGCAGAGAGAGATTTTTATAAAAGACTGAAAGTGATAGAGAAAATATGCTAAACAGAATCATCTATCCAACTCTATGTTCTAAGCCTACACTTAATTTCCAACTGTATCCATTGCCTGGATGTAAGGGTCTGTTGTTTTTAGTAATGCTGTAATCAGAAAAACATAATTCCATGTTTCATTGGAAAATATGTAAACACAAAAGCAAGGACTCATTTAGTGACATCTAAGGACTATGGCTAAACCTGTAGACTTGATACTATGGTATGAGATTACTTACATACACTTTGATATACAGTTAAACAATAGTTTTTAAAAATCGTTTATCAAAACAGTTATTAAATATACTTTACTTAAGAATTTTAAGGCCAGATTTGAAAACATATGGGAAAAAGGTAACATTTTAACATAGAATGATATCACACACACACACACACACATGCATATATATACACAGATACATGCAAACATGCATATACAAACATGCACACAGGTGCATATACATGCAGACACACATACATAGACATAATGACTCACATATACCCATACAAATAGGCACAAACAAAACACACATGCACACATACATATGGACTCACATACATACACATATACACATACAGACCCACATACACATACATACACACTGATAAACACAAACCAACATCTAGGGCATTTGGAATCCATGCACACTGTGAGACAGTCTTGTCTCCACTCAAGCCTCAATGAGTTTAGTAAATGCTTGTGATGTTTCTGAAAATAAAACAAAATAATTACTTGTAAACATTAGCAATTAAACTATACATAATAAGGGAATTGGTGTAAATCTGCTGTCCTTTAAGGACACAGAGCAAGAAAATAGCAAATTAATAAGCAAACCATACTTGGCCAACAGAGCCTGAGTTCCTGCTGCATTGGAGATGCCATTGACATCTTCATTATAATCTCCATGTGATTTTGAAAGGGGCCAATTAATTCCGTTCATACCATGAATCACTTATATTTTATTTTTCTGTTACAGTCTGTTAAAAAAAATGTGTCCATGGACTTTATAGTAGAATTTTCACGAGTAACAATATCATTACTATGTTATGTTATAGATATTATTAAACATGATTTAAATGTCTGTTGAAGCCCTGGCTATCTACCGATGGCACAAATGGGAAAAGGATAGATTGTTAAGGAGCAAGGTGTAGGTGGAGACCTCAGGACAGAGGGCATGCTACGGTGAAGATGATCCTGGGATGCTAGCTCCCCCACTTCTTTCTTCTTCACTCTTTAGGCTACATGAGGTGAGCATCTTGGATCCACACCATGCTTCCCAACATGAGATTATATTTGAGACAAAATTAAAGCACTGTTTCCAAATGACTGTGGCCAACATGGTGTCTAAGCTTCTGAGCATATCTGTAAGTCACATTGACTCTCTTCTTGGTTAATATACTCAGTTTTTTTTTCATTTTGATTGAGTTTTGTTGTCATTGGTGATTAGTAAAATTAACACAATGAATATAAATATTGTATTAGGCACATTTTATAATTTATGATTTTCAATACTAAGTGAATTAATTTACATATAAATTGTAACAAATAAGCTTAGCAAGATAGCAGTTTGTGTCAAACCTGGTGACGTGAGTTTGATCCACAGGACATACATGGTGAAAGAAAAGAACTGATTCCTGCAAATTGACTTCCATGCAATTGACAAACATACACACACACACACAAACACGTGCTCACATAAATACAGATTCAATATGTGAGCATAAAGAATCACAAACATACAGATTCAATACATAAACTTACAGAATCACATAGACACATACATATATATACACATACAATCATGTACAAACATAGGTACAGGCATACACATAAGCACATATACATATAGACTCACATACCTATACATGAAGACTCATATATACACATACAAACATGCACACACATATATACACATGCACACCTACATACAGACTCATATATACACAGACATACACATATATATACACTGACACACACACAAATTCAGATATGACCACACAAGCACACATATATACATAAACAATGACATACACATTCACACATTCTACAAACATAAATATTTACACACAAAAAACAACACAAAAATGCACATAAACACATATAAAGAGACATAAAGACTCATACACACATGTACAGACACACAAATATATACACACATACACACAAATATCAAAACACACGTGTGTGTGTGTGTGTGTGTGTGTGAGAGAGAGAAAGAGAAAGAGAGAGAGAGAGAGAGAGAGAGAGAGAGAGAGAGAGATATCTTGCCTTGGTCTTGAAATAACTACATTTACAATCTTTAGAGATACATGTTGCTATGGTGAAAACTAGCTTCTGAAAAATCAATAAATAACTTAAAAATATTGAATGTGTATCTTTATTTATGTATTTATTTATTTATTTTTATTTATTCTTGTTACATTTCTATGGTTATCCCATCCCTTGTATCCTCCCATTCTCCCCTCCCTCCCATTTTCCCCTTATTCCCCTCCTCTATGACTGTTCCTGAGAGGGATTACCTCCCTCTTTATATGCTCATAGGGTATCAAGTCTCTTCTCGGTGACCTGCTGTCCTTCCTCTGAGTGCCACCAGGTCTCCCCCTCCAGGGGACATAGTCAAATGTGAGGCACCAGAGTACATGAGAAAGTCATATCACACTCTCCACTCAAGTGTGGAGACTGTCCTGTCCATGGGCTAGATCAAGGTAGGGGTTTAAATTTTACCGCCTGTATTGTCCTTGGCTAGAGCCTTAGTTTGAGCGGGACCCCTTGGCCCAAATCTGCCTATCATAATGTTCTACTTGTAGGTTTCTAGGACCCACTGGATCCTTCTACAATGCTATTCTCACATGGTTCTCTCATCTAGAGTCCCAATAGGATGTCCTCCCCTCTGTCCCAGTTTCCTTGTAAGGAAAGGCTTTCGTGGGACATTCTAAAGAGAGGCAAAACATTCCATGTTGTAAGGAAGCTATGCTTTCCTTAATTCAGAAATTGGGCAACTCAAAGGCTTCAGGAAACTCCAGAAACACACTCGATTCAATAGACCTTTTTTACTCAAGTATATATAAATAGTAAAGAATGCTGAGAGACACTTTAGGACAAACCAAAATGCCTTCTCTAGACTCAGACCAAATGAAGTACCTGAAAACAAAAGCAAAAGAAAAAACAATAGCACTCAGAAATAAGTTCTGCAACCTTCCTGTTGTGTACTGAGGTTCATGGTTCCAACTGTCATGAGTGAGAACTCCTGCTGGTATGTTCTTTGGTCATGCAGCTGTCTTTCAGTCTTACTACTCTCACTAACTTGGGTATATTATGATGTCTTTCCTCATTTTGTTTTCCATTGGCTCCCCAGCTACAGTAAGTAGATAATCATTTGATGAAAATTCCACCAAGAGATAAAATTACATGTTAAGCTCATGCAGATTTTCATTTATTCAAAGATTTTATGGATTTTTTTAAAATTGGGCTGGAGAGATGGCCCAGTGGTTAGGAGCACTGTCTGCTCTTCTAGAGGACCCAGGTTCAATTCCCAACACCCACATGGCACCTCACACTTGTCTGTAACACCAGTTCCAAAGGATCTGATACCTTCACACTACTGCACATAAAAGCAAATAAATTATTTTTTTAAAAAAGAAAAAATAAAGTGATAAAAATTGAACATTAATTTTTGGAAATGCTGTTAAGAAGGAAAATGCAGCTCGAGTGCAGTTGAATGAGAAGAACATAAATTGGAGCTTTGTGGAATACAGAGGGAAACAGACTTCTACCGTATGACAGAGAGTGCAATGTTCCTGTGCTTTCATATATGGTCACATGGATGTGGAATTATCTTGGAGATTACATAGACGATAATGGGAGAAAAAAATTTTTAAGGAGAAGGCAAGGATAAATCAATAGCTTTAGGTTTTAATCTACTTTCTATTTTTCATATGTATCTTTATGCCATGGGCTGGTTCAACATTTGCCCCTCAGCAGAGTTGCTTCATTATGCAGAGAATGGGGACGTATGGAACACCTCCACAAGTCAGAGTGCAGAGAATAAATGTGGAATACTTAGCTTTAAATGGAATGCATTTATCACACCCTTTCTGTACCTTCTTATGAAATAACCCATGAACCTTGGGGAGGCAAAGGGTCAGGAAAATTTCTGCAAATTAGAGCCTTTGGGTCTTGGTAAAGCCGTGCTGTCCATAACTCATCGTGACTGTACTGGCCTGAACAAGAGCTAAAAGAGAGTAAGAAATCAGCACTTCAACATGGAGAAGGAAGAAGCTACAGAAACTTCTTCCTCTGTAGGAAGCTATTCATAGTTGCTGTCACTCTGGGATGGAGAGTCAATTTTCTTGAGTGATTTTGTCCATGTTATTTTGCTCAAGCTCCAGTGTATGATACAGTACACCCATGTGTAGAAATTGAACATTATTGGGAGAGTTGGACAGATTAGCAGGGGGAGTTATATAACATATATCCACTGTATATCATGTAGTAAATTATTGAAGAATAGTTTTAAAAAGAAGTATGATATAGAGAAAATAAAAATTAAAAAAAAACTTATAGAAAAAAAGCAGTAACGTATCTACACAAAATGGCAAAATACGTCAGCAAATAAGAAAATTGCTTAATATTTCCAAAAAATTAAGTTAATAATGCTTTTTAAAAGAAAATAAAAATATATATTTGTGGCTTAAGATGTAATATCACAGCTAGAGTACACAAGCCTGCCTGTCTACTGCCACACTTATCACCATAATCATCATGTACTCACACTACAAAACTGTAATCCCCAAGTAAACTAGCTTTCATAAGTTGCCTTGGCTGTGGTGTTTCATCACAGCCATAGAAAAAGTAACTCTGGTGCCCTTGTTTGGCCAATCCCCTTGATGGGGAGGCCCGATGGCACTCGGAGAAGGATAGCAGACTACCAAGAAGAAACATGATACCCTAGCATCATATTCAAGGGGAAGAGTTCCCCATAAGTCATAGTCATAGGGAAGGGGAATGGGGTGAAAGTGGGAAGGAGGGAGGAATGGGAGGATGCACGGGATGGATTAGCAATAGAAATGTAATATGAATGATTTTATTTTTCAAAAAAAAAAAGGGTAACAAAAACCGAGACTTACTGAAATCACAAGCATCCCAAGAGAAGGAATGTTTCAAGTTTCTAAGAGGCAAAGTACAGAAATCATTTAATAAACCAATATTCCAGGAGACTTCAGCATGATTTTAGGTGTGGCTCACATATTGCACACATATGCATAGAATACAGCTTACTGAAACTGAAGACAACTGTCTGTTATAATATAAAATTATTTTGAAATACTACCATGAGAAACTGAACAGCACAATCTTTCAAATACTTTTCTTAACATATATCATAACATGCTAAAGATCATAAAACCAGCATATGCTTGTGCATATACAAAAATGTATGCTGTATGAAAATATAGCATCATCAATTATTTAATTTTTCTAACAGTCAAAAATAGTGTTTCTAAACCACTTCCAAACCTTCTTAAGAAATGGAGCCACATCAACAATTTTCAAACCACTGAAGAAAGCTAACTGTTGCTACTGTCTGTTTACTCAAGCATGTCACTAAACATAGACAGCTTAGATTTTATAAATATTCCCTTTAGAACTATGGTGTTTTTTTTACTACAATCACTGCAGTCACTACATTGTTATTCATAAGTCAACAATAATTGTTTCAAATTTTTCAAACATCTAAAAACTTCTCATAATTCTAATGATCAAGTGTCAGTCTAAAGATTATACTCATTTCAAGTAAAGAAGAAAGGTTAAATAAGATTTATCAATTATACATGGACAAAGAACAGAATGGATGTCCAATGGGTGTATTCCTAACTATGAAACCAAAATAATATATAGATTATGAAAACTGATTCTATGAGATGGTGATCCCTAATAAGTTTTACTAATGGTACTTTGAGTTGTTATTTGACAGTCATGAAATATAGAAAAGAATGCATAACACCAATGCCCCCACAAAAATTTCAACATGAGATTTGCCCTGCTTAGAGATAGGGCAGAGATTTAGAGGATGTCAATCCAATGAGGGGCCCAATCCAAGCCCCATTCCATGGGAAAGAACCCTGTCACTACTAATGATACTCTGCTATGCTTGCAGAAAGGAACCTAGCACGGTTGTCCTCTGAGGTGCTCCACCCAGCAGCACCTTGAAACAGATGCTGAGACTCACAGCCAAACCCTGGATGATGAGAAGGGAACATTGTAAAAAAGAGCATAGGGAGGGACAGGAGCCTGGAGGTGACAGGAGCTTCACAAGAAGACCATCAGAGACAACTAACCAGCGCCCAGAGAGGTATGCTGAGACTGAAGCACCAACCAAGGGCCTGGCATGGACTGGACCTAGGGCCTCTACAAAATTATAGCCAATGGACAGCTCAGACTTCAGGTGGGCCCTCTATTGAGGGGAGCAGGGGCTATCTCTGACATGGGCTTTCTTGCCAACTTTTTTATTACTTCCCCTTGGTAGGACTGCCTTGCCAGGCCACAGGGGAAGAGGACATTCTCAGTCCTGATGTATCAGCATGGGGGGATGGGAAGGGGGTTCTCCCTTTCTGAGGAATGGAGGAGGAGAATGGGGGAGAGTGAAAGAGGGTGGATCTGGATGTTGATGAGGGGCTGGGAAAGACCAGGATGGAAAGTGAATAAATCAGCCACAGATAAATAACAAAAGAATCTGTACAAAAATGATAATCACAAAAACAAACGTTGATACATAGAAATAATAGGTATTAGGAAATCTTGAGTCCTTTAACAGATGGAAAATTGATGCATTAAGATGTTTTTAGTTGATGTGGTGAAATGGGTCTACAATTCCAGTGCTGTGGAGGGCATAACGCAAATAAATTACTATGGGTTTGAGGCCAAATTGGTCTACTTAGCAAATTCAAGGACAACTTTATCTACATATAGATATCCAGTCTCAAAAACAAAACAAAACAAAACAAAAAAACAAAACAAACAAACAAACAAAAAACAACAAAAGGCAGTTTTAAAACAAAAATAAAGATAATGCTTAATAACTTTGAAAGAGTAACTTTCCATTATTACTCCTTAACTTAATTATTATTTGATATGTTATTTAAAATAATGGACACATTTTTAAGTTTGCAACAGTATAATGTATCAAATACTCTTTCCATAATATTTTATTTCTTTAGTAATTATTAATAGTAAACCATACAAGCAGCTTTTGAAACAGTGAAGTACAAAGTCACTAAGTAGCAATACTTCAAATTTTTTTCAATAATGTTCTAGTATAAAATTTTCTCTTTGAATGAGCCAAGTTCTTGACATATTTAATTTTATACTCTGTTACTTTCTACAAAAGTTCACATCTCATACTGTTTTCCCAAGAATTATAAAATAATGATACATATATTCCTGTAATTTTTGTCAGAACTTTCCCCATTAGATTATGAAATGGAGAACAGCCATATAAACTCTATCCTACTTCAATTTATTAGGCAATAGTTTAGATGTGCTTTGATCATCTATGTTTTGCAGAAAGTTCTGTTAAGTTTATTATCCCCATTCCTACTAAATCAGCTCTACAGCTTCAAGAGTTAGGCAGCTGGTTACTTTTGGCATTGAACTTTAAAGTTTTCTGATACCAATCAACATATTAAATCTAGGATTGAACAATGCTTAATAGTCAATGACACATATCTTGACATCATCAATTACTAAGCAACTTTGTGAAAATGTTCTGGGACACACTGAAGTAAGTTCATAGCATATTTCATAACAGTTTGTGTCTCACACCTCTCGCGATTTGACACATTCCATTCACATCAAAAGGGTAAGACCGAAAATGACACTGTCTACAGTGTTGAATTTCATACACATTAGCTTACTAAACCATCACCTCAGTGATGTTCACAATTTAGGTGCTTGCTTTTGGATACACATATCCAAATGAGCAATTTTTTTTGATGGTTGATATTATCTAATTTCCTGTTTGTAACATCATGTGGAGACATTTTGGAGAGCAACATGATTCAATTGTGACAGATTGTTAAAAAATAGATTATGACTAAGTGCCCTACTGACAGCAAAACAATTTACCAAGATGAATGAAATAGAGTTGTTAGCTTTCATCACAGTGAGATGAGAATGATCAAGGGAAAATGAATAGAAGAGAGGCAATATCATAGTGTAGTATTTGAACTTTTATGGGTACAGTGCATTAAAATTGAAAAGAGTATTTCAATGTCATCAAGATTCAGCATCAAATTCCATGGTCTAGTAAAAGTAAATAATGGAGGAGAAATAAATATATGAGGTGGATATATAATAATTAAGGTTTAGGTCAAGCACACCTAAAATCTTAACTTATTACCATGACCAAAAAAATATGAGGGTGGTAATATTTATTTAAAAAAATAGAAATAAGCTATAGAATAAATATTATGTAAGTAAAATAGTCTGTTAATTCATTAATTGTGCCTTCAAAAATATATTTTAAAATGCATTCTAATAATATTTTTCATTTTCAATTTAATGGCATTATATAATACATGATAGATTTGAATTGAAAAATTATAGCATTACCTACTAAATTTGATTGTAAATCTCATTACTCACTTTAAAGTATAATATTAATTACTCCATCTGTGTGTGATTTCAAGTAAACATGTCTAGAGACTTACATATGCTCTAGTAGTTTCATGTAACATTTTTCCTGCGGTTCATTGAGTAAATATGACTTCTAATGCTCTGCTCAGTAGGTAATATAGTCATAAAAGTCCTGCTTTGTGAAAACAAATGGGCTGACTCCCTTAAGTTTGCACCATCAAAATCATTATTACTTTAAACTCTTAGCTTTCTCTCACAAAACAATGATTGCATATGTTGCATTTTCTTTCAAACATGTGGCACATCAGAGGAGGTACGGATAAAAAGAATTCATTACAAATTGTTGAGACGCGTACTGTTTCCAAAGACAGATCCTTGAAACACAAGAACAGCTACTCACGCACCACATCTTGACCATGGGAAGTTGCCTGACATTCTGCATCTCAAAAGGTGCAGATTTTCAGATATATTTGTTTCGTTTTGATTTTTGATTGACATAGCCAAATTAGTAAAAGCCAATGGCATGGGTGGAGGGCTTTCAGGGGGTGGGAGTTAGAGACTCTGCTAAAAAAGAGAAAAATCAGGCTGGAAGGGATAAATGTGGATATAAGACTTAAAGAGAGTAGATTAGAAAACATGGAGTGAAATCATAAATAAGATCTTTCAAAATAGTCATACATATGTAAACATACTATCAAAGAAGCTTTGTTATGTACATACACACAAATGCACACACACTAAACTCATATATATGCCATGCAATGAGGTAACACTGCTCTTAGGAGGTACCACTGGCAAAGAGAAATATTCCAGTGACAGGAATGAGTTACCTGTTCTGGAGTTGTTGACCTGTAATGTTCCAAACACCCTAATATTACTGCCTTTTATCAACACTCTGGGTGTCATTCTGGAATTTGATGGTAAGTCCCTATTGCTGAAGATTTCATATAGTGATTCATTGAACAAGGATAAATCAGTTTATTAGCAACCTCTAAACTATATCCATTCTTAATAGTTCTCTTATGGCTGGTAGGTGTTACATGTGCTACTGTGGGTGAAAAGTCATCATCAGAATTATCCAACTGTGACACTCACAAGCAACACGAAACAAAACAAAATCAAAAATCATGCAAAAATGCATGAGGTCCATTTACTGTTGGCTGACTAGACCTGCGTATGGAGTCTACCCCGGAGTGTGGTTGATACACCCGATAACACTCCACTGGAGAAAAGTGGTTCTCCAGATGTCAATTGAAAAAAAAAAAAAAAAAAAAAAAAAAAAAGCCCTTGGTTGGTGGTAGGACTTCGTGCTCAATTTCCGTTTTCAGTGCAAGGATGATTTTTGGCCAGCCATTGTAGGTGAATCTATGAGCTTTGGGTTTAAGGAGACTCTCTGTCTTAAGAAAGGGTGGTGGTGGTGGTTATGACACATCATAGAGGAATGCATACACTGGGGACATGAACTCATGCCATCTACTAGTGTACTCATTCATAGTGCCCTATGCTCATGCCCACACAACACATACACATCCCAACACGCATATACAATGAATATTGAAATACATAATAATAGTGTACAAAGTGGAATTGTGAGATATTATTTTGGCTACTGAAAAGTTTTTCATGAGCAAAATCTCAATTTACTTATAAGACCATAAATAATTTACTACCACTCAATATTTGATCTTCGCGTCCTTACTCTATCTGAAGATAGACTTCAGGTATACACGTAAGTATGTCTACTATGTAATGAAATTAAATCTGTGTATCCAGTCTCTAACTGAAGAACTCTTATGCTGATTCAGATTCCGCTATTATTCACTTTGCAATAATAAACAGGAACCTTCATCTTCAAGAGCTTCGGGTTACTAGATATCACACAGGAAATTGCGGATATGTCAAGGATATGGATCTTCAATTTCCTACATTTGATAAATTGTGGTGCTTATATGCCCATTATTCATGTATCACAGGTCCTGTTTACTGAAAACCCTCTAGTATTTAATTTCATAGAATTGCATCTTTTTCTTCCAGTTTCCTCTTGAGTGTAAATAATGTCAAAGCTAAGATGTACAATTGTCTTATTGCTAGTGATACCATCATGAGCCATTTATTTTTCATTTTCTATGGTAGTGTTGACTTTATCTAGTATTATTTATTAGGTACATACTTTCTGTTATTAAAGTCAACTTTTATATACCTAATCTTGGTATTTTATCAATTGTACATTGAAAGTTCCCCTTCTCAATTTGGGATTTATTTTCATCTTCGGTTTTAACATTTGTAAATTTCATTTCAATATTTATTTTAATAAAAATCACTTACTATCTGAATTATTTATACTTTTAATATTTCAATTATCAAGTATATTATCTCATTTTTAAATTTAATTACTTGTGTCATATAAAAGTAAAGGGGTTAGTATTCTAATTCTAATTAAAATTATTAACTATATTATTTTCTTAGAAGATCACAACCAGTTCGCATGGTCTTTTGTGGGATTTAACAGCAGGGAGACCTCAAAGCTTGTGTTCTCCTTAAAATTTGTATTTGCTGTTTATGAGCTTTCAGAGAAATTATAGACATTTATTACATTTAATTAATTACATTTATTTAGTACTTGTCTAATCATTACTTTATTTCTGTGTTCATAGAACTCCTATTGGCAATAATGCTGTCTAATTCCTTTATTATAATCGGTGTCTCCTAAATCTTTGTATTTGTCATACTTCGTGCATATATAGAACTACTTTGCACCATTGGAAATACTACCATTAATTGCTATTTTCAAAGATTTTTTTATTGTAAATGAGTTTTGAATTACTCCATGTGTTACATCAATGAAACTACCAAACATGTGTCTTCATGGATACTCTTTTTTAGGCTTTCTAATGTTTAAGCACCTATGGACTCCTAGGTAAATTACTTTGTATACGTAGTTTATAAGAACCATTTTCTCCATTGATTAACTTATTTATTCACTCTAAATTTCAGTCCCTCTCCATGCCTCCCAGTTCCCTGTACACACCCCTCCCTCACATTCTTGCCTCTCCTTCTCCTCAGAGAAGGGTGCGGCTAGCCCATGGGTATGAACCACCCAAGTACATTAAGTCACAGTGGTCTAAGTTCACACTCTCCCAGTGAGGCTTGACTAGGAAGCCCCATTAGAGGAACAGGATCCAATGGGAGTCATGAGAGTCTGAGAGAGCCTGCCCCGCCTCCCCTGCTCCAGTTACTGGGGGAAACCACATGATGACCAAGCTGTACATCTGCTAAATATATGAAGGGGGCCTAGGACCAGTACATGCATACTCTTTCATTGGCGGTTCAGTCTATGAACCCCCATGGACTCAGGTTGGCTAACTCTGTAGATCTTCTTATGGAGTCCTTAATCCTTTTGGCTTCCTTTATCCTTCCCCCAACTCTTCCATAAGACTCCCTGAGCTCCCTGGGGTTTGCCTGTGGATCTATGCATCTGCTTTAAGAACCACTGTTAAATGAGTTAACTATACATATTTTGAGTTACAAATGCTTTTTAGTTTATTACTTTTTAAAATTGTTTTAATTTGTTGAATTTACATCCTGATTGTAGCCCCCTCACGATTTCACCTTCCCTCCCTCATGACCTCTCCCTCCCTCCCCTAGTCCTCAAAAAGGGGAACCCTCTTCCCCTAACATCTGGCCTCAGCTATCAAGTGTCATATGAACTTTTTGTATCCTCTTCCTCTGTGGTTTTGCAAGGCTGCTCCTACCAAGGGGAAGTGATCAATGTTTCTGTGTGTGTGTGTGTGTGTGTGTGTGTGTGTGTGTGTGTGTGTGTGTGTGTGTGTTATATTTTTTAAGAAGAGTATCTTGTTTGAGTAACCATGAATAGGACAATTCCCTGTGGTGTTGCCCAAGTCAATATGCAGACATTAGCCTATTTATTGTTCTCAAGTCTTATATAGTTGTTGCATTCATGAATAATAATACAGCATTTAGCAGAGCAAAACACCTTGTGTTAAATTTCTTTTATTGTGTGTGTTTTTAATATTTTCACACAGAATAACATCAGCAATTTAAAAGTTCTGCTCTGAGCTGCACTTACTTAAAATTGAATCTGGTGTGATTCTTATTGCTGTATCTCACAGAGACTCCCCCCCCCCCCAGTTTTCTTCATGTAGTCTATAATAAAATACAAGTCTGAACAAGATACAATCATATTAACATAATCAAGACCCAAATGCATATAATCAATTCCAAGGATGTGAAGACAGAGTTGATAAACAACATTTTTTAATTTAACATTTTTACATACATGAAATGATCAATATTTTTGTTTACATACCTATGTGAGATGTTGGCAACTTCCACCATGCTAGACAGAAGAAATTTAAAATATTTTCCTACAAGAAAAAATATACTATTTTCTGTTTGTAACTGTGATATTTCTACATAAATTCCCTCTCATCATATAGTTTTCTGTTTTAATAAAAATTAAAATATGAAATAAAACATGTTACAGCACTTAGAGATTAAATCATAGGCTATATTTGAAAGCTATTTAACACATACCTATTTGAGTTTGTGTTTATGTTTTTCTAAGTATTTCAAATAAGACATTAATCACTTAAAAAACTTCCTTTATACAAGATGTACAGATATGGAAAAATAATAGAACAATATTTGTTTATGTTCTACAGAGATTACCTTTAAATTACTTACATATCTTGGATTTGGTTAGACATTCTAAGTAGACTTGAAATTCAGTAATTCCAGAAGTAAAATATAAAGGGCCATTCTCGCTCTGTCATGTTTAACAGGATTGTTTTGGTTGTTTTTCTCTTTCATCTAAATTCATGTCTTCCTCACAGAGACAGAAATGTAAAAAAAAAACAAAAAAAAAAAAAACCTTCCATTCTTAAACTCTGTGCAATATTTGATAACATCTATGGGAGAAAACTTTGTCTTTGCCTTTCTGGGCTCTCTCTGAAATAGCTACATTTTTTGTAATGCTGGACAGAAAGCTGAGTATCAGAGGCTTCTTGAAATCTGCTTATAGAGTTCTGGTGTGCTGATGGATGCTCTAGAGAGTGAGGCCTCCCACATTCCCACATTGTCACGCACTGTGTTCAGTAATTGCTTTCTCCATTCCATGGACTACACCTCTCAAATTGTATTTGAAATGTGATGACTGCAAATACTTTTACTGCTTCATTTACTGCTTCTAGATGATACGTTGTTCTTTCCAGGCATGACACTTTATCTCGATGTACATTGTATTTAGTTTGACAGTGTTTTGAGAAAAAGCACTGGTTTCTGAATCTCATTAATATAACAGTGTTCTTTATCTACTGTATGTCTCCCTGGAACTCTATTCAGAGAGCAACTTTCAAAGCAAGGCTGTTTGCATAATACTGACAAGACTATCTGTATATCATTTAACATTGCACTTTATACTCATTTGAGTTCAATGACTTCCTGTTTTATAAATGCTTGAGCACACTGCATGGCTCAGAAAGATATAATACTAGTACAGCCTAGGCTATTGATGATTTATGTATAATTTTCATGGGAATTTGGACAAACAAGAGGAGGGAGATATTTCCTTTTCCAGTTTATGACATATATATTTATGCATCTAAGTATATATGAACTCTGTGACACACACACACACACACACACACACACACATATATATATGACATTTGATATATGCTTATTGCAAATATTTTTGCAATATCTATATATACAATGTGCACTTATGGTAAAAGAGGACAATGTGTTCTTTAAATATATGCTGCAAAATATGTTATACTATTTCTTAATATATGAAGAAATTGAGTTCCAATTGAATTCAGAAATAAACTGGAAACATCTGAGTTTTAGATATTGGCTAACAATGATTAGTCATTGATCATTTTGAAATCTATGTGGCAAGACAAATATGTCTTTAAGAGGCAGATATTTTTCTACGAGAGTTAATACAAAATGGGTAAAACAGAACAAAGACTAACATCATTAGCTAGGGAAGCAGTATAAAGTGAAAGATGTACAATAGCATAAAATCAGATGAATTATGACAAATCAAATTATAAAATAGTATTTATGAATGTATGTGTAGATATAATTCATTTCCAAAAAAAAGGTATACTATTAGAATGCCAGTCTCAGCTTGGGGTAGTAGTGCAGGACTCTAACCCCAGCATGTGGGAACTCTACATACTATCATCAGGAATCTTAGATCTGGATTACCTATGGGAAACCCATGCCAATGGCAACCCAACAACAAACCAACAAAGAAACCAAAAAATAATCTTATCATCATAAATTCAAAAGTAGATATGCAATATAAGCTAAAACTGAAGTATGATATTAAGTTAATCATAAACTTTACTGATGAAAGCACATCTATCATCCTGCTGTAAGGGCAAAATTAATGCCATATTCTATATGTAATGTATATTCTGCAACTAATGCCATGGTCTGTGAATATTCTGTGAGAACTCTTCCTGAAGCTGCCTGAAGGTTAACATTCCTGTAACTCACAACCCCTTACTTCCCTGTGACCCCAATCCTCAATTAAAGTTTTTCCCTTTATAAACCCACTGCCCTGGAAGCTTGGGGTCACTCACCCATCCTGCTGCTTCAGGAAGCATTGTGACCCTCAGCTCGAGCCTGTAATACAAGACCCTGTGTATGTTTCATCGGTATGGAGTGCTGGTGGTCATTTTGGGGGTTTCATGATCTGGGTAATCTTAATATTACACTGGGAGATCTCAGTATTACACTGCAACTCTTCCCATGAGGCAGTTGCTCATTGATTTTGGAATGTGCATTTTCTCTTTTAGTCTGGAAGCCAGCAAGACTTTGTTTTCCTCCCTATCTCTATCTTTTATGGGCTGATTTACAGGGATTAGTGGGAAAGAGCATCCTGCTAAATGGGATCTAAGAAAAAACTCTGGTGTTTATGATTATTAAATAAGCACTCTTAACCAATGAGTTATCTCTTCAGCTCCAGTAAATTTAAGGTACAATAACATTACAGAAACTATTCTCTAAATGTGAATCAGTGTCAACAAACAGTAAATCTGTTTCTTGGATATATTATCCATCGATCTGATCTACCCACTATAATCTTATCTGCCAATCACCCATGTGCATATATTTCTATTTATCTTCTACTATCTTTTGCTCCCTCTATATGTGTGTAAATATACATGTATGGATGTATGCATAAATCTGAAACATAGAAAGACCACACCTAAAATATATATAATGCAGTTTTCTACCTCATAAAAGTGTATTTCATACAGCTACATGCACACATAATTCACATATATCACACATGTACCATATATTTATATAATTATACATGTATAATTATTTGTACACCTATACAATTTTTATAAGTGCAGCCAAACCACTATAATTTTCATTATATCGAAGCTTTAAAGAAAAAATTTAAAAAGACAGTACAGAAAATAACAGCAGGATTGATATGGCTCCCTGCAACATCATGCCCTGATTGGAAAAGAGAATTACAGAGATTATTTTATTTTTTTGTTAGACATTCTCATGACCTGATAATGGACTGTCTTAGTTTTGGTCCCCTTGTATGGCTGAAGGATAACATAATTTGCCCTTGTTCATGAGATAAAATACATTTTCTAAGGTTTATATCACTCCACCTTCTCATAAATACAAACTGAAATAAGAACAGAGAAGAAATAAAATAGCCAGTAAAGAAGAGAATGACAAGAACAAGTTTAGGAGGCGCACATTCCTAATATTCAGAGGTGATTTGCACAATGATAATGGAGAAAAATATCCATCTCTTTGACACAGATGTGAAGCCTGCAAGCTAAAATAATACCTAGCCTAGCAAGATATGCCTAGTATGCAACAGTGGTACAGTATTATAGGAGTTACCTAACCCACCAGATTCTTAAGGATTTTATTTTTTATTTTTATTGTATTAATTTATTCAGATTACACCTCAGTTGTTATCCCATCACTTGTATCCTCCCATTCCTCCCTCCCTCCTGCTTTCACCCTATTCCTCTCCCCGAGGTCTATGACTGAGGGGGCCCTCCTTCCCCACTATATGGTGATGGGCTATCAAGTCTCATCCTGGTAGTCTGTTTATTCTTTCTCTGAGTGCCACCAGGCCTCCCCACCAAGGGGGAGTGGTCAAATTTGGGACACCACAGTTCATGCCAGAGTCAGTCCCTGCTCTCCACATAACTGTGGAGACTGTCCTGTCCATTGGTTAGATCAATACAAGCAGTAAACATCGAAGCCCTTCTGTTATTAAGGGTTTTATAGCCTGGTACACAATGTAGAACTCATATCTGGAGCATCGATTAGGCCATAGAGCCTTATTCAATTAGGTCACAGGTCCTAGAGATAACATCCTCTAATATTAGTTTGTAAATTATCACAGTATTAAGTGGACTTCTAAAGAAGCATCACCATATTAGTAGATTATTGTCTATCTAAACCTACATAAGATAAGTTTGTTTTTGTTTTTATTTTTGTTTGTATGTTTGCTTGCTTTTTTGCAGTAGGTGGACATCAACACAGAGACCCACAATTATATAGCGCTCTTCCTCCTATGGCTTAGAGGTTATCATTGAAAACAGATTGAAAGTTTATAGTAGACAAAGATGTTGAATAACTATAATGAAAATATTTTTAAGACACAACAGGCAAGTAAAACAGATTAACTGGAAGGGCCTGTGGATGCATGCACATTCTGAACAAGGTGAAGCTAGAAAAAAGTTCCAGCATGAAATACAAAAGTGGACATGAATACCCTCTAGTTTAGCAGCTACTGGAATTTGTGGCTGGTGGCGAAGGGAGAATAAATTTTCTACAAGGATGCTGGCCCTGAGAGACTACCAGTGTCCAGTGTGCAACTAAATGGTCTTATACACATGCGTATACTGTTTGCACTGAGGGAAGTCAGTGGCTTTAGAAGTGAAATACACAAATAAAATCAGCTATGTAACATTATGTGAAATGTTACTTGTATGTAAATGAATGAGATTGTGTTTTTAGAAACACACACACACACACACACACACACACACACACACACACAAAATAATGAAAAACCGTTATTTGAAAGAGAACAAGGGAAGGTATATGTGAGAGTTAAGTGGGAGAAAAGGAAAGGGAAATTATGTAATTATATCACATTCTCAAATAAGACAGAAGATTAAAGTAAAAGCTAAAATAAAAGAATATGAAACACGAGGGATTATTTATAGGGGATTTGGAAAAGAAGCAAAAGTGAGATATTAGGTAGGTTGTTTGACTTGATCAAAATGCACTACGTACATAGATAAAATTGGCAAACAATATGAAAGACTACACCTAAATAAACTTCTATGCAAATAAGTAAATGGAAAATATCCTCCTGTACATGTCAGTGGAAAGTGATTCAGTGCTTTCTTCAGTATTCATAAATGTAGTAGTAGACGTCTTTGACAATTTGACGCTTTGAAAATACATTCAAAAGAAGAAAGGAAAAGCAGACACTCTGTGATTGACAATAACAGAAGTCTTTCTCTATTGGCACGATTGGATATGTTTGTGAGGCCACAAATAAAAAAAATATAGATGAATAGATAGATATGTAGATAGATAGATAGATAGGTAGGTAGATAGATAGATAGATAGATAGAGGTATGGTTATGTCCCTAAATAAAACTTACATGGGGGATACCAAGCTTCTTGATTATACATTTGAGACATCAAAAAAAAATCTTTTAGTAACTGCATAATGAAATGAAAGAGAATAAACTGAATAAGACATTATTTACATTCAATATATCTGAATCATCAAAGTGACATTTAATAAACATAAGCAGAACTAATAAGCTATTTTACATTCATCTGTTATTTAAATTTTGAGATTATAACAGAATCACAAGATTCCCCATTCACTTTCCTCCCTCCAAATGCTTCCATATATACAGGTTTTCTTACTTTTTCAAATTTGTGGCTACTTGTAGTTTTTGTTACATATGTGTGTATGTATATACACATATTTCTAAATACAAAATCTACTTATATATCATGTAGGTTGACAGTCATAGATCATGGTCATCTTTGTACATAGTTATAATTGCAGACACACATATTTGAGTTATGTAATCTATTCTAGATACAGAAGGCACAGAAAACATGTGCAATGCAGGGGGAAGGATCAGTTGTAGTAATATAATCTGAAAGGCTAACTAGTAATTATCAAGACACTTACTTACAAGCAATTTAGATTTAAATCCTAACATTTTTTTCTTCTATCAAATTGGGTGTTTATGAAGGAGAGTATTGAATAATTTCATGAGTAAGGCTCAATTTGGTGTTTTCAACTTGTGAAAGACATTTTCTCTTGTATATATATTATATAAGAATTTTCAAAGATAGAGTTGCATTTTATGTACAAATATATGTATGGACATCTATATGCATGCATATAAAATATCTTATGAAACAAAATCCTGTATATTCAATAGAACAGTTTTAAAGATTTCTTAAGCTTTGTGGCAGTTTTGTATTCATCTAAATTAACATAATAAGATCATTTGACTGGAAATCTTAATGTGGATCTTCTTCCCCTTTCTACACTATTTTGCTTGATTTACATATCTCAGATTAGGGTGTAGAAAGTTGTTTTAAATGAATCAGTCAGTTTCTAGATTAAAACCTCCATGTCGCAGAATGAAACACTGAATATTGACCAGACGTAGGAGAAAATGAAATTATCCTTGAAAGGAACAAAATTACAGTCTGTATAGAGAAATGAAATGTGTATCACATGGTACCAGATAGTTCTCACTTTATTACAACTACTACAGGCAAATAGCTATTTAGCTCATCTGTCATGTGTAGACACACAGCTCTTCTCTCTCTTCTCTCCCTTTGTTCCTGTCTCGGTTATGTTTTCTCTTTACAGTCTCTAAACTACACGTATGTACTGAGAAACATAATTGTCATCCACATCTAAAACCAAACAATCTCAAGGCTTATTTTGAACAGTTGTCTATCAGTCTTTTGTTCTTTGTCATTCATTTCTACTTGATACTATTCTTTTCTTTTTCTTTTTTTTTTTTTGAATTTTTTTTATTTTTATTTTTTTAATTAATTTATTCTTGTTACATCTCTATGGTTATCCCATCCCTTGTATCCTCCCATTCTCTCCTCCCTCCCATTTTCCTCTTATTCCCCTCCCCTATGACTGTTCCTCAGAGGGATTACCTCCCTCTGTATATGCTCATAGGGTATCAAATCTCTTCTCAGTGACCTGCTGTCCTTCCTACAGATTCTTTAAAGATATCTCTGTAATTTGTCAAAAAAAAATCTAGAACATGTTGCACAAAATCATTCTCTTTCTTAGAAAGACAATGTTTCGTTGTATATTTGAAAATTTCTTAAGTGCCAATGGTCACGAAATTTCTATCTTGAGGTCTCGTAGAGGCAGAAAGCATGGTCACAAGGCTTGGCTTCTCCAGTTCATAAAATGCCTTCCCTTTAAGCTTGGGTACTTGATTTCTGTTACTTAACCTTTAAAATAGTACATGGTTCTAATCACAGAAGTAGGGTGATATAGACAGGCAGATCCTTAGAGGTCTTTGGCCAGACAGTTCAGTTTAACTTACAAGCTCCATGATCCAGTGAGTGACCGTATCACAAAAATGAAAGGCGGAATGTAAGAAGTGACACTTAAGTTTGACCTCTGTCCTTTAGGTTCATGTAAAGACATATAAATGTACTACTTAACACAGAGATATGATCCACAGACACAATATACATGTATAGTTTTGTTTGTTTTATTCCTTTTATGATGAATACAGTTACAACATGGAATAGATAAAAATCTGCACAAGATAAAAATTACAGTATTTCTTTCTTGAGGTTATAGGGCACTGTACCTGAGCAGGTAGTTGCCTGTTTTGTCCCTGCAGTTCTGTTCAGTTTCTGTTGCCTTCCAGAGCCCATCTCTACCTGAAATCCTCAGCTCATGTTGACCTTCTCCACTTCTGGGACACTACACACAGTGAGCCTTTTGAATAAATTTTCCTTTATTTCTGTTGCACCTTGCCTTTGACACTCATGGAAGATACATCTCTAAGTAGAAATCCTCCATACTCTAATGGCTCTTTAGGCTGAAGTAACTATGATGGACACTCCACGACAACACAGCATAATCTCTCTATTTGAAATTCAGTTGATGGGTAACCTTATCAATCCTTATCAATATTTCAGTGTATCTCCTAAGTAGTAACTAAATAAGAGTTTGATTATAATACCACAGATAGGATTGCTAGGAATCAATTGTGGAATTAACTTTACCAAGGAGCTGACGGGTTGTAATTAAGATTATTTTTAAGTTTTCATTATGAATTTATACATGTTCATTTATACAACAAGAAACATGACAAAATAATGCTGACAAAAATAAAACAAAACAAGCCAACAATATAAATAAACAATCCTTGATAAACTAGCAGAAGCACATTCTCACTTAGGGATGAGCGTTTCTACAGTAATGTTTAAATGCCCTCTCAGGTGGTACACTTCTGCTTTTAAATTTTGTTATCTAAGGTTCCCATAGAGAATTAGAACAGCCTAAAATTAACCTGATTATTCATTTTCCCTAATGTGGCTCATATTTCCATATGTGAATGCCATGTTGACATGCTGCACTATGACTATCATAATGTTTCCATTATATCTTATATACATACAAAGAAATTTCTTCCAGCAGAAGTTGAATTTGCTGCCTAGTAAAAAGTTCTCGTGCACCATAGCATTCAGTTCTGTTATGCACACCTTTTGTGACTCATTCCTTACACTGGTGTTTCTAGGTAGATTGGCTTATTGAGTAATCATAGAATATCTGAGAAACATAGGATGCTTTACATATAATTTATCACATAGTCCTGTTTTATTTTATCCAGTGTATTCCTATATGGATATAACTTTGGGGAACATAAAGTAACACCTCTCTATATGTCTAAAGAAAAATAATTTCCATTTCATGTTTTAATGGGGCCATTAATGAAAGAAAAACTCTGGTTAGTTTTTCCGTATTTGCTATCCCCAAAGAAATGGACTTGAAACTCTATCCATCAATTCAGATATTAGTGGTGATTGTTAGTGATGCTTTGGGGAGATAATTAGTATTAGATGAAATAATCATTGTCTTTAGAGGAATAACCAGGGAGAACTTAGATAACAAGGTTATTCTATCATAGCATTTGACGGCCTCAGAAAAACTTCATGGGAGTTACAGCCAGAAACAAGGAACTACTGCATTTGAGAAAGCAAAGCAATAGAAATTCAGTTTCTTTTAAAAAACTTTTTATTAACTAAGAATTTTTATTTTTACATATACATTTATATTATTACACATATATACAATAAACTACCTATAGCAAGAAGAACCATGACACAATCAGGAATGATATAAATATTACATTCTTAGTGTTTTGACTATTTGTACTGGGCAACCTTGAAGAAAACATTTTTCCTCTCAGTGCATCTAAAATTCTGAATTTAAATCAATCTACATCACATCTTGTCATTAACAATTTAAAACATCTACCTAGACCTAAAAACTCCTTAATCCCTAAGCAGCTAAGCTTCATTGTAAAAATTAAGCTACCTGGTCTTCAACTACATTAGAAACTTGAGAAGGAATAAACTTGATTACCTGAATATGCCAGGAGTGCAGGTTAGTAGCTTTCCAAATGAAAAGATGACACAGGCAGCTTTATTCCTGAATAGTCAGCCTTCTGGCCCAATATACCAGACAATTTTTAGGGCCCCACACAAAGATATTATTCATGCCAAATCACCCAGAAGAAACCTTAAGAGAACAATGCCCCACTTCTTTTAAGGGGGATTAGGTAGGTTTTAGGTTGCTCTCTTGGGCTATAGAGGGCTATTATCAGTGGGGCTGCTTACAAATAATTATAGGTCTTATTTAGAGAGAAAACAAGGTTATGCTCAGCAATGTCTTTCTTTTCCTTTATCTTACATACTTAGGTTTGGAGATAGGGGTTTAAAAGAAGAAAAGGGGAATATAAAAATATATAGGGAAGATGGAACAAAAACTCGATTAGTGAATCTACTGCCCAACTTAATGCCTCAATTGTCACTCACAAAGTTATTTTTAATTCACTGGTATACAATTCCATATATAGTTGCAAAATAAGTTTAATTCTAGATACAGTGGCATATAATTCAAGTATAAGATTATTGTACCCATATAACTCAATTATAATACAAAGTTTACTTCCAATACTTTGAAAGTGCTATTGCAAGTGTTTAGGATAAATGAGTTTACAAGATAATTATTAGTTGATCAAATCATGGTCATATCAATTTCTAGTCTACTTTTATCACAAGAATATATATGTTAGGTGTGGAGATAGATATGATTCTATATAAAGGTAAGGTAATATAGTAGGATAAGGTCTTCAAAAACTTCAGAGACATGCAGAATATAGCATTTTAAATATTTTTATTATTTTAAAGATTCACTGACAATGAGACAGTCTAACTCCTGGCAACACCCAGAATGATGAGCATCAAAGAGTCTCCTTATTGAGATGGCTTCAAATGTGGCAAATTAGTCAATGGGGAAAATGTCCGTGTTTCTACCATGGATATAATACTTCCTGTAAAAGGGAAAGCTTGGATGCAGGCAGAGTCAATGGCCAAACTCCACCAATACAGGGTAATCAAGTCCTCAATAGTTTCTGCCTCACAAAGAAATTCAGTTTCAACCCAATATCTGGGTATGTCATTCAAATCAGTTGTAGCAAAAATAAAGCTAGTCTTATTCTCCATATGATCAAATCCATGTCTACTCAGATGGTTTGTAATACACAGGGAAAGAAAGATATGGTTGATCCTGACCCCTCAGAGCCCAGCAGTATCTTACATCTGCATTGATTTTTTAAAACCATTCTTCTATGACATGCTCCATTTCTTTTCAAGATTATGATAATTTACCATTTTTGGTCTTATTTGTATTTCTTTGTTAATGTTATAATCTTAATGATGATAATACAGTAAATATGACCTTATATTTGCTTATTATCTGAAATAAAATTATGAACACAGGTCATGTTTGGTATGATAAAACTAATATTCAATTACTGAGAAAATGAGAAGTGCAGAAAAAGAATTATTTTATCTGAATTTATCTTGATATTTATATTCTTTCTCATAAAGTGAAACAGAACAATAAAAAGAAAATGTAAATTAGTCTTTGTTTCCAATGAACAGAATTCTTAACTAATGTAACACAACCATAAAATACATGTATTTATATACATATATATGTCCATATATATGTGTATATATATGTCCTTGTAGTTGTCCATGCATATGTATATATATTCTAAAATTATATACACACTGCCGGCAAGGTGTTCTGCATGCACTTTCTTCTATCTTTTTTTGAGCAGGACTTGAATTACAATACTAAATTGTTTGTCCTGATATTACAAGTTTTTTTCTGACAATTCTTAATATCATTGCTGTTATGTAAACTAGTTAATAACATTTGTAATACTACATCTATAGATCTATTGCACAATTATCATTGCATAATTATCCTACCTTACATTTGATGATTGATGCCTTACATTCATATCATAACAGTTGTGCATGTATAAAGAATATTATAAATATAACATCACACAATACATGAAGCTCATAAGATGATTCTATAAAAGACTTCCAAGGTAAGATTATTTTAAGATTCAACAAAGAATGTGATCAATAAAACAGGTACCAATTTTACCCATTCAATCTTTTGTACTGCCTAATATATCTAAAAGAATTATAATCTGCATATATACAGGATTATTTGATTGCTTTTACTCAGAATTTCATTAACTACTTCTACATAGCACAAATACTTCTTCTTACACTAAGATTTCTTTTCTCAAGACAAAAAGCTTTGATGATCTAAATAAATGTCAAGCAATTTGTTGATTCCAGTGTTTCTCCCTCTTTGCAATGTTTTCACTTTTACCAATCCTGTTTTTCCTGAAGAAAACCACACTCAACTACATTTGACGAAGTGAGTGGATTTGTACTGAGAACAGAATAAGATGTTTAACTGTTGTAGTTATGCTGTGAAGCACCCTGGTAGCCACATGAAGTATATGACCCGGTTCAAACAAAATATGGGCTATCATTTGTCTAAATCAGTAGACACTTCACAAAAATGAGATGGCATGGGCATAGAGTTGATGATGTCTAATTCAGAAGTACAGAACCCGATACTAAAGAATGCAGAGTATGCATACCATCACTTTATGTCTACAACATGAAACAGTTTACTTAGAAAGATTATAATTCTAAAAAAATGATAAGTGACCCCAAAGTAAGAGATACCCACATATCCACACAACATCATGATTTTATTTTCATACACATGATTACCATGAGTGAAATCTATTTACAGTAGCAAGGAAAGCAATCACTCAAGCTTATATTTGATGGATGTTAGTAGGTCAAGGTCTTAGTGGTGCTCATGTCAAATCCTTTTTTTTTTACAATGAATCCCAAAATTGTGTTGTGACTATATATATGTAAGAGTGCATTAGTATGTGTGTGCATGAGTACATGTGGCTATGTGCATGTGTTTGTGTGTGACTATGTATGTGTGTGTGCATGAGTTCATGTGACTATGTTTGTGAGTGTGTTTGTATGTGTGAGCTGTGCATGAGTGTATCTTTGTGTGGGTTTTGGTATGTGTGCATGAATATGTGATCATGAGTGTGCCTACATGTGTGTTGAGTGTTAGTGTATAATTATAAATGTATGTATGTGTGTATGTATGTATGCATGTTGTTTCTAATTGCCCTTTGCAAATGCTAATGCAGAATCTCCTAATTTTGTAAAATACTAAGAATAAGCTACTGTGTTTGCATTAAGAAAATATCTATATAAATTATTGCAATAATTAAGGGGGAAAGAATATAGGGGCTAGAAGATGGGAAAAGGTGCTTTTAAAAGGAATTTTTGGGACATGGCATAATAATTACATGAACTCTTGTCAATTGCAGTTACCTGTACAAGACCTGTGCCAGAGTGTAAGCATCCACATTTATCATGGGTGTGGGAGAAGCTACCGGCAATTCACAGATCCACTGTTGTCAGTTGGTGAATGCCGAGGAAGGGAATGACATTTATTAAGTAATGCGGTCACTGATAGTTACCCATTCTCCAGCAAATAGCCTCATATCTTCATTGGTAAGCTGCTTTAACTAACGTAGTGGGTTCCACCCCAGGAGGAGGGCGTGAAAGTAGGAAGATGGGTTGTTGGGAAGAACAACTCTATAGGAAAAGGAGGGATAGGAAATGAAAACTGGGGTAAAAATGTCTAAGATTCATGAGCCACAAGCATGAAACTATGAAATAGAAAAACTGAAAATAACAGAAAGATGAGCAATGGTTGTATATGTACATACAAAGATCATACACGGTCAATAATATGATAATTAGTTTACATGGAGTTCAATTTTAAAAATGAATCAAATAAAATAGAGCTTGGGAAATTTATGCATTCAATACCCTAGTATAAAAATGTTAAAAAATCAAATTTATAAGTTAGCTAATTAAATCAAAACAAATAATGGTGATTATTAAAGATCAGAAAATCCCTTTTATAATATAGCAGTAGAGGGTTTGGAGACTGATGTGGCCTCCTCCTTTAGAGAGGCAGGACCTCCAGTGGATGGAGGAAGACACCAACTCATCCACACAACTTTGGCCCAAAATTTACCCTTCCTACAATGTCAGCAAAGATAAAGATAGGGCAGAAATTGAGAGAAGGGCCAAACAATGATTGTCCCAACTTGATACCTACTCCATAAGAGATAGCAAGTCCCTAACACCCTTAATGGTACTCTGTTAGGCTTGCGAACAGGAGGCTAGTATAACTGTCCTCCGAGAGGCTCCAACCAGCAGCAGATCAAATGTATGGAGATTGTTTCTCCGCCAAAGACTAGGCAGAGCTCAAGGGAATTTTGTGGAAGTGTTGGCAGAGAGAAAAAGGGACCTGGAAGCAACAAAAGCTCCACAAGAACACCAACCAAGAAGACTAACCAAGGACCATAGGGATTCAGAGAATAAACCACCAACTAAAAAGCTGATAGTTAGCTCAGTCTTCATTGGTTCCCCTAGCAATGGCTCTCTCTGACATGGACTCTGTTGTCTGCTTTTGGAAAGCTTTCCCCCACCTGTGCTGCCTTGTCTGGCATCATGGTATGAGGAGCCAGTTAGTCCTGAATGGATGAGCCAGGGAAGGTTAGGAGGAGGCTCCCATCTGTGGGGAAAGGAGAGTGGAAGAGTGAGACCAGCAGGACAGGAGGGAAGGGGCTGCTGCCATAGGGATGCAAAGTGAATAAATTTTTAAAAATTCAACATAGGGAATGTTGATGTAACTGGAGCAAAATTTGAGAACTTCTAACAAAAATGAGCGCTAGCTGAACTGATACATGGAGAATGCTAAAGTTTGTAATATGAAGAGCTGAGCAGTTATTAATATCTGGGTTATTGTTGTGGTTTTGTCTATAGACAAATGGTATAAATAGAAACTACCAATAATTACATCCCCTAAGGAGTTCTCTATAATCTCCATATAGGTTGAACTATGTCCAGCATTCATATTATACTATACTATAATCAGAATCCATCCATCAGCAAATACATATATTATGTATAAACTGAGATGTAAAATCATGCAGTTTTTCAAAGGTAAAATAAAAAATGCTAAGTGTTTTACTCAAGGTCATCCTAACATTTGAAAAAATGTACCAGGAATAGAATTGTGATATTTCGTAAAAGTAGGCTTGCCTGGGCTCTTAATATAATAAAGCATTTTAATTGGTATTAATATTACAACAGAGACATTGATTCTATGCCTCCTGCTGCCTGCACAGACTTCATTTTATTAGTCTGAAGACTTTAAGTGCTTTGAAGTAATAATTAAAATGGCCCTTTAATATGTCCTATTTTATTCATTTTCAATTGATTCAAGGTCATAGACCTCTGTCAACTGTTACAGTCCACATTTATAGGTTGGAAATGTTTATAGCATTTGATATTTTCAATGCATGTTTTACATTTTTCTAGCATCAAACTGTAATTAACTTCAAAGGGACTTATGATCAAACATATCTATTAATTTGAATACTCAAGTTCAATGTCTCAAATTTTTAATAATTTATGGAAGTGCTATTTCATGATTAATAGTCATAGATTTTTCTCAAAATTGGAATAATGACGATTATACTTTTGTCAAAAATATGTATTAAATAGCACAATTAAAATAATACCTTTTACTTTCTATCTAAACCTTCTTGGCATTTCATGTATTTAAATAAATCTATGTTTCTTCCTAATCTTCAGCTTGCCTAAAACTGTTATTATTTAGTAGTCACCCCATGTACTGAACATTAGATATTTGATCTTTAACTTGGAGAAGGCCCTCTCGTTTTCAAAGCTGGATTTCCTCCTGTTACATACTCACAATCTCGTTGTGCTGGTCTCTCCTTAAATTCTGAACAATTATGAAGAAGGGATTCTTATGTAGTCCTAAAAATCTAAAGTTCAAATATACCATTCAATCCAATGCTTTGAGATATTTATTAATTTCATGTTCTCTGTTTTTATCAGTATTCTCGGGGTCAGCACCACCTTTTGTTTATATCAACTAGTAAAGTTTTTAATTTTCAACCATGTGATTCAAGCAACTACTTGAGACCCTAATTGACAGTATGGTTTATCAGATTGCTTTAATTGTCATGAAGTACTGTGTTTCCTTCTCCCATTCATTGCCCTAGTTATAGCCATAACAAAGAAACCTAGATACATAGATTTATAAACATCTTTTGAGACATACATAATTGTTGTTCTTTCTCAAAGTATAACGGAGGATATAAATCAACATTATAGTACTCACCTAGATGGAATAAGGCCCAGGACAATAAAGACCATCAAAATAAAGAATAAGTAAACCTTAAAAAACTGAATCTATAGATGCTAATCTTAATTAGTAAGATAGCTTGTGATCTAACTAAACAATATTCTGATTCAACTGTTTCATTTGATACAATTAAGGAAATGTATATGGGAATATATAATATATAAGAAACCTTACTAAGCAAATATATTTTGTTTTAATATAAACTAATAAACATAGTACTATTTTCCATTTCTAAAGAAAATGCTTTAAATTCTTAGCTTTTCTTATAGATATGATAGTAGGTGGATCACTTGTTTAAAATACATATTGTAATTTTTTTCTTGAGATGGGGAAATAGTTCAATGGTGAAATGTTTTAGAGACAAACATAAAGACCAGAGCATGCGCCAACAGAACCCATGTAAGTTCTGGGTGGGTGTAGAGTCTCTCCAATAACTCCGTCTTGGAAGGAAAATACAAAGGCTCTTTGGAGAAAGCCAACTAAAGAGATTGACCATATGTGAGCTTTAGATCTGACTGAGGCTCAAAATAAGAAAGCCTAGCACTGGAATACTAGCTAATGAGTCAGTTCTAGTAAACTGTGAAACTATTTGAAAAGAATCAATAAGCTATTTTACTAAACCAGTGCAGTAACTATCAATATTTGTCATCACACACACAGTGTATGTGTGTAGTCTTTACCCTTCAACAATAAATTCTCATTGTGACACGTGAAGACTACTATAGAACACCACAACCTAT
>OU015745.1:129433870-129448242 GCA_907169655.1 Acomys percivali | reverse complement strand
TTTTTTTTTTTAACTTTTGGCATTCAGCTACCATAGAAAATGACACCACTACCATTAAGAGGTATTCACGCAAACAAACAAACAACAAAATCATGGTAGGAACAGAATAAAACACACACACACACACACACACACACGCCATGGAGATAGGATTTTATTTTCTTTATGTGTCAATCCTTTCACATAAAAATAAAGTTAAGTACATTGGTCATATAGGTTAAAGTAAAATTGAACATCATATGACGCCTTTCACAAAGGATGAAGGTGGAAATATTTCTGTTGATGAACTACAGAAGCACATGGTAAGAGCAAATGCTCTCTCTTTTCATTCCATTTTAATGAATATCATATTGCGTAATAGGTGAATATTTGTATTACTCATAAATGGGTTTTTATGATTCATACATATGCATAGCAATAGAAGAAATATTCACAGACAAATTATTGTTGCATCTATCAACCCAAAATTTGTGAATAGAGAATAAGGAAAGTTTTGTGACCACAAACACTAGGATAGCACTGATGTTATTTCACAAAGTGGAATCAAAATGCTTTTGAGATAGGTGAGGTTGGAAGACATGGAATGCCACATTGATTGAAGATAGTCTTAGTGGAATTCAACAAGAAAATGATAGGATTGATAGAAGATATTGGCAGGTGAAAATAACTAAAATCATTGTGCAAATGCATGAAACTGCTGAACAATAAAGAAACAAAGGAGAACACAGATTAAAAAGTGAAAAGGTATAAACAGAAAGTAATTTTAAAATGTATTTGCCACTAAGTCATATTATTCACTAGGAGAAAAAATAAAAACCTTATATTTAAACACCACATGCATTGTTTTAAAATATGCAATTTTTGTGTATTTAGCTTTATGTTCTACAGTTGACATAAATTTTTTAGTTCAACAGATTTTGTCAGTTTGATGTATAGATAGATAGATAGATAGATAGATAGATAGATAGATAGTGCTGTAGAGTTTATTAAATGAGCATGAAGGAAGAAGGAAAAGGAGGGGGTGCCCATGAGAGAGAGACAGAGACAGAGATAGGAAGAGTGAGAAGAAAAGAAAGGAAGAGGAAAAGAGGTAAGAAAGACATTTTAATATTGTTATCTGCCTTCCCCCTATTTGTTTCTATGGTTACTGAATCTCACAACTAAAAAACAAAAAATAAAACCATTAAATTTAAATAAAAATTCAGCTAAACCACTAATGAAATATTATAGTAATTTTAACTTTATTCCTGGTATGTTATTTTCTAATTTGAAATTCTGAGAAACTACTGCTGGGGTTTGGTCAATGTGAGTCATGCAAGTTCTGAGAACTAGTGTACAGTGTTTCCTGGTACAAAGTGTTGACATCAATGCAAGCCCATCTCATTGTTATTCAAAGTAAAGAGCCCTTTTCAAAGTGCACTTTCATTGCACTGTTATTTGAGGTCAAACTAAATTTTCAAGAGAATAGTTATTGGATCTGTCAGCAGAGTTTGTCCAGTTCTTATTCTTTCACACTCATTTTTTTAAACTTGAGCTTGGTTATGTTTTCAATTAGAAAAAAGAAAATGAGAAAGTTTGTTTTTTAAAGGCACTTGAAGAAGTCTTGATGTCCAAAAAGATTTTTTGAGTTTAAATGTACAATGTAATTACATGTGAATTGTATTATTTCAGTTGCCATTTATTACAGTGCACAGACCACAGAATAAATGCTTGAAAGTATTCAAAAAGCCAGGCTGAAGGACTTTATCTAATGAAAATGATGAGGAAATACATTAATATCTCACATACACCAGAATGAAACAAGATATTCATAATTACCTAAGGGGGCAAATACCACACAGTCATGGCCAAGCTCCTATAAACTTTGATGAAGGCTGTTTCCTATCACATTGGAAACACTCAACCAAGTTCACAGATATGTTTCAAATTCCTTTTCTGATCTCTTGGAAGTCATGATGGAAATTAACCCTCATTCCCTATGGTAATGTTGTGTCTTCTGAATGCAATCTAGATTATCAAGGTAATGGCTGTCCAAGGAAAATATCTCCTTGAAAATAACTGGAAGCAGGTGCTGGGTGTTCTTGAACATGAGGTCATTTAGCACTTATTGAAAACTCTTTGTATGCTAGATGTTTCACTGGGGTGAACTAGGACTGAAAAAATATCTTCCATGAATGTGTGTGCTGGCTAGATTTTAATGTCAAATAATTGATACAGGAAAGATGCATAGAGAAAACTTGAGTTGAGAAAATGTACTCACCAGAGTTCCTGTGGATTTTTTTTTGATTAGTGATTAATTTTGGAGGGTTCAGACCAGTGTGTAGAGTTTCATATCTGCATGGATTGTCCTGATTATGTAAGAGAGCAGGCTGAGAAACCCAGGAGGAACAAGCTTATAAGCATCATTCCTCCATGGTATGTAAACCAGCCCCACTTCCAGGTTCCTTCCATGTTTGAGTTCCTGCTTTAACTTTTCTCAGTGATGGACTGTGATGTAGGATTGTAAGCTAAACTAAACCCTCCATCATGCAAAGTTGTTTGGTCATGGTGTTTTATAATAGCAATAGAAATCCTAATTATGATGATAGGCAACACTAATACAATTTACACAGGTAAATAATAAGTGAACGATGTGAAAATTATGGCTTTGCTGTGATATGGTCTATAAATAACACCAATCTAACTAAACATGATATAAAGGGGCCCTACCCGTTGCGTTGCATACATCAGATTGAGCCACACCTTTCCTTTTAGATACATGGTAGAAATTTAATTTTCTGTATTTATATTATTCATATTATTAATATAACAACAAATACTTGTTTTAATATAACACTTTGCTTGGGTCTTTGATATTTATATGCAATCATACTAAATGTTCATTATATATCCATGCTGCTGGTTTGAGAAATATAGAGAAGAAAATGGGAACTTAGTAGGCACATTGGGGTTCACCTTTTATTTCTGTCTCGTATTGACATGGATTCAACTTGGGGAAGTTTTCTTCTATGATTTTGTTGAGAATATTTTCTGGACCTTGGAGTCTGGCAGCTTTTCTTTCCTCAATGCCTATTATCCTCAGATTTCTTCTTTTCATGGTGTCCTTGATTTCTTGGATGTTTCATGTCAGGATTTTTCCATATTTGGCATTTTCTTTAATGGTTGCTTCAAGATCTATGATTGTATCTTCTAGACCTGACATTCATTCCTCAATCTCTTGGATTATGTTAGACAGGCTCGCTCTGTGTTGCTCACTTTCCTCTCTGACACCCATCAGATTGGCTAAGATAAAAAATTCAAGCAACACCACATGCTGGCAAAAATGTGGAGAAAGAGGAATACTCCTTCATTGCTGGTGGGTATGCAAACTAGTACACCCATTTTGGAAATCTATCTGGCGTTTTCTCAGAAAACTGGGAATAAGGCTTCCTCTAGACCCAGCTATTCCACTCCTTGGAATATACCCAGAAGATGCTCCAGCACACAACAAGAAAATTTGCTCAACCATGTTCATAGCAGGCTTATTCATAATAGCCAGAACCTGGAGGAGCCTAAGTATCCCTCAGTAGAAGAATGGATAAAGAAACTGTGGTACATTTACACTACGGAATACTACTCAGCTATTAAAAACAAGGAATTCCCGAAATTAGTGGAGAAATGGATTGAACTAGAAATGCTCCGAGTGATTGAGTTAACGCAGAAAGAGAAAGAGTCAAATGGTATATACTCACTTATATCTGGACAAGGGGCATGTCCCATGAAAGTCCTCATTTACCAGAAAAGTGGGACAGAGGGGAGGATATCTTATTGGGACTCTAGGTGAGAGAAGCATGGGAGAATGGGGAAATAGAAGGATCAAGAGGGTCCTAGAAACCTACAAGAAGAACATTATGATGGGCAGATCTGGGCCCAGGGGTCCTGATCAAACTATGGCACCAGCCAAGGAAAGTATGTGCAGTAAACTCCAAACCCCTACCCAGATCTAGCCAATGGACAGGACATTCTCCACAGTTGAGTGGAAAGTGTGGTCTGACTTTTACATGAACTCTGGTGCCCCCTTTTTGACCACATCTCCTGGATGGGGAGGCCTGGTGGTACTCAGAGGAAGGATAGCAGACTACCAAGAAGAGACTTGATACCCTATGAGCATATACATGATGAGGAGGTCCCCCTCAGGCACAGTCATAGGGGAGGGGATTAAGAGGAAAATGGGAGGAAGGGAGGAATGGGAGGATAGAAAGGGATGGGATAACAATTGAGATGTAATATGAATAAATTAATAAAATATATTTAAAAATAAAAACAAATAAAATGGATTCAGCACTGAGCAAGTTTTCTAACTGACTATATATGATGGAAAAGGGTCCATGTAATAAAAAGTATCTTTTCTCCACTTATATTATTGAACAACTAAACTTTAATTCTTATAAATGAGATAACAAGTGTCTCTTCAGCTCCCACACAACTGTAATACACCCATCTACTTTAATCTCAAGTCTGATTTCTATTCACGGTAAAACTTGTGATAATACAATGCAATTTTATTTTTGTTTGTTTTTCAAGACAGGATCTCTCTGTTTTAGCCTTAGCTGTCCTTTACTCGCTTTGTAGATCAGGCTGGCTTGAACTCACAGCAATCCACCTACCTCTTAAGACAATCATCTCGTCAGTGTAATGCAGTCTCTCCAAATTGTACGAAAAGATTTCTTTAACATTGTATTCCATATGATTACTCTAACCCATAGCAAATGTCAAAAGGAAATGTTTTATACCTGAACCCTAACAATATACAAATATTTTGTTGTAGTTTTGTAGACTACAGATATCTATATTAAGAGCTAAAGTAAGAAAAAAAAAAGAGCTAAAGTAGGACAAATTTCTGAAGGGTTATCAAAATAATATTCTTTTATTATTTAGTTGTTTATCAATAGTATCTTTTTCCCATTGGAAAATTATCATAGGCAGGCGGCAAACACCTGGAAAATGCATATAAATGCAATAATAAGTGTTTTTAAATATCTAAGACTATTGTGACTAAGTGAGCATAGAAGAAGTTTGTGTGACTTGACAGTACATGTGGCAGAAAAGGAGGGTGCATAGTACCCTTATCATACTCAACTATGAAGACAAGCAGTCATTCATACACTCATATTTCATCTAACATGCATGGCTCACATTTGGCATTACTAACTCAAATTTCCCTTCCTGAACAAAATTTAGGAGCCAGAGTGGTTAGGAACACCAAGAGAACACAACAGAAACAGGTAAGCAGGGCCTTACAGGGCTAACAGACACTGAAGAGGCCAACATGGAAGTGGCATGGGTGTACATCCTGCTATCTGTATACATGCGGTAATTCTTATTTTTTTTCTTTTTTTATGTTTTTTTTGACTTCTTGATCAGTCTTCATAGGCTTAAGTTGTATGATTACAGATATCATTATCTCTGCAATTGGATTGCTGTTTATAACTGATGGTGTGTAAGTTTAATTGGCAAGGAAGTCTTTGCATAGGTGTACCAAAACAGTGGTATGTTTTATGATGAATGACATCTTTTTTGTTGTTGTTGTTGTTGTTGTTGCATATCATTGAAAAAATTTTTTTTTACATGCGGTAATTCTTTAGCTTGGAGTTTTTGTTGGACAACTAACAATAGAAATTGAGATATGTTTCTTACTCTTTTGCCTGATCTGGGGCCGTTTTTATTCTGTCTGGATGCCTCATTAACACTGGATATGGGGGTTTGTTCCTAGTCCTGATATAGCATTTTATACAGTATTTGATTGATATCACTTTCAGGCCTGTTCTTTTCTGAGGGGAAATGGAGAAGCAGTGGATCTGGAGGAGAGGGTAGGGAGGTAGGGAAGGCTATGGGTGGATGTATTATATCAAAGAAAAGTAAATAAATTAAATAAAATGTAAAGGATTCACATTCATTCTCCTCATGATTCCCCTAGCAATATTCTCTGTAGGGTTTAATGTGTGTCTACTATGATTTAAGTTGTTGGTATATTACAAGTTCTTTAAACATAGATTTGGAAGGGACTTGACTAAGCTTCCCTTTTTATGAAAACAAAGGAAGAAAAACAAACCAGAAATAATACATCTTAGATATTGGACTAACACACTTGAGTAAGATGCATAGCATATTCAAATTGCAGTTTTAAGGCTCACAGCATAATTTCTGTGGTTCCAAGAGACTTTTAAAGCCTCCAGGAAGGAGTGCAGGAAGGCAAGCCTGGGGCAGAGGATAAGAAAACTCAACCTGATGCAAAATGAGGGTCAGGTAGGTTTAGCCATAGTGACGTTAGTGCTTTGATTGTAATGGCTCATCAGAATTCTCTCTGGTCTTTTTATCCAAATCTGAGATTAGGGATTCGAGCTCTGCTAAAATCTTAACGTAGTGGAAAGTATGAAATGGAGGTTTCTGGTTTCTTTCAAAACTAAGTTGTGTCATGTGATTTTGCTGGAAGTTGTCTGGTGAGAAGGGCATGATTTTGGACAGCCGAAAACATACGAGGGTGGACTCTTGTATGTGTATCACTGTGTACACAGTGTATAACACTGTATAAACAGAAGCCCACAGACAGTGACACAACGCTTTTGCATCACTATGCCTTGTAACTGTTTGTATTCTTCACTGTTTTTTTTTTTTTTTTCTACACTTCACTTTGTAGAAAGAAATGCTCCAGAAAACTTCTGGTATTCTGACGAAGGCCACTGAATCACACCAATGTGGTGAATTTTTTTCTTTTTTGCTAGATCTTGCCATGGCTACTGACTGATTCTTGTTGATGTTTGGTGTTTGCTATTTGACTGGACTGCTGGTATCCTGACAAGGCAAAGTCAAATAGCCCCAGGGAACAATGTCTAAAAAGGTCCACATCCACCACCCCTATTAACACTTTATCTCTCCTCCTTCTAGTCAGTGGGGTGGAAGGGAGATAGTAGCGTTTAAAAAACCCTAAATAAAATAGGATTTTGCAAAATCTAAGCCTATAGGTATGCCCAACATGGGTGGGACTTAGGCATAACGGGTTACTGCTTCTAATGTTGTAGAGGGATCAACAGGTTTTGATTGTTTGACACTATTGTTTACGTAGGTTGGCAAAATAGTAGCTGCTCACTCTGGGTTCCCTCCTGCCTTATTCCTGTAGGTGCTCGAGAACAATCACAAGCTGTGTTTATTGTCCAAAACCAGGACATCACAAAATTGAGGTGTCAAATATATAAAAGGGACCACGGCTGATATACCAGATCCTTGCCCCTAAAATGGATATTGAACAGAACTGTGTGGCCTATAACAAAGGAAAAATTGAAGGAATTTTGAACAACTGGTACAAGAGCAGCTGGAGGCTCAATATAAAGAAGCATGTACCAGCCCATAGGATTCCTACGTATTTGTTGTTTACAAATATCAAGAAAATGGAGGATGATAACAGAAGAATATTGAGTAGAATAATTCAACCAATAGTTCCTTTATAGCCTGGGCTTCCTTTGCCTTCTTTGTTACCTAGATCATGTATATCCTTTAAATGTAGGGAATTATTAAGGGAGCAGAAGATTAAAATCCAAAAGCAGGAACACATAGTTCTTTCTTTAGGTTGGAACTGAGTAGATCTTATCCAAGTCCTCTTACACCAAAGAATCAAACATCCTATACCAAACAGTATAAGGTTTGAAATAAGACAGGCTCACACAAACTTCTTGTCTTTCTGATCATAACTTAGAATAAGGAGTATATTGCAGAATCAGATGACCTCGGTGATTTAAATTTACTTATTTATTGTACACACCAAAGTTTTACATACTCATAATGAGAGAGAATGATTAAAATGACCAAAAATGAGTGTGTGCTGAAATCGCTTACACAGTGATACATAATGCATATTTGACTTGCAAAGCTTCATAAATCATACCAAAAGTGGGAAAATCAGTAACTTATAAAACTTTTTTCGTACATTATTTCTTAAATATGAAAACTGATGACTTACCACATTTATTAAGGTGTGTATTGCATGACTAATTTAGAAAATCATATAACATTTTCATTAAAAATACATAAATATGTATTATATAAAAATAAATATATTCAAATATATGATTATGAAACTTTTAGTTGAGCCTACACCCACCTCCCTCAGCCTAAATGTTTGGAAAAGTCAGCATGATTTTTAAGAACCTTAATAAAAGGTGTCAAGGAAATCCATCTTTTGAATTACTCTATAATCAGAACATCATTAGAAGCTAAATGAGCATCATTGTCACTTTGAAAATTCTTTGATTGACAATCAGGTCATTTCAAATATCAGTTTTCACAGGGCAAGAAGGTCATGCTGTCCACCTGTTCTGTGTGTTTCTCTCAAATATCTTTCAAGCATGCTGATTTTCTCAACACTATTAGTCACTTCTAAATGGACAGTCTAATGTTTCTCATCACATAGCTTCCATATATCTTAGCCATTTCCCCTTAAATTTAGAGTAATTTGTAAAAACATTTTAGAAGATAGCTTATCAGTATGTGATAAAGTAGTGTAGCTTTGCATGGCCTTTGATCTAGACGTCTTGTTCATAATAACAATATTAGTAACTATCTGAAATTTTAAGGAAAAATGCTGATAAACACGTATTACTGTTTCATGAGAGCCCCATCAAATAGACATGATTTGAGGAGACAAAAGAGGTGCCCATGCTGGGAGGATTAGAAAAAGGGGAAACTGTAGTCAAGATGTATTGAAAACAAACAAAATTACTATTAAAAAATTCCTTTCACAATGAATCTGCTTTCGTTGGAGGCTGAATAGTCCCCATGTTTCCCAAGTAAAGTGGCTTGATCTTCAGAGGTTGTTTCTGGGAGGTTCTGTGTATCTTTAGCAAGTAGGTGTCTTTAAGAGGTGTTCGGTTACTGATAGGATTCCCTTAGAATGGCAATGTAAGTATATGCTTTCAGCTTTGGTCCAGCTGGTATGTTCACACATTGTCCTTGCTCCAAGATGTGTTGCTATTCACTATCCTCACCAGATAAAGAGTTACCTTTTAACTTCCGATTTACAAGTTAAATTGTCTCAGGAGGTTCACTTATAGTTATTTAAAGCTGACTTATTCAAGGTGACCTCTGTGGTACTGGGGACACAACCAACTGCTTTGTATGTGTTGGACATGTGCTTTACCCCTAAGATATAGATTCTGAAACCTAGTTCCACCTCCCAGTGTAAAATAAATGTGATTCTTCTATGAAATCCAGAAGCTATAAATAATAAACATGTTTCACCCTTATCAGGAATGCAAACAAAGTACCTGAGCCCCTTGGTACAAATCACTCAGTAATGGTCACACCATTTACTTTGTCTTTATGATTAAGGCGATACATATTGAAATCTCTATTGTTTGTTTTTTAAACTAGGCCAATATATCTGGGAACATGAACATTTTACTGCCTGAACATCAAAATGACATAAATCCTCAGCAGTATTCTGAAAAGCACTTCCACTAACACCCCATTCAAATGTTCATAGCAAACGATTCCCCATGTTTAAGACCTAAGAATTCAAAAACAATCCAAAAGTATTAACATTCAGAGGAACTAGTTTTAAAATGTGATCTTGCTTAACCCAAGGTTATAATACATTCATCTTCTTATATCTTATTAAAATTTAAATATCAAATTGCTAATTATTGATATCCCTAATACACAATTTAACCTAGCACTGAAGTCAGCTTTGTAAAGTATTTGTAATCATTAATTTCAATGCTACAATTTTTAAAATAACCCATTTATATTTGTATTTTATTCTTATATGTTTAAAATCCAATTTTAAAATGTAAATGCCAAAGTGTAGGGTGTTTCCAACAGGCTCATGCAATGATGGACTGCTTCTTACTAAATTGTCTTGTTGGACCACAGTTGGAGAAAGCAGGTTACTAGAGCATCTCACCAGGGAACATACTTTACTGTGGTTTCTCCCCACGGTTCTCTTTGATTACTCGACTATTGTGAGGTGAAAAGATTTCTTTTTCATGGCTCTTCCTCCATGATGTTTTGTGCTCACCATGTGGCTTACAAATAGACGTGCTGGTCAACAATGTAAAAATCTCTGAACTAATAATTCTGAACAATTCTATCTTACATGAAAGCTGTTACTTTCAGGTATGTGTAACATTCACAAATTATTGAACATGGGACGTTTGAGAAAAACCTCTAAAAACTTTAGGTTTCAACAAACAGCTTCTGAGTACATCGGTTAATGTAAAGGCAAATCCACAATTCTGTGAGCTATGATGCAGCATACGTATAATATTTGGAGAGTACACAGTTCCCAGGGTTGATTGGTTCTTGCAATTGTACAAAACAAAGCTGCACATGTGCTTGGCTGATTGCATAAAATCCCTGGAGGGGTCTCAGAAGTTTCTGGGCTGATTTCCAAAACACCTGTCCTGCTTTCAAGAGTTGTGCTTTGTACTCAATATAACAAGGCTGTTCTTCAAATTTCAGTTGAAGAAAAGCTATGCAATTTGAAGGCTTAAAAAAATAATAGAGACCAAGGCATATTGCAAATGGCCAGCTTTCGAGTGCAGAGAACCATTCACATCTCTTGCCATGTATTTGTAGCTTTGGTGTGATCTATCAGATGTAATCAGTTCTGGACCATACTGAGATTTCTGGACTTAATAGACTTTTTCCACAGCAATGCATGTGAACATTTATACATCATTTCCTGACTTAGAAATCCAAAGGACCCTGTGAAATTCTTTATCCAAAACTTGTTTCAATTCATGGTTTTGATAACTCTTAAGGAATCGTCTCTATTCAGGACTTTCTCTCGTTATCTGGAACAGATCCCTTAATAACCAACAGAGTGAAATGATAATGCTGTGACTACTACAAAACATAGCAAGTTAGAGAGATGCTTATACATTATAGTTTGAATCAGACATGTCAACCATCAAAACAGTAGTAAATTAATTTTTACAAGCAGTGATTATATGATACAGCATTATTTAATACTAAGAGCTATTATGTAAAATTATTTTGATTTCCATACATTCCAGAAGATAGATGAAAACACACACCTATGTGTTTTGTTATTTCCTGCTACTGCTAGGTGCTTCATATGCTAAAATTTAGTTTTAATATCAGCCATTGTGTTTATTATACCTTTGTACACAGATTTTATATTCACCATAGAAAAAGCCAGAAGAAAAAAAAAATAGACCAAATTCTGGCTCTCTTGCATACAGCTCTTGCCCCTGTGACCTTCAGAATGTCACTCTCCAAGAACATCATAATTCCAATTTGCCTATAAAGGGATTAATGATAAAATTTTCTGATAATGCCATAAATTCTAGCAGGAAACAATGCACTTGAAAGTAAGAAGATGAAGAAGTGACAGACTCAAATGAGGCTAGTAGCTGCTTAATTCATGCCACACATTATTTATCCTCGGCTGAGCTGCTTGAAGGAGAGAGATTCAACATATCAGTTCTAAGGTGCACTCACAACTGAGCAGCATGAGCTGCAAAAATTAAACCACGCCAATAATAGAACAAATGATAAAATATATATAATGGTAAATTCTCCCTCTTACATAAGCAAGTTAGAAAGTCATTGATCCCAGTTATGTCACAATCCCATGTGTTTAGGGTGCGTTACTTTCAGAGTAATTAATAATAAACCATATCCCTCTCCCTACTCATATTTAGTTTTCCATTATAAGAAGTTTGAGGATGATATTTAGGAGGATTCATTCAAGCTATATCTATTTCTGTTGTTAATATATCAAACACCTGTATAGCATCTGTGGTTCAAATTCCTGAGGTGCATTTTTCTTGGAGACAAGTTTTAGGAATAGGAGCTAGATAAATTCCCTTGTATTACAGTAAGGGTTAAACACATATATCTCTTTTGCACAGTTGATCAACATAATCAAGTGGACACTTAGGTAAAGACAACTAACGGGCTAATGAGACTCAACTAGGACTTTCATCCTAGAACATGAAGCAAGTACTCACAAGGGTATGTTTAAGAAGAATAAATTAAATTTAATAGTGTCTGAATTTATTTTTTCAATGTCACTTAATGAGATTTTTGTACAAAAACACCACCCATATTTTTCTTAGTGTTATTTCAGATAAAAAAATAGATAAGTTATATCAAAAAAGCTAGTGCATATTTGAAATGACTAAACATACTTGAAATTTCAAGTCTCTTCTCGGTGACCTGCTGTCCTTCCTCTAAGTGCCACCAGGTCTCCCTTATATCTGCATACTAGCCCAATAGGTATGTCCCACGAAAGGCTTCACTTACCAGGAAACTGGGACAGAGGGGAGGACATCCTATTGGGAGTCTAGATGAGAGAACCATGGGAGAATAGCAAAGTAGAAGGATCCAGAGGGTCCTAGAAACCTACAAGTAGAACATTATGACAGGCAGATTTGGGCCCAGGGGTCCCACTCAAACTAAGACACCAGCCAAGGACAATACAGGTGGTAAACTTTAAACCCCTACCCAGATAAACTTATATATGTAAACAGAATTCTCATTTTTAAAATATCTTGATTTTATGATATGAATTGCGAAGGACCAAATATCCTCAAAGAAATTTTGTGTTCTGTAATTCATAATAAATCCCCCAAGAGACACTTTCTTTCTACCAACAACCTTGATTTTTACTTCTCATTTTTTCCAAACTATACATTTCCCCTGGTGTTAGTCTGAGACTCATTTAGCATGTGTACAGACATGTGAGTTCAAAAGTTTAAGAAACCTATTAGATAGAAAAATTGGGTAATGACAGTTCTAAAATAAATTCTGATCTCTCACCGGGACACATAATAATTAAAGCCCCACTGCCTAGTGTTATTTCAAACTTTATATATAAAGGTGAATTAGTAGTTGAGTTTTAACTTATAAAAATTCTGGCATTTCTCATTTTAGCTTCTTTTTTGTTGACCTATCTTGAACAATGCATGCAGTAAACCTAGAACGCTTGTTCAGATCTAGCCAATGGACATCTAATTCTCCACAGTTGTAGGTAGAGCAGGGACTCCCTCTGACATGAACTATTGTGTCCCCAATTGATTATGTGCCGTTTGTGGGGAGGCTCATCAGGCACAGAAAGGGGAATCAGAATGTCTGCATGAGACCTGATATGCTGTGGTTATAGGGTGAGGGAGGGATGTCCCCTTCTCTCATAGGTCTAGGGGAGGGAAATAAAGTGGGAGAGAGAGGAAGGGTGGAATCTGGAAGATAGAAGCTCAGGGATAACATTCAGGGTGTAATCAGAATAAATTATAATAAATTAAAAAATTAAAAATTGGCATTTAAACATTTAGAAATACGATTTGCCCTTTACCTTACTTATAAATTCCATATGCTTAGGTGCTCTATAAAAACTTTTTAAGAAACAGCACAAATGTAGGAAAGTTGCAGCCATGACTTTTTTACTGTGTTACAACTTATTTTCTAAAAGGTTGACTGTTTTTCAAATTACATCACAGTATAATAATAATAGAAAAAATATGCACATACTTTAAAGGTACTAATTCTGTGTCTTTACGTATTCAAAATTTAGGATATATTCTTAAAAGAAGAAGTTTACCCTTTCTCTATTCCCTAGACATACTTTGCTATCAAGGAGTTACAACTATAAGAAGCTATTTCACTATACCTGATGCATAATCATCCTCCTACTGTCTTCTAAAATATGGCTGTATTGTGATATTTTAATGTGTCATAATGTAATCATGTACTGTGTGTTTTATTGACCTTTGTTCTTTTTATCAAACAGGGTATGTTGAAAGTGACATGTTGTAACATATATAGTAGTATGTGTTATTTCAAATTGCTAAACCACAATTGGTAGGGGAAAACTTAACAGTATACATACCCATTTATCACAGATTGGCAATCACAGTTTTCAGTTTGATGTGATAGCGATAAAGCTACCTGTGAGCATATTCCTTTTATTTTTATTTTTTTTCAAGTAGTGTAAGAGTAGCAGATTAAGGGGACATTACAGCAGGAAGAAAGGCCTGAAACAAGGGTGCGTTCTCCACAATAGCTACAAGTTTTAATAATCATTTCCAGCTTAGTTTTCTAAGTAAAATGTAAAATCAATCTAGGGAGAAAAATGTATAGAGTAAAAAGCTGGGCGCGATAGTGTATACCTGCCTACCTGAACTGAGGAGACTGATACAAAATTAACACCTCCAATATGAGGACAGTCTAAGCTACATGGTGAGGTGTCAGCTAATCAGGGCTGTATAGTGATATTTTGTCTCAAAATGAAGCAGCAGCAGCAGGAGAGAGAGAAAGAGAAAGAGAGAGAGAGAGAGAGAGAGAGAGAGAGAGAGAGAGAGAGAGAGAGAGAGAGA
>OU015745.1:129385482-129428926 GCA_907169655.1 Acomys percivali | reverse complement strand
AGAGAGAGAGAGAGAGAGAGAGAGAGAGAGAGAGAGAGAGAGAGAGAAGATTCAAGTTATAAATGCGAAGAATGAGTTTTTGACAGAGATTTGGGAGATTCCTCACGTTAACACAGACAGGACAGGAAGAATAATGTTATTGCTGCCAAGGCCAATCCGTGTTGACTTCTCTACTGGCTACACAAGCAATACCCACCTCTAGGAATTGTTAAGGGTTTCTTTCTCTATGGATTTATTGTAAACAACAGAATTTCAAAATAGATTAAGCAACCTTATACTGAAAGAAGATGTCAACTAGAAATGTTATATCCATAATAAAGTCAATGCTTGGCTCCAAAACTTCAAAGGACTCCTTTATTCTCTCCAATATAGTCAATGCAACTGGCCTATTTAAGTTAAAGCTAATGAACATTGCCATTTCCCAAATCTTAGGTCTCTCGAGCATTATGGGAAGAGTAGTCCATATTGGATATATAGATCGACAACTATCTGACAGCATGTCTGCTTATAACATAAGTGAATATTTTATCCTTTTGTTGAGATCTGTATGTGACAAAAATTACCCTTCAAATATTTATTTTCCTTTGAAAGTGCACACAGTCACTCAAGAGCTCTATCAGAGATTACATACAAGGTTGTGTTTCCATCACTGCAGAAACATCATTCAACATGAGACAATGGCACTGTCAGAAACGTATTGCCAACTCTTATTATTTATAAAGCATAATTTGTAATTCTAAGTCACTTGTATATAGTGATGTGTCGGATAAATCAGAACATGACAAATTAAAAAGTAATGGTCAGAGAGATTCACCATTCTAAATGCCATTAAGAATATTCATGTGTCATAGGTAAAGATCGAAATCTCAACATTAATTGGAATTTGGAAGAACTTCATTCCTAACTAAACGTGGTTTTTGAAAGACTGGAGATTTCCATGGAGGATTTAACTGCAGATGTGTTGATAATTTTAGGAGAATTTGAAGTGGCAATCCTATATTATTTAACATATAAGAATAGCCTTTCATTGATGAGCAATGGAAGAACTTTGGAGGAGGTGGATATACTTGTGGTGAAAATACAAAAATATTTTTGAAGTGAAAACAAATGTTTTGGAATACTGCACACACGTACACAAAAAGTAGCCAAAGTGTTAGAAAAGGTTGACTCCTACTTTGAAGAAAGTCCCTCTGATAAACTATCAAACAGTACCAAATATTACAAAAAAGAGTTGAAATGTTACAATGACATAGTAGAATTTATTTATTTTTCTTAGTCAAAGAAATTATCCAACATATCCCAACATTCAGCATCCACAGCCTGGTTAGACCAATATCACAATGAAATAAGATCTACCATTGATAGAAAGCTACAGTTTCTTTAAGTTTCTGGTATGTTATTATATTAGGTATGAAGCATTTTAAAGTGTGGATATTTAAGTATAATTATTATACTTAATAAATATAATATAAACAAGGCTTTTCTATGAATTAGAAAAAGGAGACATTTATCTTATCTATATTTATGCATTTTGTGAAAGCAAAATATGCAATACTCTATCATATGATATATTTTAATTTGTTATTGTAATTTACTAATATCATAAAACTGATAAGTGATTCTCTATGAAGAAGTATACTAAATGATATATTTTACTATATTTATTAAATATATAATTATTACTATATTTAGTTATCACCTTCTCAGTAATTATCAGTACAGTTATTACAAACTATTCCTAAGTGTTTCCTGTCTATTAGGAGTGTTATAGCAAACTAGTACAACCACTTTGGAAATCTGTCTGGTGCTATCTCAGAAAACTGGGAATAGGGCTTCCTCAAGACCCAGCTATTCCACTCCTTGGAATATACCCAGAAGATGCACCAGCACACAACAAGAAAATTTGCTCAACCATGTTCATAGCAGCCTTATTCATAATAGCCAGATCATGGAAACACCCTAAATGTCCCTCACTAGAAGAATGGATAAAGAAACTGTGGTACATATACACTATGGCATACTACTCAGCTATTAAAAACAAGGAATTCCCGAAATTTGTGGACAAATGGATTGAGCTAGAAATGATCATAATGAGTGAGTTAACCCAGAAGCAAAAAGACTCAAATGGTATATACTCACTTATATCTGCATACTAGCCCAATGGGCTTGTCCCACGAAAGCCTTCCCTTACCAGGAAACTGGGACAGAGGGGAGGCCATCCTATTGGGACTCTAGATGAGAGAACCATGTGAGAATAGCAATGTAGAAGGATCCAGTGGGTCCTAGAAACCTACAAGTAGAACATTATGATAGGCAGATTTGGGCCAAGGGGTCTCGCTCAAACTAAGGCACTAGCCAAGGACAATACAGGCGGTAAAATTTAAACCCCTACCCCGATCTAGCCCATGGACAGGACAGTCTCCACACTTGAGTGGAGAGAGGGATATGACTTTCTCATGTACTCTGGTGCCTCACATTCGACTATGTCCCCTGGAGGGGGAGACCTAGTGGCACTCAGAGGAAGGACAGCAGGTCACCAAAAAGAGACTTGATACCCTATGAGCATATACATGGGGAGGTAATCCCTCTCAGAAACAGTCATAGGGGAGGGGAATAAGGGGAAAATCGGAGGGAGGAGAGAATGGGAGGATACAAGGGGTGGGATAACCATAGAGATGTAACAAGAATAAATTAATTAAAAAAATATTTATAGAGGAAAAAAAAGGAGTGTTATAGGTAGTGATGGAAGAAGGTTCTTAATAGCAAGCTAAAGGTGTTACTTGCAGTCACAGAGATGCTATCTTAGTGTGATTGGCGCTATATGCAGAAGGTTGATGACAACACAAAATCTGTTCATGGTGATTTACGTGTGAAGGGAAAAATAGAAAGCAGATGAAACAATGGAACCAACGTTTTCAGGCACAAGGAAGAAGACCATCTAGTAAAGTCCTAATGAGAAGAAAGTATCCAAGTCTAGAAAGTCTGGAGGGAAAGTCATTGCAATAGTGTTTCACTAAGAGCAAAGGCCCCATTTTCAAGTTTCAGACAAGGAGTCAGTAGGTTTCCAGCAAGTTGGGTGTGGCCATCACATATTAGCATATTTACAATATGTATATTTCATTACTTTGTATGCATTTATTGAAATGCATTCAGTCCTGCTAATCTCAACAAGACTAAGCTATGATATAGTGCAAATTGTGTAACTGCCTCAAAATTGTTTATTCAATTTCCCCTACTAAAAAACCCTCAAAATAATAGCAGATGGCATTTTCACTTGTACATGTAAAAGTTATATACTGCAAGAAGCCAATGTATTTTCAGAAAAACAATGTAATTGTATTCAATTAAGATTATATGAAATTTGAGGTGAAATCAAACTATCTTTCCATTTGGATTAAAATCTTACTACAGTGACCTTGACCTCAAGAGGCACATCTGTATTCTTAAGAGTCAGAGGAAGCCTGGACACATTAATTCATGGGCTACTGGGATACATAGTATCATCATAACTTTCCATAAACACATTTCTTTATTTAATGAAAAGTGGAGGTTGGGGAACCATCTAGAGAAAGGCATGCAAAACTGTGTTTGATTCTTTGAAAATGTAATTCATGCAATCAGCTTTCTAATAGGGAAATGTACAGTTCTATCAATAAATTGTTTTGAGCTTCTAGCTTGTTTTCAGCAGCACTGAAGGTAAATTGCTCATCAACAGAGGACAGGAGAAAAGAAAATGATACTTTCACATACCAGACATGATTATAGAATAATCACAACAATTTTTAAGACAAACAAGTATACACACAACATACACTTCTCAGATATAGCAGACAGATAATTTTATACCAAAAAACATTTGTGTCTGATTTTCCACAGAATTACTATGTTTTTTTCATTTGGCTTACAAATGAAATACATGTATTCCTCTGCATATATTTTTTTTCTTCCTCTTTCTTGCCATAGCTAATTCCTATTTGTGCTTTGCTCATAATATTCATATTTTTATTCTTTTAGCATAAAGTAAAAGAAATGTTTAATATTTTGTTAAAAATTAATGAATTAATGAGCAAGTGATTGTTTAGTTCCAAAACGTCTCTTCAACTAATCATTAAGATATATAAATATATATATATAAATATATTAATTATTATTGGTTGAATATATGTTGTATTTTCTCATAGTCAAATGTAGTGGTCATATATTTATCTATTTGACAATGATATAATCCAACAAACTTTTACCAACTTAATTTCAAATATAGGTCATGTATGACTTTGAGGTCTAAACGTTAAAGTAGAAAAACTTTTCCCATCACCTCCTGGACCATTCTTCTTATGTGGGAGACATTATGCATGATCATAAGCCAAACAGTGATGAAAAGTACTATGAAGAAAAAATGCAAAATCCTCCATCAAAAAGCAGATTTCTGAATTGATAGCACCAATTTGTACTTTTATGAGACTCTTGGGAACATGTAGATAGGCCACAGTCATAGTACAATGAAAGAAAATAGTTTCCAAATAATCAGGAGAACAGTAGTGAATACCAAACTGTTTTCTTGCAAGCTATAAATTCTGTTACAATAGCAAAAAATGGTAGATATCTGCAACTCCAGATGAATGAGTGATCCCTACATGGGAACCTGTCTTCTTCCAAACGGGGTGTCTAATACCACTGAAGTTTATTTTGGATTTGGCTTATGATGGCTGAAAACTGCAAACACAAATTTGGATGAAAAACTATACTTTTCTAAAACCATATACTTTATAACAAAAGATATTTATTAATATAATCAAGTAAATATAATTTTTAGTAAACAAAACAATCCAGGTACACAATAATAACATAAGAATAAAGATTGACTCCCCTCTGTCCCAGTTTCCTGGTAAGTAAAGACTTTTGTGGGACATGCCCCTTGGGCTAGTATGCAGATATAAGTGAGTATATACCATTTGAGTCTTTTTGCTTCTGGGTTAACTCACTCATTATGATCATTTCTAGCTCAATCCATTTATCCACAAATTTCGGGAATTCCTTGTTTTTAATAGCTGAGTAGTATTCCATAGTGTATATGTACCACAGTTTCTTTGTCCATTCTTCTACTGAGGGACACTTAGGCTGTTTCCATGTTCTGGCTATTATGAATAAGGCTGCTATGAACATGGTTGTATTGGGACTCTAGATGAGAGAACCATGGGAGAATAGCAAAGTAGAAGGATCCAGAGGATCCTAGAAACCTACTAGTAGAACATTATGATAGGCAGATTTGGATCCAGGAGTCCCGTTCAAACTAAGACACCAGCCAAGGACAATACAGGTGGTAAACTTTACACCCCTACCCAGATCTAGCCAATGGGCAGAACATTCTCCACAGTTGAATGGAGAGTGGGATATGTCTTTCACATGTACTCTGGGGCCTCATATTTGACCATGTCCCCTGGAGGGGGTGACCTGGTGGCACTCAGAGGAAGGATAGCAGGTTACCAAGAAGAGACTTGATACCCTATGAGCACATACAGGAGGAGGAAGTCCCCCTAAGGACAGTCATAGGGGAGGGGAATAAGGGGAAAATGGGAGGGAGGGAAGAATGGGAGGATACAAGGGATGGGATAACCATTGAGATGTAACAAGAATAAATTAATAAAAAATAAAAATAAAAAAAAATAAAACCTGAAAAAAAAGAACAAAGATGGATTTTTTACAAAAGTCACACATACAAACTCTACAACAGCTCTTTAGGATAAATTACAGTTAACACTTATAATATATTGGGAGAAGGTCATTAGAATTGGCCAAAATTTTGGATTAGTATTTTAATGCCACAAATATTATCTTAAGTCCAACAATTACATTAGGGAAAGAAAAGAGACAATATATTATGTTATTAATGCTATTTCAGGTTTAGATGCCTTTCATTATTTTAAATATATAATAAGGAATATATCAGATCAGTTATCTGAATTACTTACATATTCATTGTCATTTGTTTGAAATGTAAATGACTCAATGTCAAAGAACAGTAAAGCAGCATGTGTTAATACATTTATTTATTATATGTTATATTTAGGAGAAGCCATGACTAAAAATACCAACAATTTGCTTAAAGGCTATTGATTAAAATTTTTCCCTTTAATTATATGAGGTTGTAAGTAATACCAATAATTAATATAGCTATAGGAATATGTAATAGCAGTGAGGTAAGTAGCAACTACACACTGAATAATTAAGGAAAACCATCACCTAAATCTATGTACATATATAGGTACTTGCCTGTTGTATTTGATCTGCTATAACCTTTATAGACCCCTGAAATGATGAATACTTTGTAGATATTTTGCTACATTAATTATTTAAATTATCATACAGTCTAGTAAATTTATCTACAAAACAGCAATGAAAATTACATTTAATACTACAAATTTCAAGACCACTGCTTCTGGGTATCAAAATTAATATTACATAAAATATTTTAAAAATCAAATAGAATGGAATTAAACAGTTATTTGATTTTTCTTTTAGCTTTCCCATATTATATATTTTGAATTTACATGTTTCAAATAATAAAAGCTATATGTGTCTTATGTCAAAAAGTTTTAATAGCCTGTGCATTTTGAGACAAACTCAGAAGCATGCTGGTTACACATAGATAATGTGTCTCATTTTAAAATAAATATTTAATTTTAACACCATGATTTTTGTTTTGGTTAGCAATTCAATTTTAGTTTTAAATAACAATAATTTTGTATAATGTTAAACCAAACTGAAAAGTGTAAATTTAGAGTATAAAACTATTCTACCTGAAAAAAATTATTTTAAGAAGTTCTAAATTCTCTAAAGTATAATTAAATTGCCCAAATACTCTAAATATTCTTGAGAATATGACAGAAACTAATATGTTAATTAAAAATTTCCATAGTTTGAAGACAATGTACTTACATGTACCATATTATATCTGTCAATACTGACAAGATATAATGAAAACAGAAGAGTGTAAATAGGAAAAATTTTTTATCCTTTAAAGATTAAAGTGTGTTAGATCAAAATTTATTGATGCATCAAAAAATAGTATTATTGTTGCTTAGTTCAAAGATGTCACCAAATATTATACTATGATATTATTTATAGAGGTGTTATTGCAAATGTAGCCTGAGGCTCCAGGATGAGGAAATCTGTTATTCTTTCCTCTTGATTTACCAAACTGATGACACTGTCACTACACTGTCAGAAATGTATTAGAAACAAATGCAAGCTTGCAAAACAAAAAGTTTAAATAGGGCATTGCACTGGAAAGAATCATCTATATGAGGTAAGGCTGAAATAAAACCACAATGTAGAAAAACCAGTTGTGCTGTATGCTATGGTGATTTAATATTATTGTGTATTAAAATGTATGAATTGATTTATTTGTTTACGATGATTGTGTTTTTAACATTTAAAGAACAGAAGTCTTTGAGTTCAGGAATATACACAATGACTAATATTTCCATACATTAACAAAATAACTTACATTGCATTTTTAATTTAATCCATGATAATCTATTGTGTATGTGTGAGAGAGAGGGGGGTTGGTGGAGGGAGAGATCACCTTACCACCAATATTCTTTTTTTAATATATTTTATTAATTTATTCATATTACATCTCAATTGTTATCCCATCCCTTCTATCCTCCCATTCCTCCCTCCCTCCTATTTTCCCTTTACTCCATTCCCCTATGACTGTGCCTGAGGGGTTTTTCCTCCCCGTGTATATGCTCATAGGGTATCAAGTCTCTTCTTGGTAGTCTGCTGTCCTTCCTCTGAGTGCCACCAGGTCTCCCCATCCAGGGGATGTGGTCAAAAGGGGGCACCAGAGTTTGTGTGAAAGTCAGTCCTCGCTCTCCACTCAGCTGTGGAGAATGTCCTGTCCATTGACTAGATCTAGATAGGGGTTCGAAATTTACTACACGTATTGTCCATGGCTGGTGCCATAGTTTGAGCAGGAACCCTGGTCCCAGATCTGCCCATCATAATGCTCTTCTTGTAGGTTTCTAGGACTCTCTGGATCCTTCTATTTCCCCATTCTCCCTTGCTTCTCTCACCTAGAGCCCTATAGGAAGTCTTTTGCTCTGTCCTACTTTCTGGGTAAGTGAAGACTTTCATGGGACATGCCTCTTGGGCTAGTGTCCAGATATAAGTGAATATATAGGATTTTCTGAAGGAGGCAGAAGCAGGAGGATCACCAATATTCTTACATGGCTACTTAACTAGAAAACATGAACAACAACATAAATAGCATGATTTTTTCTTCAAAACTCAGTGCTGGTATTTTTCCATTTAGATGGAGCAAAAAACAGTTAAGATATAGAATGTAATGCACAATGGAAGTTGAATGCTTAAATTTCTTTGTGGCACTCAAAAGGCAAGATTGTTGGATGTTACTTTAGTCCATTCCATATGTGTAACTTGTATTGCTATCTATATAATAAGGTATTGCATTAAAATACAATATTGCCTTAGATCTGAATTTTCATGATTCTCCAATGACACAAAATCTAGACATAATATAGCCTAACAGATCTAAGGATTAATTATAGTTGCATATCTTTTATTTAATTCTCTTTCAAATTCTTTTACCTTCGTCTTTAACTAAGAATTTGAGTATAGCTTTTTGCACTTTGAAATTTTTCTGAAGAAAACATTATGCTAGTCTTTGGCATGTTCCAGTTTAGCACATGTTTAAATAGTAATAATCCCATAATCATTTTGAAGTGTGGTTCCTCAGCCAATGTTTAATGCACAGTAATTAATCATGCCAGTGGCTCCAAGTGTCACATTATAAATGTATTACCACACCCCTGTGTAATTGACCATGTAATCTGTTTCAGTATCAAAATTTAAAGCTGAAATGTGTTTCTAAATAGTCTCAGAATGAAATCCAGAACTCTGGCCTTCAATTCTTAATGTTTCTCAGTGACCTCAAATTTGAAGGGATGAAGTGATAGCCATGTTGCTAAAGTGCCTGCCTCATAATCATTGGGACCTCAGCCAGATGCCACCACTCACAGAAAAATCTTTTGTATGTGTGCTCCCCAAGTTCTCTGGAGACAGATACAGGAGAGAAACATACAGTGCCAACCTCGGGCCTCCACATGCATGCATGCACATGTGCACCTTCACACATATGTACACATAGAAACATGTGTACAATACCCCACACAGAGATTGAAACAAGTAAATAATATGAAAAATAAAATTAAAGGAATAAATGTTGGAGCGTTTGAGGTTCACAGAAATATTGACTACATTGTAAAAGATTCTATGTGTATGACCTGCTCAAACACACATAGCCAATGAGGCATAAAGACTCTGCACTAAAGTGGGGCATGGTAGCATTAGCAGTAGCTCTTAAGATTGGACCAGGATCCTTCAGAAAGTTGTCAGGTACTAAAACTCAGGGTCAAAATGTGAGATCAGTACAACGGTCAGAGTTCGCCAAAGGAGTTACATGGTGCAGGAATGTGTTTGCCAGAAATTCACAAATGCTCGAAGTGAAGTGATAAAGGAAACATGGATGTTTCAACCACAAATGAGACATCTGTGTTACAGCCTTCCCCAAAGCTCCGGGACCAGTGAGAAAGATGGAGCAGAAAGACTGTAAGAGTCGGGAGATTAAAATGTTGGAGCAAACAGTGTGTTCCAGAGATGATAGAGCAATGCACTGATGATATCACAACAACAATGGTTGCCTCAAAAGGCTGCACAAGATGAAGTCAGTCCATGTGCTTTCATGGAGTGGGAAGGAGTTCTTGAAACCCTACTACTGAATTAGGTGGTACGAACTGTTGGTGGCATCTTGGGGAGGAAGTGTAAGATTCCTTTGAGGGTATGATTTCTGATAGGTGAAACGCTTGCCAGTGTTTGGGCTTATATTCAGAAGAATATGAAAAACAAAAATTGTAGTCAAAAGGTTATTAAATTTAAAAAAGGTACTTTAATGGGGTAGATAGTTGATCAGGGCAGGCTTAATGGCCTGTTGATGATCAAAATGTATTGTATATAACTTCATCTAATTAATACATATTTTACTTAGTTTTCAATCTTTCTTTTATTTTTAAGATTATAATATGAATGTATCATTTCATATTCCCTTTCCTCTTTTCACCCTTCCATAAATTCCTCCTTGCTCTAGAAAAGGATCATCGCACTGAAAGCCATCTTTGTCTTATGCTATATTAGCATCTACAATCCATTTTATGTTGCATTTTAAAGTCATGCCCATGGTGAATTTCTAATTAGATTTTAAATATGAAATTGAAAGATCTTCTTTAAGTCCATTTGTTTTGGCACATAGATGTCTAAGAGTTCTGAAATGTTTCACCAGACAAACTTTCTCCTATTGCATGCCTGCATTATTCCATTTAGTAAGAAGCTCAGGGTTACTTCTACCTTTAGGTATCTGCTATGGCTCCTTCTTCTGTTTGTATACTGTATGTTTCATTTCTTATATCAGTTCAAAGGATATTGGCCACTCTGGCCCTTGGTCCTGTTCAAGTTAGTAACTGCTAACCTACAACTGCATTATTCTTTGATATATCAAGTTATTTTTCTAACTTTCACCTCTTCAGATAAATATAAATTCTTTTGAAATGTTAGATGCCTTAATATGGTTAAAATTTTCCATTGTACAATCTCTTGTGATCTTTGTCTGTATTGGAATGATGTATATATTAGTTAGAAAATATTGTATCTTGATATTTCTTTTATTTCAATGTGCAGGGAATATATTTGTCCATTTTCCTCTATCAGTTATTTAATACCTTCCATCAGCTTTGTTTCTTCATGGAGTTTTAATACTTATCTTTATAGGCTTATTTACCTAATTATATCAATGGTTTAGTGTAATTATAAGCGTAAATTAATATGATTTAATACTAAATTCTATTTATTAATATCACTAATGAAAAGAATGAAGTAGAGACGAGGTACATAGTCACTTTTATGGAATGTGTGATTCCATGTGCAAAAAAGGTTTTAAAGTTTTACGTGTATATTACAAAGATATATGAGTGTACTATTTCCTTGTAATAGTTTTAGTATTGTTATATTGGTTTCATTATTTATTCTTTGTTTTTGTATTGTTATTTACCTTCATGGAATGACTTGTGTTTACTCCCTTTCCTTTAACAATTTAGGAAAGTTCACTAAAATAGCTAAACTATCACACCTAAATGCCTTTTATGACACATCAGTTAGCAGTGAAATTGATATGAGCTATTTTGTAAGGTATTAGGTATCAATTTAATTATATTAATAGAGGTTTATGCATATTACTTTTTTGTATGAGTTTCTGTAGTCTAAATCTTTCTGGAATTGGTTCATTTCAGGCACATTGTTAAATTTGTAAGGTATAAAGATTTTTTTTACCATCATTCATTGCTTTAATGCCCATGAGATTCCTAATTTTTGAGAGCAGTTATTTGAGTTTTGTTTCCTGTTCATTTAGTAGTCTAAAGGAAGCTAAACCACTTCACTAATAATTTTCAAGAACCCATTTTATTGATTGTTCTGTATTGATTTTCGTTTTTTCAATTTAATTGACTTCTGCTCCACTATTTGTTTCTTTGCTTCTACTTAATTGATTGTCTTATTTCTTTTACTACTTCCTGGCATTCAAGATCTTAAAATTGAAAATAAAATATGCTGTAAATTTGACATTCCTTTGGTTATTATTTGAAATAAATGACATTATAAAACCAAATTGGATCCCATCTCCAATGAACCACACGTTTTCACTGTCTTGGTGTCTATATCTAATTAGAACTATATTTTGATGGAATGAAGCAGAGACTCTTTCAACCACAAAAGAAGAGAAAGGATTCATGTGACATTACAGAACTCTAGGAAGGCTCTGCAGTCAGGGCAGGAAACGTGTGCTTCTCTTAGGCCCTCACCAGTCACTTAGTGATCGGTGTTTATCTTCTAAATCAGGGAGAACAATTCTTTTTTTTTTAAAACACATTTTTATTGAAAAATAAAAAAAATTCATATTACATCTCATTTGCTATCCCATCCCATGCATCCGCCTTTTTACCCCAATACCCTTCCCTATGACTGTGACTGCGGGGGACGTCCTCCCACTGAATATGGTGCAAGGGTATCAAGTCTCTTCTTGGTAGTCCGCTATCCTTCCTCCGAGTGCCACTGGGCCTCCACAACAAAGGGACATGGCCAAATATGGGGCACCAGAGATCGTGTGAAAGTCAGTCCCCAGTCTCCACTTAACTGTGGAGAATGCTCTGTCCCTTGGCTAGATCTGGGTAGGGGTTTGATGATGACTGCACGTTTTGTCCTTGGTTGGTGCCTTAGATCAAGCTGAACCCCTGGGCTCATATCCACCCATCATAATGTTCCTCTTGTAGGTTTCTAGGACCCTCTGGATCCACCTACTTCCCTATCCCCTATATTTTTCTCACCTAGAGTCTCAATAGGATGTCCTCACCTCTATCCCACTTTCCTGGTAGGTTCAGACTTTCATGGGACCTGCCCCTTGGGCTAGTGTCCAGTTATAAGTGAGTATATACCATTTGAATCTCTCTGCTTCTTAAGAAACATTTTTTAAATCAAGACAGAATAAAGCAAATTAGGAAAAATGGGACAATGATACTTAGGCTACCAGTTAAACATAAGGTAACAGACAAAGAAGTTAATGGTTACATAAAGCATTTTTAAAATGATTTTATACAGGATACGGGTTTAACTTGAATAAATGATATTCAAGTAAATATTGTGACTGAACTACTGATTCATTCTTCCAAAAATGCAAAAACTAACCAAAAATTTATAGAAGGATTATTAAAGTTAACGATGAGCTTGAGTTTGTAATTGGTGGAATAGAAAACAATGGGATATCTCAACTGTTGAACTCCATCTAAAGAAATTGTTCTCAACCTTCCCAGTGCAGTAACCATATGTTCCTCTTTTTCTGATGACCCCAAGAATCACATTTCTTTTCATTGCTACTTCTTCATAACTATAATTTAACTAGTGTCATTACGCAGTCCTGGTATTTTGTAAAAAAGATATCTGTGAAAACATCTGTTTCAAAAGCCTATTTTTTCTTTATTGACATTAAATCTAATAAAGTTGGGTTCAAGATAATAACTATACCATCATCAGTATCATCTGACAAAACTAGAAGAGAAGTCACAGCAATTCATGACTTACAGCAGAGGACCTGTCCACAGATGCATGCCATTTTTGAGAGAGCATTAAAAGAATTCAGTGTACGTTTTTATTTTTTGCAGGGGGAAGTTTTTTTTCCCTTTTTTATTTACATATATATTTATATTATTACACATATATACAATAAACTACCTACAGCAAGAAGAACTACAAAATAATCAGGAACTATATAAATGTTACATTCATGGTGTTTTGGTTATTTGTATTTGACTACCGTAAGGTAAACATCTTACCTATCTTGATGAGTCTAAATTCAGTGGATTTATAATATGTGATTTTCAGCTTCCATGAAACTTACATACTGAAAGTATACATACAGCAACTTACTATTCCCTCATTATTTTTTTCAATTTAAAACCCTAAGCACAAACTCCTCTGGAACAGGATAAATGTAATCTAAAAATGTTGAATATTGTAAACTGCAAAATGGCAAAACTACTGAAGCTGAGTGTGGCCAGCTAAAAGCCAACAGGGACACTGGCTGCATCCATTTATTTTTTTAATTGTATTTGGTGCCACCTGGTGGCAGATGTCCACTCAGGCTTAGCTCTGTAAATGACAAATTTATATGGGCTGTTGAGTAAATTCTAGTGCCCCACCTTGAATCCAGGGCTCACTGTGAGCTTCCATTTATTCCGTAGGAACAATCCTGAGAGACAGTGCCAGGAGCAAATTGGGCCATCAGAACCTAAGCTTGTCCCATCACATCAATGGCCAGCTGAAAGAAGAATTATGGAACAAAATAGCCCTTGTTGACCCTCTACCTCTTAATAGAAATAAATTACTAATGTTTACCTAAATATCTCTTGCCTAAGTATTTTTATTTATAAATTATTAATAATTCTAGTGAATTTCTTATAAGTTTTAGTGATTCAACATACAATCTATGTAAGTTTAGAAGTGATTCTGATTATCCATAAAAGTAAAAATAAAATACAAGGCTGTCAGTACAGTGATATGTTGCTAGCTATGTCAAAAGTTATGACTTTTTAAAATATGCCTGTTGCATCCAGCAACACCGCTATACCAAATGAAAACGGAGCAAACTGGCTAGATGGTTTCAAGGTAGCAATGCACAATATATTCATTTAACAAACAATAAATGAGCTGAAAATAAATAATGGTGTTGTTGGTTTGGCAGAATGAATAATTTTCCTTTCTATGTATTGTTTATGTTTTGAGAATTCCGCTTGTGTTTTAGTAAGGAATCAGCTATTTAAAATACCACATTTCAAAACAAAATTGTCTTCGCGAGGGAACAGTGCTGATTAATCAAAAACAGTGAAGGTGGCGAAGAAAAGGGCAGGCCGACAAGCTTCACTCTTGACAGTAACAGAGCTTTTAATCTCCTCTCTGCCTTGCTGTTTCCCTCTGGTGTCTCTTCTTCTTTAGCAAACTGCCTTTGAAGTACTTCAATCATGCCCTCTCCTACAGGTAATCACTGACCTCTATTTTGCTTGTCACCACCAAAAGCAATGCATTTATCTTTATTTTAACTGGGGTGTAAGCTTCTTCAGGGGAATTGATGAGTTTCTGTCTTGGTCTGTATCTCTGACATCATTAATTCAATGTCATACATCAAGGACAGGGATGAGTGACTACGTGGGCATCTCCTTTTGCCTCAGAATCCTACATAGGAAATAAGATGAAAGAATATGCAAATTGGAATCGGTATTATTTTTAAGCACAGGGGCTGAGTAAGCACAGGGACTTCCCTCTTTTGTCTATTCATGAATGCATTTTAATCTCATCATAGGAACTGCCAAGTTCCTTTCAAAAGTCAAACTTCAACTACTATTCATGATATTTTTTGACAGATTAAACATCAACCCATCTTTTTAAACAATCAAGGATATATTTCATATCAGTATTGATGTTAACAATATTTAGAAATGCTGGGTACTTCCTCCCTAATCTTTGACGATATTCTGGCAGATTTCCTTTCTTTTTTGTAGGCTTTGGTATTTTCATACATGGTAGTGATTGCCAAGACAACTTTCAGCCATGGTGTAAATTACATATGCAATACTGGAACTTAACATAGACCCAAACCCCAGATTATGTTTCTCTCTTCACTAAGTGGAAAAAGAGAAAATACACTAATGTGAAAGGACCTTTATTTTTTCCTCTAGAATTTATGTTGATCTAAATATATTTCAATTCCCTTAACAGCCCATCCTCCTATGTAAATCTTGGTATTTTATGATTGTAATTTGCTAAACTGGTATTTACACAAGGTTTTGAGACCAACTGCTCATGAAAATTTACAATCTGGTGACTGTGTAAACATTCTCCTCTGTTTTATGTATATTTTTTAGACTCATGACCCATTTTATTCTGCTACTATATAGGAAGTGAATATTTTTTTAACTTACATATAGAGTTTCATGAAGTCTATGAAAGAGCTCTAAAAAATCCTATAATTCATTTTTGAAAATCTAATTATTTTGAAATGTATAACCAATGAATATTATGTTTTGCAAATTATTTTTATTTCTGTAGTTGTATTTGGCATGATAGTACAAATTGGAGGCATAACACTATCTGGGTATGGTGTACAGTGTTGGTGCTTTTCTTAACCACATCTACATATAACATGAAATAAACCAGGGTTCTGAGTACATCTATTATAGCCAGATACACATCTAGCTCTCTTATTTCTTCTAGTTAGTCTACACAAAACATTTCTAAGTCTTTATTCTCTTAGAAAAAACAATTTTATATGTTTAAACAAATAGGAAATAAAATACAGCAAATATTCACATCATTTATGTATATATACATACATAAAATTGAGTTACTTCAATGATTCAACATTTCTCAATTATAAGACTAATCTTAAACTCAGCAGTGGATCATATCTGAATTGGTATCCAATAATAGAGAAAATTGTACTCATGGCAAATTGCTATAAATATCACACTTAGTAAAGTCAAGTTCACAAATATTGAATAAGTAAGTGAAAGCTTACTAACAGAATAACAAATAGTATCAAATGCCATATCAGTTACATCCAACAATAATTTCCATGTTGAGATGGCTTGGCATCTACATTACTGGTCAATGCATTCATAAATTTTGTCATATGCTAAGATTATTGATCTGTATTTCCAGTTCTATTACATTTTGACTGAGGTAATATTGTGTTGTCTGAATTCATTCATGAGTTTCCTACATGTGTGGTAATTTAGATGTTCTAACTAGTAACTGAAAAGCCCACAGATCTCCACATACCACAGTTTATAAATAGTATTTTTGGAAAGTCATTCTAATGTTATGATGTGTTCATGTACTTAATTACTTAAATAAAGTTAAACCTTCTCCAATGTTCTTTAGAAATTCAATAAGCAGTTAAGTATACTTCATGAGTAAAGGAAACAAAATTTCAGTGTAGACAATAGGTACAAATAATAATATTGGCCTCTTTCTGTATACTTTACAGTGAGCAAGAAATACATATATCACAAGCACTTGGGGTCATTTTCTTTTCATTTGCAAATATTCTAGAAATATTTAGTATTAAGTTTTATTTTCTATTAATCCTGCTAAATAAGGTAATTGAATTTACAAAGTTATGAGTGAGATTAATATCAGAAATGATTTTGTTCAATTTTCCTGATGAGGCTTTAATAAATACTTTAAGCACTTTTTATTTTTATTTTATTATATATATTTATTTATGTTTTTTGAGAGAAGGTTTCTCTATTTAGCCTTGGCTGTCCTGGACTAACTTTGTAGACCAAGTTGGCCTCGAACTCACAACAATCCACCTGCCTCTGCCTCACGAGTGCTGGGATTAAAGGCGTGCGCCGCCCCCACCCAGCTGCATTTTTCATTGATAAAAGTTTTTTAATTAATTATAAGGGGTTGAATAAAATTTGTCATAAAATGTTGTGAACTTTTCTTTCTTATGTCCTTTTCTCCTAAAATTGAGCCTCTTCATATTTTACCATCAAATACTGGAAATACACACTAGAAATTTAGTTTGCTTAAATTCATTCTTATAGTTACAATTAATTTTAAATATGTAATTAAATATATACATAAATTATTTTAATATAGAAAGATATTTCTAAAGTCATCAAAATGGCTCAGTAGGTAAATGCTCTTGAGTTGTCCCTGGGACACCCCCCACAAACAAGGAGATAAATGGCTCCTGCATGTTGTTTTCTCAGGCTTCACAGGCATATTGTTTCATACCAAAAACTCCTGACTCAAAGAGGGGGGGGGTGGAGGAAAGGAAGGTAGGGAGCAGGAGGAGGAGGAGAAAGAGGAGGGGCTGGAGAGAGAGAGAGAGAGGAGAGAGAGAGAACAAAATGATGGGATCAGAAGAGGTGTGCAAGGAAAGAAGGGATGGAGAAAAGGTTAGAAGATTAGGAAGGAGGATGGAAGGTAAAATAAAGGATGTTACAATTTCCCTTTCTACTTTTTACCTGTCCCAGTAACAAATAGGCACTCTATACTAAAATACATCTGTCTAGCAGCTGCAAGCACAGGCAGCTGTTCTTTGTAGGTTTTACGAAGATTCTTTAAAAAAGAAAAAAAAAACAGATGGTTCTATGAAAAGAGGTTGTCACGCTGAAGAATTTGTAATATAGAAAACACTGTAAACTGTAATTCATCAGCTTCATCCCTTTAATTTACTTGACAATATCTAAATGTGTTGATAAAGGATTACTTTCTATGATGTTAATATGAAATTGGCCTATAATATATGGCTTATAAAGACTACCCACTATCTTGTGTCCAAAGTAATTTATGGATAATTAAATTTTCACCAATTCACAGAACTCCTGAAAACTTTAAGGTCACGTGAAAAACATTGCTAAGGCAAGAATGCAAAGCACAGCAGTGTGGGGAAAATGTTCAGCAGTACTGTGTAGGACATCACAAGGTGCTCATAATTCTCCCCAGTGTGGAGTCTAATTTTAGCTGAGGTTCAGGCAGTGAATTACTCTTCCTGACAAAATACAGAAGAGGATATAATTCCTTTATATTAATTCAGCAGTGAGTAACACATCAAGTAAGTGAAAGATACAGCCTTAGTCCACAGCTGAATGAGGAATCCATTCTGTGTGAAGCAGGAACATGTGGCATGTACTTCACAGTCTATTAGAAAGAAGCAAAATAGTAAATCTATAAGAAAATGACTTCTGGGGCTAGAGAGAAGGCTCAGAGATTACTAGCATTTGCTGCTCTTCCAGAGGACATGAGTTACTTAACTTGGTCACCCAGCACCCAAATTATGTTGTCATCAAAAGAGCAACAACTCCAGCTCCACTTGCACCTGCACACTTTAGAATACACATACTGATTCTCAACATACACATCATTTAAATAAAAATTAATCTTATACGGGCACAGTGGAGCATGCCTGTAATGCCATCATTGGTGGAGGCAAAGTAGGTGGATCTCTGTGGGTTTAAGGATATCCCGATGTACAAAGCAAGTCCAGGACAGCCAAGTCTCCAGAGGAAAACTGATCTCAAATATTTTAAATAATTGAATCTTAAAGACTCTAATGTCTTCACTTTTAGTGAGTTAAAAAATGTATAGTTTATAAGAGTTAGAATAATTCACTGACACAATGAATACATATTAAGTGCGACCAAAAGAGGACCAATAGAGAGATATCAAGCTCTTATTAGAAGATATGCAATAACATTCAACATGCATTGGCCAGATGTTCTGCAATATGACAAGAACTAAGTTACCACTGTACAATGACCATAACTAGGTTTATACTTGGAGTTGTATTTTCTTCGAGAAATTCTTCCTTTTTTTTCCATAAATATAACTGTGCTCACCTCATTCATTTTGTTATTTCAAAGAATTCTAAATTTTAGAAAATACACCCAATAATTGAAATGTATCTGTGATGTTTAAAAATTATCAATAATTTGAAAGGATTTAGAATTACAACAGCAACAAATATTAGGGCATGTATGTAAGGGATTTTCTAGATTATGTTAGTTGAAGAGGAAAGACCTAGTCTAAATATGGTTGGGTTGGTGTCCTGGACTGAGTACAACAGATATTATTGAAACAGAAAAACAACATTAATTTCTCTCTGCTTCTGTAGCAGCATGACTAGCTGCCTGGACGCTTCCACTGTTCTTCAACAGGATGCCTGGACCCAGGCCATGTGAGCCAGAATAAAGTTTTCTAATATAAGTGGCTTTTGTCATCAGCAAGACATGTAGCTAGTATAAGACTCCATCTCAGAAGCTATAACTGTATTTATCTACTTATCACTTTACCTCTGACCTCTAGAGCTGTCATTCAAATACTAATCATAAGGATGAAAATGAAACAAACACATCACTTTCACTGGTGTGCCAAATACATTTTCTATTTATCTAAGCATTTCACTTTTGTATTGTAATATACTCCATATATCTGTTCCTGTATATGGTGAATATTTATTATGAAAAGATTTGATGTCAAAATGCAGTTGTTTCACTGAATGGATTATTGTACATTTGATAGTGTTTAGATATGCTCAGAAGACACTATTTGATTTAAATACATACACTACTCATTTGTAATTCTTTTGTTTCTTTGTTTGTTTGTTTGTTTGAATTAAACACAACGAAAAGTGTTGTGTTTTTATAATCAGAGGTATAAGTAAAAAAGAGAAAGGGCCTGCCACACCAGCAGGTTTAATTTTATCTTGTTCTCCTACATGAGATAATTGATGGAGCTCAAATATATGCCGGGAGGATCTCTGTGTAGTATTATATTGAGTCAAGGGGAAGAAGCAGAAATTGGTGACTGCTACAGTCTCCCAGTGAGGACATAACTGAAGACAGAAAGATCATCTCCACAGGCAGAAATAACAATGATGACACTTCCACATATCAAAAGATTGCACTGATTAATAAATAGGTTTTGAACAGTTTTATAAAGATTTCCTATAAAGATCTTATAGCGTCTGAGGCAGTTGCTTGTGCAATGAAAATATTTATAAAACAATCAAAGATATCCCCAAGTTTGTTTTTAAGAAAAGGAAATTAGCACTTGAATTAATTTCAAAACAATTTAGCCAAATAAAAAACGTTTTCAATATAAGACTACTATCAATGATCTAAGCTCAAACTGTATGTATACGAAAAACTGCACTACATTTAATATTTTTTCAATAAGGATGTTTATATACATAACACAGCAAAGCTAATAAAACTAGATTTCCATGTACTATTAATATAATTATTCATATAAACGAGCCTCTAAATCTGAATAGTAACACATTGTGACATTCAGAATATTGTGCTGGGTCATCACAGATAACAGACATTTATCTTGTAAGACATTTACAATAAAGAAGAAAGAAACTTCCAAATGTACTTCGCTATTTCCGTTTGGTTCTTGTAGTGAACCACCAATTAAAAGAAAACCAATAGAGGTGTTCGGAAGACTACAGTTCAGGAGGCATAAAGAATTATAAGGTAGCACTAACCATTTGAGTGCTTGCAGAACACATTCCCTTTTGGAAGAGTACAATGCTATGATTTTTATATTGAAAGGATATTTTACTTTGCATCAAAACATGCACATATTTTCAATTTCCAAATTGTCAATCCCAATTCAGCCAAATCTTATAAAGTAGGCATTATGTTTTCTTTCACAACTTTCAACATTCACAACTTTTGTTGATTTTCTTTTTCAAAATCAGTTATCTATTCAAATTTTCCACGATATTTCATAATATTTCATTCTAGTGAATGTACACTACCATATGTTCCGAAGTATAAGACAACTTTTTAACCAAAATAAAATCCATGCTAATGTCTGAGGTTGTCTTGTAAATCTGGTACTTTCCTGCAGCTTGCTTTCCCTTGCTTCATATGTCCAGCGCATATAGGGGGGCGGGTGCCTTGGCTGATTCCCCGTTCTGTGTGTGGGTGGTATGCAGCAGGGGAGAGTACGCTGCACACATCCTCCTTACCTCAAGCATGAGAACGAGAGCTTGGATTGGCTCTCTACCAGCACCCACTTGTTTGACTTCCTTAGGGCTGTCCATTTTCCTGTTGAGTGTGGAGTCCATGTTAAAGGGGCAGTATAGGCTGTCACTGGCTATCTGCCAGCATTTAATAAAGTGCCTGGCTGTCTACACTACAGAATTTCTTTCTTATTTTTTTCCTTTCTTTTCTTTTTTTGAAATAAAACACTTTTATTTTTACATATACTTTTATATATTCATAGTGTTTTGGCTGCTTGTATTTGGCGACCTTGAAGTAAACACCTTTCCTATCTTGGTGTGTCTAAAATTCAGAATGTTAATCGATGTCTATCATATTTCATCTTTATCAACTTAAAACATCTATATAGATCTAAAAACATCTCAGGCATAAACAACTAACCTGAATTGTAAAACTAAACTATCTGGTCTTCACCCCATCAGAGACTTGAGAAAGAATAGACTGACTAGACTGGAAGTACAATTTAGCAACTTCCAAAATGAATTAAATACAGAGTTTTCTGCATGATCATACACCTAAAACTCTCTATAATGTTGGTGCATCATCTTCACCTTCTGGCCCAATATATCTGACAGACATATTTGTGAGGCAGGAACTATTGCATTTTCCTTAACCATTATAATTTGTAAGTCATTCTAAAACTTTTATCTTTGTTCCTAATCTTAAGTATAGACCTTAACTATCATCAAAGAAGCATTTTTTTCTGAACCAGAAAAAGTTACAGCTCCCCAAAAGTAATCACACTGTCAAGAACAATAAGCCATGGGGTGTCCAACTCCAACTGATACATGCAGGAAAAGAAAATCCCTAAAGCACAGGCTCAGTAAGCATCAGGGAAGAGGGAAAAAGAAGGACCCTAAGATCCAGAGGATGGGAAGTCTCCTGTGAGCCAGTATCTTCTTCATGACAGGAAAGCAGGGCCTAGAGCAACACTACGGATGCCTAGATAATACCTTTATATTAACAGCATCCTTTAAAAGACAAAGGTTATCTCACAGGGACCGCATCCCTAGATGGAAAATTACAGGCACTTAGGTATTGCTGTGAGGAAGGGACTATCTAACGGCAAGTCGTCAGCCTTAAACACATATACGTCAGAGCAAAACTAAGTGCACTTGGGTCCCATAATATGGCAGTAGGGACTTCTTCTGACATGAACTCTGATCCCCAGATTGATCTCCTTCCCCAGGTGGGGAGGCCTTGCCAGGCCATAGAGGAAGAGGATACAGTCAGGCCAGATGAGACTTGATAGGATGAGGTTAGATGTTAGGGGAGGGGAGCTCCCCCATTCTGAGGACTAGGAAAGATAAGGAGTGGGCACGAGGGAGGGAAGGCGGGATTAGTAGGTGCTAAGGGAGGATAAGCTGTGGTTAGACTAGGGGGAAGGGAATAGGGCAGAAGAGGAAGGAAAGGTGGGAACAGGAAGATAAGAGCAAGGGGAGTACAATCAAGATGTAGCATATATATATTATAACAAAAATATGTATAAAAATGAAAATAAAACAAGATTTTCCAAAATTGTATAGACTACCTATAAATAATAAATTTTATACTTTCCCTCTCATATCCATAACTTCTTTCTCTCTGTTTCCTGTGTTATTGTTCTATATGGGACCAAGGCCCAGGGATCATCTCTGTAAAGGGAGATGGAACGACCGTCAGCGGTGTGGGTAATAAATTGTTGTAGTGAAATAATTTTTTTGGGAGACATGGCAGAAGAGCTGTAATATGCAGAAACAACAGCTGAGACTGAATGCACAAGACCAAGCCAGGCAAAATTCCAGCACTAGTGGCAGAGGTGGGAGATTCATGAAATCACGCTCCTAGCTGGTGACAGAGGTATTGGCAACTGAAGGGGTTTGGGGGATGCATTTTCATTTTTCTTAAGGATGAAGGCATGAAGAATCTACTACAGCTACAAGCTCGGGTAGACTGCAATATACTCATGCAAATACTGGCAGTAATATGTGGGTTCTGGCTGTTTAACTTAAAGAGAAGAAAGAACATGAAGACTTAAGAAAGAAAAGGGGACAAGTAGATAGAGAAGAAATTTGAGGGAAGGAAATGAGAATGGAGTTGATATAAATATAGTAAAAGAATGTATAATTATTAAATAAAATATTTTAAAAGCAACAAACAAAAATGAGTAACTATAATATGCCTAAATCTACTGTCACATTTAGTAGTAACAGCATAAATGCTTTCAGAACATATTCAGGAAGAATAAAATACATATTTTCTTATATTTGGACATTTGATTTGAACAAGGTCCTAAGGTTCTTATATGTAGATAGACATATTTTATTAATTTTTCTGAGATCTGCACATATATTTTTTAAGTATATATATTACCAGTAAGGACATAAACATACTGTTGGAGAAATAGTCCTTTAACATAGCACCATTTCTTGTTGAAGAATATTTTGCAGATTAAGAAATAAACTCAGTTGAAATTTTATGCAAAAAAATGAATATCACATGAACATATGGGAAATGTAGGAGGAATTCTCAGAACAATAACTAAGACAATTTAGTTACTTGAGGAAAATTGTCACTTCAGCTACAATATGGATCACAACAAAGACAAATTTCAGGAATCTTTTCTTCTTTTGAAGATACCAAAGGAATTCAAACATTAAATTCTGTAATTTTAAAGATAGCAAAGTAAATATGATTCCTTGCAAGTGTGTTTTAAAATTGCCAGTTCATCTTTATCTTATTCTAACCCAAGAATAATAAGTTCTACCAGAGAGCCTGATAAGCGTTTGGTAAAACATATGACCTCCAGCGTGGCTGACCTGCATTCAATTCAACAATAATAGGAAAAAAGGACAGAAAAGTAGCTTACAACTTCGTATTGTTTGACTATCAAGCTGGAGCGCCAGTTGTAGTCCACTTCTGGACATTATGCTTCTGTTCCTCAGATTCATGATTCTGTTAGATTTCTAGACCTCTTTTTCCGTAATCAGTGATCCTGCACCACTTTACTAAATGGAAAAGATTATGAGAGTTCTGGGTCTCCAAAACCGTATGAGTGAGTAACAAAAACAACCATGAGGTTTATATATACACATATAAAAGGTTTTAAGAAATGATACAATATTTGAGATTATACACATGCATAAAATTTGAAATATACACAAGAAATATTTATTTTAACTTTAAAAAATGGTTATTAATAAGTATACTGTTCTTAGCTTAAGTTATATTAACTACATTTAGTTAACAAAAGAGATTCTAATCATATATACACATTGCCTATTAGTATAGGAGATTTAGAAAACATGGTTATGTATAATCTAGTACTTAAGTTTAAATAGGGCATGCATGACATTATTTAGTGAATTAAACAATAAAGTGTCCATGTTTATTATATATACATATATGTATGCATATATATGTGTTGTTAGAATGTATATGAACTAAGAAATACCATGCAAGATTTTTACCTGTATTTGTTTATCTCATACACTTTAGTGGAATTTGTATATACATGTTCTACCCATTAATATCTTTCATAAATATTTATATTTTCATGATATGTATCTTATATTTCTCTAATAATCCTGACAAATATAAACTTCGAACTATCTGCTTATATGCCATATGTAAGCTCCATCATCTGAGTTTAAATATTTTTTTGTAAGAAAAAAATGAAAATTCATGTTCATATGAGTAATAAATAATCCCTATTCGGTGACACTTTTAACGAACGAAAGCAATAGGAAACAATAAATATCAGGACATAATCTAAAGTTAAGTTAAAATTGTTTTAACTTTAGAGATAGTTTATGCTGCCAAGGTGTATTTTTGAGCTATAATATCTTAAATATTTTAGATCTAAATATTTAGATCTAAATAATAAACTGTTAAAATATTTACAGTGTCTTGTTGTGATAAAACTATTTATTCATAATCTCAACTTATCCATTATTACTTTTGGAGTATATAGGAAAGTAATGGTCTCTTTTGCCAAGTCTAGGAAGAACTGCTGTTTAATGATGCTGCTGTCTTTACCGTTGACATTTCAGCTCCTGTGAGAAGGCCGACTGGCTGGTCTGTTCCCCTCAGGCAAATTAACTCACCCTTATCAATATTTTACTGTGCTCCTTAAGTACAGTGCTTTTGATAAATGTACAGACCTGCACTGGAACCACTGTGTGTTTTTCCTACAAGGCTGTTAAGTCCCTGGGTTAGCAAATATGCAATGAGTTCCGAGATTTTTAAACTTCTTCCTGATAAATCTTTAATTCATAGATTCTTCTGTACTGGCTTTATTGAACTTCTATTATTTCTTCTAGTAATCCTTACCAGCCCCTGTTGTGGTTCATATTGTCGTTTGTAGCACATGAATGTTTAAACTACAATAATATTATGCAGTAGAGTAACGGGCTATACCTTATAGTATGTAACAAAGACACGGCGCATCACACTCATTTGCCATGAGTGGCTAATGTTTTCATTAACATTTAATTCTTCAAAAGTTGTGTTGCATGATATAATGGAAAAAATATACCACACAGAGACTGTTACAAATGCACATCTCAGTGAATGACCTATGAATACTGCATTTCAAATTGCTCAATGTAAACTGAACTAAATCATGACTAATGTGATTTAAAATGCTGCAAATAAGGCACCATACCAACACACATCACTTCATCTGCCTTCTCACCAGTTATCCTTCTAAGGCAAATGGAAAATATGTAGAATAAATAAACTATGGAAAACCCTAAAAACTTGAACTTTATTGATATATTTGGATGTATAATTGTCTTCAAGCTATCATCTATCTATTATGTATTGCTCTGCTTATCTATCTATATATCATTTATCCATCATCTACCCACCATTTATCATTTATTTATCTTATACATATATTTTGCATATATGTAAATATTCCTATCTATCACAAATCAAATATCTAGTTATTATCTATTATCCATTTATATAAAACTCATTTAAATAACTGTCCATATAATTATCCTTGATCATTAATTTGTCTATTAATTCTGTCACTATTTTTTTAATGTTTTTAGAAGTGAGGGTCTGTCTGGTAACAATATACATTTGCTGGACACAGATTATAAAATCAAAACATAATTTGTCCCTTGCAATTTACTTTGAAGAAAATAAGAATTACCAGTGTCGGCATAATACTGAAAAATTAAGTCTGGGCCATCTTAATATGTCAAATACCATGGAAAATAGCTAAAAACAAATAGGGAAACAGACAAAGAAATTAGCAAAATAGGGAACAGGATGCAATAAGTAATATATAAATAAAATAGAAAGAGTTGACATCTTTAAGAAGAATAAATACATAAAATTATCTGTATATGTACTATGTTATTTTAAATACAGTGCTTTTACTAAAGGCATGCTCAGGTACCCATAATCATCTACCTTATAATCCATGTCCACTGCTGCTGGTCTATCCCATCACTACACACACTATACACACCACTCTCTAAGGGTTTTTTAAGACTAGATTTTTTTTTTTTCATAGAGAGAAAGATGCAATATTTGTGTGTTTTTTGAAATATCCTATTTCCCTCAGCATAATTGTATCATGTTCCACTTGTTTCTTCGAATTACAAATTTCCTTCTTCTTAATGACCAAACAGACTTCAGTATAATTTTCTTTGCCCATTCATCTTCTGATGGGTTCCTGGAATCACTTCACAACTTATCTAATAAGTATATTACTACCCAAGATTTGAATTTTCAAGCATCTCTGTGGCAATCAGACTTAAAGTAGTTTTGGTATATTTATTCATTAGTGGTAAAGGTAGGTAATGCAATAGTTATACTTTAGACATTTCTAATAAACTTCAATTGTTGTAATGATTTGATAAAGAGGACCTGGTAATCAAATTAGAACCTATTATATACAATTATATATAACATTTAATTATAATGTTTAAAGAATTTATCAATTACTACCTAATGAAAGTTCTATGGAAGCAAAACTAGTTTGTAATGTAGCAAGAGGGGAGGAGAAATAAAATATTTGTCCTGTCTTTTGTTTGCTTGTTTGCTTTTTACAAACACTGGCATACCTTGCATCTAGTGAAAGGTTTTTTCTTACATACAACAAATACATGTTTTAAATATCACCATTTCCAAATGTTGGCAGGTTACAGTATCTTCTCAGTAGTCTTCAACAATAGCCAATGTCATTAAAGGACATACTATTTTGTGCAGACACAATTTGTGTTCCTGCAGTAAAAAAAAATGAACAAGAAATAGGATATTTAAAACTGCACCGAAATGAGCTTATGAGAAAAAAAATGGAAAAATCTTTTCCTTTACTGCTTCCTGGACTTCTAAGAATTTCATCTAAAATTTCATTAAGGATCATCCTTTGTTAATATTTCAGGATTTATTATTATATATCTTATTTATTAATATATAATTTGCTGAATCAAAAATGTTGTTAGTGGCTTCTTTTAAACCAGAGAACTTGGTAGATCTGCTATCTAATGCTACATGAAAAAGCCCTGATTGTAAATTTTCTATTTTTTCTTGTAAAATAATGAAACAGAAGTGTTTAGTTTCAGGGTTTGTAAATGTAATACCTTTGATTTTTATATCAGTCGAAAATGTTTAAATCACCAATAACATCTATTTTTCAAAATCATTTAAGTTTTTACTTGTCTTCTGTCATCTAAAATTAAAACTAACATTACTGCTTTAAGTCCTTAATTCTCAACTAACTCAATAACCTCATTATTGAGAAAATCATGCAATGTACAAGAAGAAGGTTTTTACTATAACAAATGTTAATCTCATGTTTCCAGCAAAGTTAAGGTTAAACTGGCATCTTTGAAAATAATTTCCATTTACATATATGCATAGACAACAATGGTTATATTACCAAGTAGAGATAAACAAGGAAGTTTAGTATTATCCTCATACAGTCTACATATTTCTGCATTAGTATGTGACATATGTAAGTATAGCTATACTTGTGGGCCTGCAACAATATATTACATTAATTTGTAGACTGGATCTTAATTTTCTTCTCAGAGAAGAAGTGTTTGGAAAATTATGCTGTATTTTTTAATAGGATCTGTGAAAGACAGACAAGAGCTCATCTTCATTAATGTTCTCACAATTCTATACTACATCACTTCAGACTTAAAGGCTTAAAGAAGAAAAGGAAATACATTGTTCCACACATCTACTACTAGAAGTCTGAGATGTGAGAGGCTCTTACTCCTTCATGCAGATTGTGCTCCCCACGTCCCTAGCTGTGGGCAGCTTCAGCATTTTAAGATTTCATCTTGCTGCATTTTTTTTTTTGTTGCTGAGCTCATGGGACTTCACCTGCCACTTCCATAACTTTTATTTCATAATATATTCAGCACTCACAAGATACAACAATGCCCCTTCTTTAGACTATACATAGATCAATTACACACACACCAGAATATCTTCTGAACACAGCTATTCACGAACCCAAGAAATTAAGAAATGTTCATGCATTGTGAAGATGCAATTGTTTATCTAAATACTTTGCATGACTATTCTTTATGTTAATGTATCTTAATATAAAAAAAGCAATCAGTTCCAAAAATTAAAAACTACAGCAATGTTCATAATGAAAAGGTAATTTACTTAACCCATTTAGAAACAACAGTGTGTCATGGGAGTTTTACTTTCTTTAAAAACTCAGCTCTGTTAAATAATTGGGTTTTTGTTTTCATCCCAAATGTGGGATATGGAGCTGGTTTTAGTTTGTCCACAGCTGATAGCACCTTCCCATGGTTCAGAGTGGGGTGTGGTCTTTGCCAGCTAAGAGAGCTGAAATCTGAGGACTCAGAGAGGTCATAAATATCAGAAACTAGAGAGAGAACAAGAAAGCTTCAGAGAACACTTCACAGATGCTCCTCTGAGAGACTTTCCAGGAGATGGTCAGAGGAGGATAAAGGCTTCTAGTTTGTTTTCTCTTTGCTGTTTGTTGTACTGCTAGATATCCTGACAATTGAGATTGGTATTGTTCCAAAGAACCCAATGACCATAACCAGAGAAATAGTAATGATTATCTATGTCCCCTTTCCTTTATAACCTTCTCTCTCTCATACCTAGTGTTGCAGAGGGTGTTGGAAGGGATGTATAAGCATAGGGAATCCCATTAAAATAGATAAGAAAAATAAGGCCTACAACAGTGTCATACAAATAGACAGTAATGTGCTGAAATGAGGAGTACATTTATGGTCTAAAAACACTCATAGTAAAAATGGCCATCCTACCAAAAGCAACCATAGATTCAATGGAATTCCCAGAAAAATACCAACACAATGTTTTACAAACCATCAAAGAACAGTTCTCAAATTCATATATAAAAAAGTAACTGAACAGCCAAAACAACCTATACAGTAAAAGAACTTCTGAACTGACTGAAAGCTCTACTACAGAGCAAGATTCGTTAAAAACAGCGTAGTATTGGCATACAATCAATGAAATCCAATCAAAGACCCTGAAATAAACCCGCAGACCTATTTACAGTTGGTTTTTGACAACAAAACAAAATCTATACAACAGAAAAAAAGAAAGCATCATCAACTGACTAACTGGATGCTTACACGTACAAAGTAGAAATAGATCAATATTTATCACCCTGCACAAAACTCAAGTCCAAGTGGATCAAAGAACCCAACATAAAACCAGAAACACTAAATATTTTAGAAGAGAAAGTAGGGATCAACATTAAATTCAATGGTACAGGAGAGAACTTCCTGAACAGAACACCAACATCTCAGGCTCAAAGATCAACGATTAATAAATGGAATCTCATGAAACAGATAAGATTCTGTAATGCAAAGACACTGTCAACAGAACAAAACAGCAGCCTACAGATTAGGAAAAGATCTTCACCAACCCTACATCTAATGAAGGACTAATATACAAAATATATAAATAAATCAAGAAATTAAACATCAACAAATGAAATGATCCAATTAAAAATTGGATATAGAGCCAAACATAGACTGCTCAATAGAGAAATCTCAAATGTCCCAGAAGCACTTAAATAAATGCTCAATGTCATAAGTCATTAGAGAAATGCAAATCAAAATGAGTCTGAGATTCCATTTTACCAGCATGGCAAAGATTAAAACTCAAGTGACAGCACATTGCTAGGGGAATTGAAAAATTGTACAACTACTTTGGAAATTAATCTGGCGCTTTCTCAGAAAACTTGTAATAGCTCTACCTCAAGACCCAGCTATACCATTACTTGGCATATACCCAAATGATGCTCCACTCTACAAGGGCATTTGTTAAACTATGCTAATAGTCACTTTATTCGTAATAGCTAGGAACTGGAAACAGCCCAGTTGACTCTCAATGGAAGAATGGATAAAGAAACTGTGGTCCATTTACACAATGGAATTCTACTCAGATACTTGAAAGAAGAAAATCATGAAATTTTCAGGCAAATTAATGAAACTAGAAACCACCACCCTGAGTGAGGTAAACCTCCTAGAAAGATGTACATGGAATATTGTCACATATATGCAAATATTATCTATATGGTACAGGATAACCATACTGCAATTCACAGACTAACACAGTCTTAAAGATAAGACAAAGAAGGATTTTAAAAAGGGACCAATGACTGAGTTCCTGAGGTCTACAGAATTATGCAAGGAGAAGATGGTAAGAAGCTGGTGCTGCAGGTAATGTGTAATGAAATGATTTTGTAAATATCCCTGACAAATACACAAATCCCCAAGCCAAATTTCCATTTCCCTTCTCATACCTCAACCTAATAGAATTAATAAATAAGAAATTTATTCCATAGGGGAGGGGAATAAGGGGAAAATGGAAGGGAGGGAAGAATGGGAGGATACAAGGGATGGGCTAACCATTGAGATGTAACAAGAATAAATTAATAAAAAAAATTTTAAAAAGATTTAGTTGTGTTAAAAAAAAGAAAAGCTAATTTTATGTTTTGTGTTACTTGGGGATTTAATCCTCTGTTTTACAGAGGTCAGTATAGGACGTAGTCTCCCAGCATCACACTGAAATAGGAAGGCAAAACACTAGAAAAGCTATAGTCATTTGAAAGAATGATCTATTGCCCATGCTTATGTAAGCATGGAAAGTTAATAAAAAATGAAAATTAATTCAGAACAAAAAATAAAGAAATTTATCATGTATATCCTGTGTCTCTGTGCTAAAGAAAAGAACTGATAACTGTCTCAAAGATCATATACACGCTGCACTTAAAAAATACTCAAGTAAACTCACATTTCTGTCTCAATATTTTCTAAGTAATCTGGTGTCCCACAAAGTCTCCCACCTAAATTAAAATACTTTGAAGTATTTTAATTAACAGACAAGTTTTACTAAGTTATGTGTCATGAAATGCCTTCATGTATACACATTTTACACTTAGTTTGTAAACAGGGTCTTTACAGTATGACAAGTTTTATATGATAGTACGCCATAAGCAACCATATTTTTCTATAATACTCACAGTAAAGTTTTCCATTATAAAATTCACAATACAAGTACTATGTTAGATAGATTATTTTCAGTGTACTCACAGGAATACATTTGCTAAATAAAGGTCACCTAATTGATACACAGAATTCTTTAAAAACATAAGGATGGAAATATGCTTTTTTGCTAATCACTGCTAATATGTTTTAAAAGTGTCAAGAGAACACAAAATATATTTTAACTTCTAATATTTCTTATAAAATCAATAATATATGTTAAACAACCTTTAAAATCATAAATGAAAATATCTGATACAGGTAATATCTCATATAACCCAAGAACTACATTACTTCTAAAAATAAGTGTTTGTAACTTGTCAATGAACAGATGTTTATGCTGACAGGAAAATAGGTAATAATCTGTAATCCACAAATATCTGTCACAATACAAAGAACTTTGGTCAACTTAAGGATTTTGATATAGTTAATCTCTTAAAAAATGACCTGCTAAAAAGATAGGAATGTGTATTTTAGGAGAAAATAAATAGTTCTAAAAATATAAGATTCTTTTCAAATAAGTAAGTTCAGTGGTCTCTGTGTATAATAAAAATACTAGCAAACCAAACTTTTCTTAAGACTAAAGAACATGCAGATATTCAAGAATTTTTTGATTGTTAGGGTTTTTGTATATCCTTCTGCCATCTTAATGTACATTTTGCTATTGAAGTTCTACATTTTAGATTTAATAAATGTATGTATGTATGGTATATTATGGATATGTGTGTGATGGCTTTAGCAACAATTAAATATGTGACGGTCAGAATTCAGCCTTTGTATGGCCATTTCTTCCACCATGTAGATTTCATACATCATACTTAGATCATCAGACTTGGCATCAGGGTCCTTTACCTAGTGAGTCATGCCACTAGCACTGTGTAAGTGTTCTTTTCCTTTCTACTTGTTCCACTAAGGCAAGTGATTGAATGTTGGGCATAGAAGGCATGAGAAACTGAATATTTGATGATTAACACTGTATTCATATCTTTCCTTTCCAGGTACACACTGGCTTTCTGTTTTCCTGCATCCTTGATTAGGCATAGGCATATATATTACTACAGCTAATGAATTAAAAACAGAAATCATCCATCCATGTCTGGGTACAGGCTTTGAGAGACAGAACACAATAAAATCCTCTACTCACGGTTATTACTCGGCAAATGTTAATATTCCATTTGTGACTCTAACTTCTGACAGGTTAAGGTCCACTTTTGAAGAACATATAATGAATATTTCATGACACAAATAGCTAGTCATTATTATTTGGAGACTTTTACCGCAGCATATCACAAGGAAGTATTAATGGTTATTTTAATGTCATTGTGATTTTTGGTTTCCCTTTTTAACATTACTCTGTAAAATTACTGAACTATAAATCAATAAAAAGTACAATAATAAAAAAAAAACCACCAAAATAACAGTTACATGCCAAAAGATGAGTGGCTCTTTTAATTGAAATATGAGAAAGCAAAATAAGAGGCACCATGAACTGTGGGGTTTGATGTGATCCACCTTATAAGTGAAGATCTGGCATTTTTAAGACTATATATGTAAGTGGTTAAATTGCTAAGAAATTGATTCCCAAAAGTTAGGGCAGTGGTTGTGGATAATAGCTTTTATCTTGGTAGGGGCATTGAAAGAAATATCAAATACTGGAAGGGTACTATTCTTGCTTATGTGGTACCTTCATGGTCCACATGAATATTTAAAGATCGGTTATGCTCCAAATTTATGCTTATGCACTTGACCCAGTTTATTTTATATCACATAATAAAACTGTATTCATAAAAGAACATTGAGATTTATCTGTATTAATAATATGAAAACAAAACTTGTGTTTATATTCAAAGAAATGTAAAATCTTTACCAAGGTTTTTGGATTTAATAGTGCCTCATTTTAATATGTGTGTAAATAATGCTAAAATATAAAATTAGAGTATTTTTTTTCTCACACTCAATGTGAGAATAGAAAAAAATAATCTTGATTCAATAAAACTGAAGAAAGAATAACTATGGTAGGCAGGGTTGCCTTAAAACTGATTTACTTTATAAGTAGGCACTAAATTTTCTACTAAACTAAGACATCTTCAGCTCCAATGAGAAGATTCATAGTTAACTCTAGATTCTAATTTGACACCAACCTAGAGTTAGTTCCTGAGAAGAGTGAATGTCAACTGAAGAACTGCCTAGAAAAGCTTGGCCTGTGGACATGAATTGTCCAAGCCACTATGGGTGTTTCCCTTCCTAGGTAGGTGAATTTTTTTTAATAGGTTTGCACAAGATAAAGCAGACAAGCATGTAGGCAGTGCAGCAGTGTGGCTACAGAGTTTCTACTTTGCTTTCTACTCTTTTTTTTTTTTTTTTAGGTCTGATTTATTTATTTATTTTTTAATTTTTTATTAATTTATTCTTGTTACATCTCAATGGTTATCCCATCCCTTGTATCCTCCCATTCTCCCCTCCCTCCCACTTTCCCCTTATTCCCCTCCCCTATGACTGTTCCTCAGAGGGATTTCCTCCCTCTGTATATGCTCATATGGTATCAAGTCTCTTCTTGGTAACCTGCTATCCTTCCTCCGAGTGCCACCAGGTCTCCCCCTCCAGGGGACATGATCAAATATGAGGTACCATAGTTCGTGTGAAAGTCAGACCCCATTCTCCACTCAACTGTGGACAATGTTCTAAACTAGCCCAAGGGGCATGTCCCATGAAAACCTTCACTTACCAGGAAACTGGGACAGAGTGGAGGAAATTGTATTGGTATTCTAGATGAGAGAAGCATGTGAGAATAGCAAAGCAGAAGGATCCAGAGGGTCCTAGAAACCTACCCGTAGAACATTATGATAGGCAGATTTGGGCCCAGGGGTCCCGCTCAAACTAAGTCACCAGCCAAGGACAATACAGGCAGTAAACTTTAAACCCCTACCCAGATCTAGCCAATGCTTTCTCCTCTTAAGTTCCTCCTTTAGCTCCTCTAAGTGATAGACTGTACAGATTTTCCCCTGCAAGTTTCTGTTGTCTATGTCTAACACATCAACAGAAAGCAAACCAAAGAGACATCTGTACTGTGAGTGAGGGCTGCCTGGGATCTTTTTGCTTTGGAGAAGGTTGTAGAAACATTCTGAAACTTTGACCGGAAAAGCAATAGAGTACTCAGATCTCAGTGAGCTATTCTGTTCACCTGGAAAACAGAAGTGATGAAAGAAGTACAGACAGTCGGACATCCGGTTTGTGAAGTTGAAGAGGAAGGTATTGTGATTGTTTCTCAAAATTTGTAATTAAGAATCTGTGAGAATGGGTCCTTCTGTGATTTATGGGTAAAATGGATAATGGTTTACCGGTGATGAAAAATCTCTGTGATTAAGAAAAGACTAGACCAGGTCATAACTATAACATATATGTAGAGGGCCTAGGTCAGACCTGTGCAGAGTTCTGGGTTATTTGTACAATTGCTGTGAGCCCCATGAGCCCAAGCTAGCTGATTCTGTGGGTTTCCTTGTGCTGTCTTTGACATTGACCTCTGGCATTGAAAAATCTTCCTGCCCTTCACCTGCAGGATTCCCCAAGCTCTGCCTAATGTATGAGTAAGGGTCTCTGCATCTGTTTTCATTAATTGCTGTGTGAAGCCTCGCTGATGACAAATTGTGCTATGAACTAAAATATGAGTATAGTGGAATATCATTAGGAATAATTTTTCTATCCTAGGTCTGTGGGCAAACAAGCCTCGGGTTTCGGCCTTCCATGCAGTGTAAGGGGTGGGCTCCAACTCATGGCATTGGTCTTGAGCGAGACCAGTTAAAGGGCCACTCCCACAAGTTCTGCACCATCTTTACTCTAGTACATCATGCTGACAGAACAAATTGTAGGTCACAATGTTGTGGGGTGATTAGTGTCCCAATACAAGTACATCCACAATAAGGTTACAGGAGATGACCAGTTCAGACTCTTCCTATGCGACTCCAAACAATGGAAGCAGGGCCTGATTTTGACTCTGTTGCCTGCCTTTGGGACCCTTTCCTCTGACAGGTTGCCTCTTCTAACCTAAATAGGAGATGAAGTGCCTAGTTTTACTGCAATTTGACATGTCAATGGTGGTTGATACTCATGGGAAGCCTGTCCTTTTCTGAAGAGAAAGGGAGAAGGAGTGGATGGGGGGAGAAATAGGGGAGTAGGAAGCAACAGGGGAGAGACCGGGAGTAAAGGAGGGAGGGGAAACTGCAGTCAGGATGATATATATATATTATTATCAGAAACTCTTGTTCAGAAGTCAAGGCTATACCTCAGGCCAGCAGCCAATCGTGGTGATATGTATTAGTCTTCAATATCATGCTGGGTTGGAAGACAAGAGATTCATCATAGATAGGGTCATATAGAGCAGAGGATGTCCAGCACCCCATGATAGGATCATACTATTTTGGAGATGCCATCAGTGAACGGGCATCTGGGGACATCTTATTATCAATAGTATCCAACTGAAGCATATACTGGTTTGATTTAATATATGTGAGCATGTATGTATATATGAATGTATGTAAGAAAGTATGTATCTGGGGTTTGTATATGTTCATGTGTATATATATGGTTATCAGCATATATGTAAGCATTTGTGCAAAGGGCAGAGGTCAATCTAAATGTCATTTCTCATGACCCATCAACCTCTTATCTGAGTCAATATTGGACACGGTGCACACCAAGGAAACTAGGCCGGCAGACCAATAAACGCCATTGAGTGTTCTGTTTCCCTTTTTCTCACTCTGGAATTAAAGGCACATGAAAGTTTTAATATGGGTGCCAGAAATCAAACTCAGTTTCACTTGATTGTTAGGCTTTAGGACTGACTTCACTGACTAAACTATTTCTAGCGCTAGTATTTTTAATAGGAAAATAAATTAATTCACATAATGAAAATTATGGCATATTGACAAGTAATCTAATTTTCCCATACAATCATTAATAAGAATGGTTAATATAATCCACAGATTTTTATTACGTCGATCAAGTATTCTACAACTAACGTACATAATAATGCTACATATTCATTCTATTTAAAAGTAACTATCAACTATTCAAATACCTTCTAAAAGGAGAAGTCTAGAAAAATATTACATTCAACTTATACATAAAATTATATAAGCAACATCTTCTGAGATGAGTAGCATATTTTTTCTTAATATTCAGGTATACAGAACTAATAATTATTTTACCATGTACAACTGTATTAACAGTACTACAAAAACTTCACAATTTTTGAGAGCTACTCAACAGCATTTCCTGACTTATGTTAATTAAATTTATTTAGACCTGATCCAAGTTGTTGTATTTGTCATCATCATTTGCTTTCTGGATTTTCTTTCTTTTTTTTTTCCTTTTTTTTTTCTTTTTTAAATTAATTTATTCTTGTTACATCTCAATGGTAATCCCATCCCTTGTATCCTCCCATTCTCCCCTCCCTCCCATTTCCCCCTTATTCCCCTCCCCTATGACTGTTCCTGAGGGGGATTTCCTCCCCCTGTATATGCTCATAGGGTATCAAGTCTCTTCTTGGTAACCTGCTGTCCTTCCTCTGAGTGCCACCAGGTCTCCCGCTTCCTGGATTTTCTGTGTTCAAAGTTCATAGAATTGTGTACATCAGCTGAAACTATGATCTAGAAAAATTCAAGACCATTCCCAGAGCGGCACATGGCTTCTTACCAAGTATATATGTTCCTATTTAGAAGTACTGAAGCTCCTGAAATTCATCTTCCACAATTACAGATATTTGATTTTCCATATTATATAAACATTAAAGTCCAAAATATACCCTCCTCTTGTAGGAGACTGATTGGCTACTGAATTCCCCAAATGAAGCAGGAATATACCATCCATCAGCCAAAGAGGAAGCCTTTTTCAGACACTGAATTGGCTTTCATCTTGATCATGGCTTCCCCATTTCCAGAAGGCCAAATGCATCTGGTCTATATAAAGCACACATTGCAGAGGATTTTTCTCCTAAATGTCCACATGAATAAAACAAACACATAACCAGCATAATTTCTAAGCACATGAAATTCTGGAATTACTACCATTTATCATTTTCAGATTGTGTGTCCTATTTCACTTAAACCCGTATATGATGTGCTAAGTGATTTGATAATGGTAATCGCTGCACAATAACTAATTATATTCATATTTCATTACATGGAACATAAATATTCATAATTTTGTTTGGCCAATTAAATTTCGTTTTGTTCTTTAAACTATTTATATTATATATGCATCGCTTAGACTTCATGCAGAATTAAAGTCAATGACTTAGAAAAAAATCAGTGTATTCATATCTGATCTCTTGCTATGGTTCTAGAAGATCTCTAAGTTTTAACTTGTGTTGTTAAAAATGATAAAGTTTTAATTTTGTTTATCTCTTTGATTTGCCTTAATTCATAATTTAGAAAGCACAATAATTCACTCATTATATACCTTATGAACATGTCATTATACCAGGTATGCTCTCTGTCCATCAGCTTGCTGACCAAGCATCGAATTAAAAGATAAAACTGAATTACTGTGAATAACACATACATCTGATTTTTGTTGTTGTTATTGTTGTTGTTGTTGTTTTGTTTTTAAAACTGGGGTTCTATGTGTAGCCTTGAATGTCCTGAACTTGCTTTGTAGACTAGGCTGGACTTGACATCATAGAGGTCCACCTGCCTCTGTCTCCCTGAGTGCTGGGACTACAGATGCGCACCACCGTGACTGCCTACATGTGTCTATTTTAATACTGATTTAAAGGTAGACATCATCTTCTACTTTTGCCATTGCAGTTGAGATATAATAAAGAAATAACACCTTGCTGCGCAAACCTGATTCACTTCATATACTACCTGTGAACAAAACAGCCATGAACAAGCTAAATAAACAAATGTTAATTACATAATATAATTTGCTTTCTATTTAATATTAGAGACCTCAGTTTTACGTGTGATATCTTTTAGGCACACATTCTTTGACTTTATTTTCTAAAGGAATGTAAAATTCCACAACACAGGCTTGTAAAAATCTTCTCATTTACTATGGCTTCAAGTGTAACCTGCATTACCTATCTGGATTAACTTTTGGATGAAGGAAATGTTATGGATAACAACATAAGCATGAAGTGATACACATCTGTGCTAGTTCTTGTAAACTCCCAAACTGCTACCCAGTGAGGTGGATAGCAGGCCTGACTTCCAGTTTTTAATAACACTGCATATTTATCAGGCAGGTAGTATAGTGTAGCCTATTAACTATGTATACTTAAAATGTAGGCTTAGTGTCAGTGAGATTGCGCAGTAGGTAAATGTGATTGCTGTTAATTTGACAGCTTGAGTCTAATACTGGGAACCTATGCAGTGGGTAGAATGAACTAACTCCTGCAACTTGTTTTCTGAGCTCCATACCTGTGAGATATGCACACATATGCATAAGAAAAGAAGGTAAGAAAAAAGAAAGAAAGAATGACAGAGAGAGAAAGGAAAGAAGGAAGAAAGGAAGGAAGGTAGGAAACGGACTATGTTAACAATGTTTCCATGTGTCTTTCCCTCCTAAATTCTACTTCATTGTGTCATACTCAGTACCACAGTGTAATTCCCACTTCTATGTTACATTGACTGGCATCCAGCTTATAGATGCTAGGATTAAAAGCATGAACTTTCATGACTGAATATTTTTCAAAATATTCTTTTTTCTTATTAATTTATTCTTGTTACATCTCAATGGTTAACCCATCCCTTCTGTCCTCCCATTCCTCCCTCCATCACATTTTCCCCTTACTCCCCTCCCCTATGACGGTTCCTGAGGGGGACCTCCTCCCCCTGTATATGCTCATAGGGTATCAAGTCTCTTCTTGGTAACCTGCTGTCCTTCCTCCAAGTGCCACCAGGTCTCCCCCTCCAGGGGACATGGTCAAATATGAGGCACCAGAGTTCGTGTGAAAGTCATATTCCACTCTCCACTCAACTGTGGAGAATGTTCTGTCCCTTGGCTAGATCTGGGTAGGGGTTTAAAGTTTACAGCCTGTATTTTCCTTGGCTGGTGCCTTAGTTTGAGCGGGACCCCTTGGCCCAAATCTGCCTATCATAATGTTCTACTTGTAGGTTTCTAGGACCCTCTGGATCCTTCTACTTTGCTATTCTCCCATGCCTCTCTCATCTAGAGTCCCAATAGGATGTCCTCCCCTCTGTCCCAGTTTTCTGGTAAGTGAAGGCTTTCATGGGACATGCCCCTTGGGCTAGTATGCAGATATAAGTGAGTATATACCATTTTGGCAAAAGGATACATTTATATAATCAGTATGCAAAGTATGTTAGATATATCATAGAGGCCAAACATTATGTGGTTAGATAGTCTAAAAACTAAGTGAATTCAATGAAGATAATTTTTTGTGTAAATTTGATATGGTGGTAAAAAAAAATAAAGTGAATGAATTACTTCCTTAAATTTTTCCAGCATTTTCCAAAAAATTCTGAATAAAGTTTAATTAAATTCAATTTGGAGACGTTGATTTTATTCTAGCACATCATTATTTATTTTTTTCATCATTATTTTTCAAAATGATTTTTATGGTAATTGATTTTTAACAAATAAATATTTAGTGTCTCTACATTGGCTGAAATATATTCAACGGGAGATACTGCGTGGTTTATGGCTGTGGATTAAGGAACTGCTATGTTCAAGACTCTCAGTTCTGACACACACTTTCCATTTTCTTTGTTTTGTCGAATTCCTCAAACTTGTTCATATGGGTTCTTTAATTATGGGTGACCTGCTTGGGAAACACAAGCATTTCCCAAACCTTAGCCATTGAAAACATGGAATGGAGCAAAGGTTTTTAGCAATTGTGTTTTGTCTTGTTTTGTTTTGTATTTTGTTTTTGTTTTTCCCTAAACCTTTTAAGCTTTGAAAGATGCACATGCACACGTGTGTCTAAGGGCCAGAGTATTTCACAGGCGCTGCTCCAAGCTGCCCCTGGGCTCTCCCCTCACAGAGCAGTGATAGAAACTGCTATGGTCCCTCTCCAAGTCACCATGGCAATGGCTCTTGGATCCTTTTTTACCTTGTTTTGGCTCTTGTTATGAAATTGTTTGCAAAGTGCTTACTGGGAGTCATGCTTCTCCATACTCTCTCTAAGAAAGTTCAGGAAGAATGGCAGAAAGTTGAGAGATGCCAGGCTAAGTTACTGGCAGTAAGAGGAGAAGAAGTAACAGAATACTTTTCCAGAGAATAGATAGCTGCTTAAATCTAGATCTCCCTAGCTAGGAGATGTTTGTAAGCTCTTTCTGGAAAGGGTCCACCTATATGATTTAGCAACAATGAAATTTGAAGGCATGATATACAAGCCTTCACTTACTGAAGCCTACCTAAATTGGCACAACTGACCCAGGCATTAGACTCCCACAGTCTGTATTGTTGACCTCACTCACCAAGGGTCCTGGGCATGGGTTTCAGCAGCAGACTCTGAGAGTCATGCACAAGGCAGAAGCAGGCACATTTATTGCTGAAACAGGGCATGCCTTCATACCATTCTCCCAGCATCCCATTGGCTCCCAAACTGTGAGCTGCAGCTGTGGCTCCTCTCTTTGTTTCCCAGTGTGACATCACCAGTCTCTGGGTGAGCTGGGCATGTCCAAGTAGGTCTAGGGCCAACTCTACATGAAGGCTCCTTTCTGAGCATGCATGTTGCCAAGTGGAGGGCCTTGTTCCTGCTCAAGGCAGGCCTCTTTCCTGCTACACCAGATCATGGCTATATGTTTTTAAATGAGTAAAAGATAACAAATATGCTGTTAGCAATGCTTGCAGACATCACTTGCTTTTCTCCGGGTATATGGCACACTATACAAATTTCAAATAGAATATGCTCCATAAACCTTACACTTAATCACAACTGTATATTTTAATGGTGAGAACAACACATCAGGCTGCTGAGCCATTAAGGAAATTTGGTTGTATATAAGAGATTGCAGTTGGTTGGGGGTGGGGGGGATGCAGATTGCAGTCTACTATCTAGCTGTAGCTTATTTTTTTGTTGTTGTTGTTCTAATTTCTAGATTATGGAAATTTGTTTGCCAGTTCTGATGTTAGGAATTTTGGCCGAGAATGTCTCAAAATCTCTTGAACTGCTCCCTCTGACAGAATAACACTATGTTCATTGCCTAACTTAATGCTGTGCTAATAAGAACTGAGCAATCACTATGTGTGCTATTACTGATAGAGGGAGAAAAAGAAATGGAAAAATGCTGTGGCAAAGGCATACACTAAAAGTTAATAAAACAGAAAAACTAGGAAAGAAAAATATTTAAACAGAACTGGAACTATCTAGCAATCATCAGTCCGCTTTCAGTCAAAGTGACAAGTGACTATTGACATCTGGGCAGGCAGTGTTGAGAAAAGACAATCTTGGCCATCAACCACACAGCTAAACTACAGAATTAGAATGAAAAATAAGTAACTGTTCTCTTATGCCAGTAATTATTAGGATAGCTTATTACCCAGAATTATTGTGGAGATACATTCCCAATACAAAGATAAATAATGCATCATGGAGAAAAGTGCATGCGGCTATTTTTATTCTGCCCTGTTACTAAAATTATGGTTCTAAATTGATTCACTATGACTGAGGCAGTATATACTGTATATGTGGTATTCCAGGAGCTTTTTGTCATAGTGACCATGAGTAACTGAACATAATCACCTTATAGGATCATATTAAGAGGTTGAATTCTGACTAACTTAATATAGAATTATGAAATTATTAAATTATGAATGGACAATGTCAGAAGAACGGGCTTTTGGCTTAGTGTTTAGCCTAGGTTTCTTTCTTGACCTTGTGCATTCACTAGCTATTCATATAGTTTCTGGGCATTATGACCTCTACCATTAAATAACATTAACTGATTTTCATTTCCTCACACATCCGGTGAGCAAAATACTCCTCAAGACCCTCCATTTCCTCTCAAAAGCTCATCCTCTCATATTTTTAGCTGGTCTTGAAACCATGTAGAACTCTCTTCTGAACCGAGATCAATGAATGATTCCTTTCAGTTCAACCCGCCTCAGCATTCCAGAGGAACTCTGTTCTGGAGTCTGACACTGTGGCATTAGCTTTGCCTCATTGCATGGAGTGATCTTGACACAGGCTTCAGAGTGGTTCATAGGCCAGTTAAACAGCATAATAATGGCAGGAATCCCTGCAGGTGCAGCCTACGTAGACCTTCTCTCTGAGCCTTCTAAACATTTCAGTGAGCTAGATGGAATCCGTCATTTATCAATGCCTCCCACCTGAACCTGGTTAAAAAAGGACTTCTCCAGTCCTTAATTGACCCTGAGCATAAATAAGGAACCCAACTACTTTGTATTCTTGGTCATGTCTTGACACATATTAATTCCCTCACAAGTATGGAAAATAAATCACAATTGATAGCTTTCCATCTATAATTAATATCAAATTCAAAGTGGTTCAAGCTATCATTATGATATATACTGAAAAAGGAACATTATGACAAAAATGCCTAGCATTATTTAGAATTTATGACAAACTATTAAGTAGAACTATCGATTTTACCTTACCTTTTGCTGATGTCAGTCAAACTACAGCACTATAATAAATAAAAATTTCAATAATGATTCATAGAGAAAAGTTTTATACAAAAAGAGGGAGAGAGAGAATGAGAGAGAGAGAGAGAGAGAGAGAGAGAGAGAGAGAGAGAGAGAGAG
>OU015745.1:129340498-129385472 GCA_907169655.1 Acomys percivali | reverse complement strand
AGAGAGAGAGAGAGAGAGAGAGAGAGAGAGAGAGAGAGAGAGAGAGATATGAAGGACAAAAACAATCCAGTTAGTGGTAGTTTTTCTATTAATCAGGACTCATTATTAACAAGTAAGAGTCTTTCAATCATGCTTTATGCAGGAAAAATTCTATGAATTTGAAATATCACAATGTTAAAAGTTAAAATAAATAATGGTTGTATGAAATATTGAGCTTCAGAGAACTCAGTCAACAAAAATAAAGTCAGTAAAGATTTCCAGTAACTGTACAGCGGGAGGTAATCCCTCTCAGGAACAGTCATAGGGGAGGGGAATAAGGGGAAAATGGGAGGGAGGGGAGAATGGGAGGATACAAGGGATGGGATAACCATAGAGATATAACAAGAATAAATTAATAAAAATAAAAACATTAAAAAAATAAAAATAAAAATTATTTCTGATATGTAATATGAATAAATTAATAAAAAATATATTTTAAAACCCACAATTTTAACCCTTTATGTTTAATTACATAAGATTTATCTTAATTGCAGGGTCTCTGCATAAGCAGCTTCTACAACTAATAAACTCTCTATCAGAAACAAGCATCTATCAGATGCTTAAAATCAACTCCTTAGGACAAAACAGACAAGAACGCTGTTGCAAAGAACACCACTGTAGTACTATGTTTTACTACGACCAACTCACTATTATTTCATTTTTTTCATTAATAAAATGACTCAAATTTTAGTTACGGTATAATTACTGTGAGTATTTAACTCTCTTTTATATCTTCAATTTTATGATTTGTGTAAATATGCTTATTTTTGAGCTACCAAAAGATATTTTTGTCTCAAATGATTGATGAAAGTGGTATGATCAACACATCTTAGTAAATTTAAGAAATGCACCGTCATAGCATCTTGAAAACTAGTGAAACCTAGAGAGTGTTCCTTTTATCCACAACAACATACAAAAAATAAATAAAACTAAGATTTTTACCTGCTGTCTTAACAAAGCCACAAACCAAAGCAGTTATCAAACAATGAAAGATCTCCCTTACAGCACTCACAATAAATGGGCAATAAGTCAAACACTGAGCTGCTCAGGGACAAAGGCAGCTTAAAATCCTAATGGGATTTGAACAACAACAACAACAACAAAAAAAAAAAAAAAAAAAAAAAAACCCAAAACATAGTTACATTAAAGAGTGGTTAGAATTGAAAAGCAAAATTAGATTTTGAATTTGCCATTTAGTTATCTAGTGATATGCTGACAGTCATTTTTAAAAACCAGTGTAAAACTATTTACTTTTTATGTGTAAATTGTATTTGGAAATATTCACTTATGTCTAAAGTTCAGACACAGTGGTAACAGGCAGTCTCTAGAGACTTTGTTTTTATTTTGTTCCCAGAGAATATTATCTATGAAAAAATAAGTTCACATTTTAAAGTTTATAAAATTACAATATTTTCTATATTAGTCTATTAAACTGGATGATAATAAAGTCATTATTTTGAGACCTATATGAGTAGTTTTATACACATATGCCATTTAATAAACTAGTAAGAATTCTAGCCATTCCACAAATAAATTAGCTGCCAAGCATTTATTTCCTTAATAAGCAACTTAGGGCCATGAAACAATACTACAGTTCTTTTAAAGTCAAATACTTAATGGAATAGCAAAAATGTCCTTCATTAAAACACTAATTTCTTCTTATTGATGGAGACACAAAGTCGCTGTATGACTATCATAACCACCAGAAATCTGAGCTTATAGTTGGCTAATTTAAGAAACAAGATATGAAATTAGTACCCTGGGGCTGAAAACAAGCACTTAGAATTGAGATGTGACATTAATTAAAGTAAGAAAAGGAATATAATATTACTGTGAAGTAATCATTATGCTAAGGAGAACATATAAAAGAGAATTAGATCTGAAAGAAAATGCCCAATTATCAAGACTGTGAAGTTCAAATGTAATATCATGATCACTCAATAAAAAAAAAACATAGCTGAGCTTTTTTAATGCACAATGTGCTCAAAATAAAACTTGACATAAATGAAAACATCAGCCATGAAAAAAAGGAATGGTGATTACAATTATTATGGGTACCTTTATATTAGTATTCATCGGTGAGAAATGTAGCTACATATATACAGTTAAGATGCTTGATTTTAAAATATTTTATTATTTTTGACAGCCGGTACAACAGAAAATTGAGGGTGGGTGGATTATCAGCTATGAAAACTATGCAGGGAAAACTAAGTGCCCTAGATCAAATGTCTCTGAACTGCTTGTATAGAACTTAACAGTCATAGGGGAGGGGAAGAAGGGGAAAATGGGAGGGAGGGAGGAATGGGAGGATACAAGGGAGGGGATAACCATTGAGGTGTAACAAGAATAAATTAATTTAAAAAAAAGTTTAAATAAAAAAAAGGAAAAAAAAAGAACAAGATAACATTAATTTCCTAATATTGCTTTAAATTGCTGTTTGAATTTTATTTATCCTAACATTAAATATTTCATTAGCAAGATGTAAAAAAAAAAAAAGTTAATCATTGCCAGGAATTCAGGGGAGAGTAAGAATCAGATGGAGAAAATAAAAGAGAAGTTAGAAAATCAGACAAATGGAAAGACAGAAAAAACAGAAGGAATAAAAAACAAAACATCAAGAAACAGCATTTTAGCATTAGTCTACTGTGCGTGGCAGCTGATACACACAGCAGTTGAACGTTGGGTTTCCTTTCTCATTGACTTTGTTTCACCTACAATGACATCCACTATCACTTTTCCAAAAAGGCCAAAAGTATGGTGATGTATAGCTCATCTTTCAGAAAGTCAAGGTGATCTCTTCAATGCTTGAGACCATTTCAGCTGGCTTATTTTGAAACATAATCATAATTTTCTTTTCTATGACTAGGGAATTGATTGCAGTAATAGAAGGTTTCCTGGGAGCAAAGCCTGGGTAACAACATGAATTCTTCTCTGCTTACCCTCTGTTCCATGTGACCAATCACGGCTATTAAGCAACTCAAAGGAATATGATGAGTCTCTTTTGGAAGGACATTCTAAAGCTTTCAAAATATTTCCTCAAAAATCAGTTTATTTGTTTATTGTATAGTATCTGAGTAGGCAAAAAAGAGTCAGGGGTTTAAACGAGAGAAAATGGGGCCACATTTTCTCTAACTTTTCATGGTCAGAATTCCTAACACAAACATTTGTATGCAGTTATGATTATTAAATATCATAATATTGGAATTTGTCCAAGCAAACAAGTGACTAGTCTAAAGAAGTGCTAAATTCATTCTCTAGTATCCTTTTAAAACAAAATAATACTGATGAAACAGAAGTCACCGTAGTCTGTATACTCACTTATATCTGCATACTAGCCAAAAGAGCATGTCCCATGAAAGCCTTCACTTACCAGAAAACTGGGACAGAGGGGAGGACATCCTATTGGGACTCTAGATGAGAGAACCATGGGAGAATAATAAAGTAGAAGGATCCAGTGGGTCCTAGAAACCTACAAGTAGAACATTATGATAGGCAGATTTGGGCCCAGGGGTCCCGCTCAAACTAAGGCACCAGCCAAGGACAATATAGGCAGTAAACTTTAAACCCCTACCCAGATCTAGCCAATGGTCAGAACATTCTCCACTGTTGAGTGGAGAGTGGAATATGACTTTCACACGAACTCTGGTGCCTCATATTTGACCATGTCCCCTGGAGGAGGAGACCTGGTGGCACTCAGAGGAAGGACAGCAGGTTACCAAGAAGAGACTTGATACCCTATGAGCATATACAGGGGGAGGAAGTCCCCCTCGGGAACAGTCATAGGGGAGGGGAATAGGGGGAAAGTGGGAGGGAGGGGAGAATGGGAGGATACAAGGGATGGGATAACCATAGAGATGTAACAAGAATAAATTAATAAAAAATTATAAAAAAAAAGAAGACACCTTAGTCTAAGCTACCCATGCACTAATGTAATAATCAATTGTATTGTAACTGCTTTAGGTGCTTGCCTAAGCTAGAGATCAGATGAACCATAATTACTGACTACATATGACTTGAAATCAAATAAATAAGAGTAGCATTAATTTAAAAAAACTATCTAAATATTGAATCACTAACTGTATTATATTTTTTGATAAATAAAACATGTCCAATAAGTAAGAAAACTATACAAGATTTGGGAAATAATAAAAGACTAGACCTGTTATTCTAGCACATCAATAGTTTATTTCCATAGCATAAGATCTTATAAATCTACCCACTTCATAGTGAGTAGAAAAATTGCAAGATTTTGTTTCTGAATCTATATACCAGGATTTAACCATTCATTTATGTAGATTGTTTCTAAGTAGTGGGTTGAAATAAATAGAGGCACTAAGAATTGCTCCAAAGAACAGTTCATGTGGATAATCTGGCACAAGATGATGTATATTGTTCGAAATATCTAAACTGTTAGTTTTGAGATGATGAAATTATGAGGATCAATTATAGGAATATAAAATATTGTTTTGTTAGAGAAAGGTGTGTTCTCATGAGAGTGATAGTTGTCACAAAACACACATCATAACATCATTTATTAATATACACAGTATTCAAAACCTGTGAGATTTAAAATGCAACAGTATAGCACTTTTCTTTGCTTTTATTAAGAGACTATTAAAACATAATTTGGTTTTTTGTGACATGCTTATTCTCTCTATTATTTGTGAATTAACCTATGACACGTGAGTTTTTCCTCACATACTGACTTGAAATGAAAAGGGAGGAGCTGAAGACTGGCAGCAGAAGTGGTAACATGTTCTTAAACTGAATGGGAATTGCAACAAGGAGAATTACTTCAAGTAAGTGATTCCCTAATCAATCCTTAAGTGGACTTAGAGGAAGCTGGAGTACTGTAGAATTCTTGGGTCAGTCTCTTTGGCTAAGGAATTTGAAAAAATAGCAAGGGATGTGGTTGAATTAAATATAAAACTGGTAAAGGGGCCTGAGAAGATGGCTCAGCCGGTGAAATTATGGACAACAATTTGATCAACCCACACACTTGAAGTAAAATTATGGCTCACTCAAGAGGTCTTTTGGCCTTTAAACCCAGACCATGTCACAGATGTACACACACACACACACACACACACACACACACACACACACACACATAAAACCCAAATGTAGAAAATAAAAACTAAGTGTGTGAATGTGTTGAATAATACAGTATTATAATAATACTAAATTAGTAAGAATGGTTGTTCTATGCAAACAATCATGATGAGCCAGTCACTCATGGTATGTGTCTGTGGTTCAAAACATGTGTATGGAATATCTGAAAATAATCTATTGATCACAACACAATAAACATAGATTGATTTGGGGGAAAACGCAAAAATACTTCAAAACAGTGCAAGACAAACTCTGAACTCCAGCTCTAAGCAAGAGATTCCTGCTTTCTCAGGCCATGTATTTTAATGGTTTAGCCCAATTTTCACTTCTTTAATTATAAGATATTGTACATTATACACACTCAAACAATTCTATGATCATGAATGTATAATGAATTCATTCCGGAAGATTCGGTATAATTTTTGAAGAGAAGTAGTTTAGAATAATGAGCACTGACAGCATGAAGAAAATTGAAATACGGAAGCCCATAAAATAGACATAGGAAAATGTGTCCTATGGCAGTAGCTCCTCTGAGAATACTCTGTGACCAGAAAGTTACTCACTAGAGCATTAAGTTACCTATAGATGGAAGCATAGTATGTGAGATTAAAGAACATGGACAACGGGGCCTGGGATAATGATACAATGTATATACAGAGTTCTGCAAGTCTTTATCTCAACCTTCAAATTCAGCAGTAAGTAAATAAGGTATTAAACTGCACATTAAGAAACTGAATTGTAGGTTGAAATTTAGTATTGTTGGCTACAGATATAAAAATAAATTTGAAGATTTTAATGTTGTCATTTAATAAGACCTTTGAAATTTGCATCACGATAAAGTAGGTAATTGCTGTAGAATCTATACTTGAAACATTATTTTATGGTCAACAACAGTGATCTTAAATACCAGCTGAATCCTGAAGAACAGAAAGACAGGAAAGTGCATCATTAAAATCAAATAAAGTTGCTTCATTCGAGAAATACGTCACCCATAACTATTGCCTGGTCCAATGCAGATGCTTCTGAAGCACACTTTGGGGACTTTCCTAGTACCAGTCTCACAGCCAGAAGATTTACTCATGTTGGAAAGAAGGCAAACAAAACAACACAAACAAAAAAACAAAAGGCAAATGAACAATTAAATTATGGAGAGGGGCGAGGAGCAGAGCTACTCAAAGTGGCAAGCAGAAGCCCTCATACCCTGCACTCTGAATCTGCCCCTCAACATTCCTCATCTCACTTTAAGAGAATGCTGTCCAGCTGTCATTGTGGAAGCTTTTCACAAGCATTCGCTTGCACTGATCACTTCATCAAAACAGTAGAAGCGCATCCTCTGTCACACTATTCAAATTAAAAAAACCTTTCAGCACAGGTGATGACCCCTACTCTTGTTATGAATTTGTTCCTATAACAAAGAGTTAGTGTTGACCCTTGTAAAGTTGTGATTATTTCTGAGAGATCCATTAGCACGTAATTACATAATTATACTGTCCCAATCATTTTATAAATATAACCATCAAAAGGAGTAGCAATTTGAAAATTAGAGTAGATCATAGAAAAATGAATAAAATTTAACTATAGAGAAGACAATGGGACAAATTTTTGCACCAATTATGTTACTTTCAAACATGCATATACTGGTGATCTCTTGAGCAGTTTCTCCCAAAGCAAGGACAGAGCAAGGGCATGTAGAGAGTTATACTCACTGTCATTTAAAATGAGTAAAGCACATATAGAAGAAAGGAGACTTTAGAAAACTCTTGGAGAGAGCCAATCAGAAGAGGCAGAGATGTGAACACTAACAACCTACAAAAATATTAAATCATATGATTGATTATAACTCTCTCGTAAAGTCATAAAATTATAGGGAATCTTTGAAATTTGGCACTGACTAAAATGAAGGATTTGCCATGAAGTTGATGCTATCAAAACTCATACTAGGACTACTGAACAATATCACCGTCTATGGCAAGAAGTTTCACTGATATTTTATTATCATTTAGAAAATGAAGGGGAAATAGATCATTTATGTCCTGGAGTACTGGAAAGTTAGAGTAAAGATACAGGATCAGCATATGCAGAGATCAATTGAATAATACACAAATTGTATAAATTACTACAAACACTGGTGGTATTTATTTTGTAGCTGCAAAATCATTCTGTGAATTTTGAAAGGTAATCTTTGAAGTTCACCAAGTCTAACCATATTCTGTCAGTCACTTACTCAGTGAGAATAATGATCCACGTATAAAAAGAATAAAATGTTACTGTGCCCTCAGCTGTAGCTGCATACACTTACCACTTCCCCAAGGTTATTATTTTATCTTTGTTTGCAGCTGACAGGCTTTGTATGTGTTCTGAATTTTGTCCAACAGAATAAAGAAAACATGTATAATTAAGTTCTGAGACACAAATGTAGCACAGTATTTCTTAAAGAGCAATGTCTAATGAAATCACTTTCTTAACACCAAGCCAAAGTTTACGATATTAAAAACGTCCAATTACAATCTTAGTAATATTATGAAAATCACTTAGGAACATTTTTTTGGTTTCATGTAACTTTGCATTTCTACTGGTAGTTATTTTTCTATGATTCTGGAGAGATTTTGTTTGTTTGCTTGCTTTGTTTTGTTTTCTGGTATACTTGAGAATGCAGGAGTATATCATATATCTCAAATACTAATAAAAAGGTAACATGATAGCATGGAGAGTGTGCAGTTTGAGAGAACAATAATCACTTGCTGAAAGACAGACTACAACCCCTTGTATAGATTATGAGCAGGAAAGGAACAAGATGCAAAAGCATCACTATTTCTCAACCCATGAAGCCAATTCTAAGCAAGAGGAGTTCAATGTGGCTCAATAATCTATCTTTACTAATACTTGTTATCGATTGAGGAGTAAAAGGAGCTGAATCCCCTACAACTTGTCTTATCTTTCTGATCAATCTCCTGTAAGAACTTGGTGTATGGTCTGCACTGCTTTTTCAGCCTGACCACCTGCTTGTGGGTGATAAGGCCTCCCGGTGACAAACTGATAAAAGCTTTCCCTTCATTTCATTTCTTAAGTGCAGTTATCAGGGCAGATACCATCTGGCAATCAGTGTGTCATAAAATAACTCCAAGGAAACACTGACTGCAGCCTTTGAAGAACTGGAAGAAACAAGGACCTTTAAGATCATTCTGGGGTAGATTTATAAGATGCCAGGCCACCGGATATGGTTCAAATTTATTTGAAATAAGAAATTGACACTGTAGATAAAAGCTGTACTAGAAACGAGTAAGTAGGTGTAAAAATGGGGCCATGTCTTTAGAAAAATAGCCACTTTTTTCTAAGTGTTTTTTTCTGTTCTCTGCAAATCAAATTTCAGAATGACAAAGTGAAAGTAACTGAAAAAGGAAAATATATTTGAAGGTAATATAAAAAAAGCATTGTAGAAAAAAATGGAGGGAGTTGCATAATATAATAAAAGCAAAGTAAATGACTATATATATATATATATACATTTAAAAAGAAATACAAAATTTATGATGCTAAAATAGAGTATTTTGTCTTAAAAATAAAGAGCACAATTCAACTTGTGTTTGATATGAAATTTTAAATGAATTTATACAGTATACATACTAAATTTAAAAAGTTCTATTGCTGAAACTATTAGCAAAACTGACTTCATTGCAGATAGTAAGGAATTAATTAAATAAATGACTCATCAATATATGCTAAAATTATTAATCACAAACACCAGAGACAATATGTACCCACATGTGATAATAATATGTTGTTGTTTTGATAAGAACCACTAAGATACAGAACATAACCATACGAAAAGCACAGAAAAAGAGCTATTGGCCAATGATCTTGATGAACAAACATAGATGAATAATGGTCAATTATTACTTGCAAGGCACAAAGAACTACATCTTAAAATACTATTGATATTTATCATTTATTCTACATTTAAATGTGCCAATGTTTCAACATATACAAATCAATAATTTTTAAAGATTTATTTATTTATTATGTACACAGTACTTTGTCTGCATATATGGGTACCAAATCTTATTACAGATGGTTGCGACTTACCATGTGGTTGCTGGGAATTGAACTCAGGACCTTTGGAAGAGCAAGAGGTTCTCTCTTAACCTGTGAACCATCTCTCCAGCCCATAAATCAGTAAATTTAACCTACCACATCAATTGCTTCATAGACAGATAATAATGCACATCTCAATAGAAACAAGCATCATCTTGACAAAAATTTCAAAACTTCATAATAAAATTCATGAATAAAATATACATGAAAGGAGACTGCCTCAATATATTACAGGTCACATATAATAAGACGATATCCAAAATCAGACTAAATATAAAAAGCACAATTCTTGAAAGTTTAGCTAGAAAAATAGCCCAAAATATAAAAATAAAAGGGCTGCAAGCAGGAAAAGAAGTCAAAGTAACCACATTGACAGATTATTTGTAGACGATTGTTCCTAAAAGTTATCCCAGAAAAATAATCTTACAATTGTAAGATACCAGCAAAGTATCACAATACAATCCATCTTAGAAAACTCTGTTGCTTTCCTATATCCCAATGGTGTACCTGCTAAAAATGCATCAGAAAAAAAAACCAATCAGGATATCATCAAAAACAATGTGTCTTTCAGTAAACATAACCAAACAGTTAAATACTTTTTAAATAAGGATGTAAAAATATTGAGGAGACTGGAAAAAGTGCTACAAAATAGGAGTTCACCGTATGCACATGCATTAATGTTTTGATAATAGCTATATTACCAAACAATTTACAATGTAATTCCATCATAGTTCCAATGCTACTGGGAAAAATACAATCCTGTAATTATTGCTGAAGAATAGGATAACCTGAATAAACAAAAAAATCCTGAGAATAAAGTACTATATTGGTATTATCATAAAACTGAGTCTCAAGTTATTGTATAATAGTAAAGTAACAAACAATACTACAGCATTGACATAAAAGAGACCTGAAGAATAATGAAATAAAATACATGATAGACACCAGAGTACTTGAGAAAGTCAAATCCCTCTCTCCACTCAAGTGTGGAGACTGTCCTGTCCATGGGCTAGATCAGGGTAGGGGTTTAAATTTTACCGCCTGTATTGTCCTTGGCTAGTGCCTTAGTTTGCGCGGGACCCGTTGGCCCAAATCTGCCTATCATAATGTTCTACTTGTAGGTTTCTAGGACCCACTAGATCCTTCTACATTGCTATTCTCCCATTGTTCTCTCATCTAGAGTCCCAATAGGATGTCCTCCCCTCGGTCCCAGTTTCCTGGTAAGAGAAGGCTTTCATGGGACATGCCCCTTGGGCTAGTATGCAGATATAAGTGAGACTATGTCCCCTGGCGGGGGAGACCTAGTGGCACTCAGAGGAAGGCCAGCAGGTCACTGAGAAGAGACTTGATACCCTATGAGCATATACAGAGGGAGGTAATCCCTCTGAGGAACAGTCATAGGGGAGGGGAATAAGGGGAAAATGAGAGGGAGGGGAGAATGGGAGGATACAAGGGATGGGATAACCATAGAGATGTAACAAGAATAAATTAATTAAAAATAAAAAAACAAAACAACAAAAAAACAATTGAGATGTAATATGAATAAATTAATAAATTTTTTTAAAAAGAATATAATAAGATTTGAATTAAATTAATAAATCAATTTATAGAAAAAAATAAATAAATAAAATACATGATAGATTTCAGAAATACATCCTAAAATCTATGGTTAACTTTTTTCTCAAAGATTCCGAAACAAACAATGGGAAAAGCAGCCATTTGCACAAATGCTACAAGAAACAAAATCTATATAAAGAACAATAAAAGTACATAACTCATCCTGCAAAAATAGTAAGCTACAAAATGTTCAGAGACTTGAACTTCTGAAATTCTCATGTCAAAGATAGCTATAACACTCCAGCTAGAGGCACAGACAAGAAGCACAAAAGCTTGGGTGGCACAGACTATGTTGATATTGGTAAGTGTAATTACGCAAGACCCAAGGCTTCTTTACAACACAAGAAATAATGCGTTGCAGACAAAGGTTAGAAATTGGGTGGAAATTATTTCTCTGATGTATAAGAGAAATTTAAAAACTATTTTGGATAGTTCCAAAACCTTGCAACATAGATGAAGATAATGTTTAATGAACTCTATAGATGACAAATAGATAAATAGATATAGATAGATAAGTGATAGAGAGATAGGCTACAGATTGATAGGTAGACAGGCAGAGAGCTAGATGGAGAGATAAGTATATGTATACACATAATAACAAAAATGGAGAGATAAGTAGTTGTTGGAAAGATAGACACATATATGTATACACATAATAACAAAAATCAGTAAAGGTAGCAAAAGTAAGAAATCTGGAGGGATATTAGTGGGGTTATAATAATGAGAACGATATATGTATATATGAAAAATAAAATTTTCAAAATAAATGAAACAACTTGTGTGAATTCCACCTCTCAGGTAACAGATGCTGTTGGCAAGAAGACAAATTATAACACATGCTGTATAGGATTTGGGGAAAATAACATTTCCATGTTACTGATGTGGTTATGTATTAGTCCAGCCACTACAGAAATCAATATGGAGGTGACTTGAAGAGGAAAAAAATCAGAAATTTAAAAAATAATAATCCCTAAAAAGTGAGTGGCCAGGTGACATAGCTCCTGGAGTCCTGTGTAGGAGACAACCAGAAATACTTGAACATTTATCCTTATTGAATCAGTGTTCATAATTGCTATCTTATATAACTAGCCCAGAAGTCCATTTATAAATGAATAGATAAAGAAAGCATGGGATACACAAAGTGGAATGTTACTCAGCCATGAAGAATAGGATGATGTCATATGCAGGAATATAGAGGAAATTGGAAATTATGGTGGTCAAGCAGTGAAGCTCATTTTAAAGATTATTATCTACACAATTGTGTGTGAGTATGTGTGTATGTGTATAACATGCAAATAAGTATGAGAAAGAAAAAGAAAAACAAATAGAAGTGAAGGAGGAAAAGAAAAGATGAGAGACTAATGTGACAAAAACATATATATATATATGCATATATATATATACATACAGATATAAAGTTGTGCTTATGAAAACCAACTCCCTGATGAATGATATATGCCACTAAAAATAAGAAATTTAAAATGACATAATATCTGTTTGGACAATAATCCTTTGTCTTGTTATATTCTTTGAATAAATTATTTCATTTCATTTTAATAGAGTTCTCAGCAAGGTCATGTTTCCTGATAGGGTTGAAATATAATTTTATTTTATGTTAAATTTCTTTTTATTTAATTGTAGTAAACAACTCATTCTATATTCAGATATTTTTCCTTATAACATTCAGTGCGTTAAAATTATTTTTACTGAGGAAATGAGGGCATTATTGGAGAGATATTTATTTGCTTTCCATGTCAGCAGTAGGGGATGCAAGAGAATGTAGTCTTTTCTCCTGGATGTTATTATTTATAACAAATTTGTATCTCAAAGATACATCTCCTGAAAAAGATTTTAGGACTATAAATTGATCTTCCCTCTCATATTTATTATGTATGAGTCTATCATGTGGACAGAACTTTAAAACCTTGCAGTAACATTCATTATAATAGTACATTATGTCAAATAAGGGTATTTTTTCTTATAATGCACAAATCTTTCTTGAAGTACTACATTAAGTCTGTATTGAAAAAAGAATGTCTTATTTTTACAATCTTAGGACTCAGGTATCTAAAATTCAAAGAAAAAATAATTATAAAAACATATTTTCATCCAAGCAAATTATTTTCTGAAGTTGTTCGATTCAGAGTAAAAGGGCCATTTCTTCAGTTTGGAAAACACCTGTGCATCGCCTCTGATGACTTGGCAACCATAAAATTTGATATATCTAGGAGATTTGTAAATGTATAAAATATCAATTTACTTAGTTTCTTGACTACTCTTATTTTTTAGGTTTAATTAAAATTAAGAGATAAAAATCAATTGATAAATATATAATTAAATCAATAATTTTTCTGTTTTTTATATTTTTATGAACAGGTTTGAACTATTTTTATCTGTAAAAACTGTCAAAAAGGGAGTTTACATCTGGAAAAATAATTAAATAGAAATACAATAAAAAGTCTCAACATCCACCACTCAGATCTAATCACATTTGCTAACTCATTATGCAGGCATTTAAAAGAATAAACAGTTATTATCACATAATTATATCTGAGAAATGAAAAGCATAAGGAACTCTATGGAGCCATGCTTCAAGGTCCTATGAAGTTACACACAAGCTGTTTGCTGGGGTGTAAACTGTGCAGACCCATCTGGTGTAGAGAATCAATTCTAACCTCAAAAAAGTGGCTCCTGTTGTTTCTCTTTATTTCTCTAGTAGGACTCCACACTATAATCTGCTTAACAGTTTCTGTGTGATTATGGGACTCAAACAAACAAACAAACAGATAAATAGATGGATTGATTAATAAATAGATAGATAAAAACAATAACCAAGAGAGTATCATAGTGTAGCTTACATCTTAAAGCCAGAAGTAGTGGGCCATCACTCGGACCTACTCCGCACAGAGATCATTACTGCTTCTTTAAGTTGCTTGCTCCTACGCTAACAGCTTTCTGGCTATTGCTCTTTTGTTTTATTTCTTGAATACCTGAAGTTCGTTTTCTTGGTATTTTGCATTTGCTAATAAATTCTAAATCTTAAATAGGTCAGTTCTTAATTGCAGACTTTGGCAGAATGTTCTAAATATGGCTCTATGTATTGTAAATTTATGTATGTATTATATATTATGCAAATAACAGCCTTATCACTCCTACCACATATTTGCTGTCACTGTCATCATTGTCCTTATAGTCATCATGGCAGCTGTGTCGTCATCATCATCATCTTGACTTTTGAAACAGTCTCTCATTGTGGCTCTGATAGCCCTTAGGCTCAGTATGTAATCTAGGCTAACTACCAACCTGGTGTCCTACCTCAGACTTCACAGTCCTGAGACAGCAGATGTCAAAAACCATGACTGGCCAGCATATTTATTTCTTGCACAGATATAGACAAATTGACAGATAACTGGTAAAGATATGATATTGAACATAGTATTTTTAAAAGCATGGTAACAATACATTTTCATCTTTTTGACATAATTTCCGTGTTAATTTAGTGGGAAGTTTAATTTCACAGATAGAAGTCAATGATTGCACGTAGTGTTACTTTTACATTTTAGTATATAATTTACTCCAAAACACATGGAAATTTCTTATAATTTACTGCTGGGGTTCTGCCACATTCATCATTCTGTTTGTAGTTTTGAGAATTGCGTCTTGTCAGGGTTTGTCAGATGGTCATTTCCTTCAAATAATCAGCCTTTTGTTAAGTCTCCTGTGTTTAACACAGTTAAGTCTCCAGTTTCACACAGATCAAGAAATGGAAAGCATCCAAATCTCGCTTTAGTTTACTTACTTATGTATTTATGTATTTATTTATTATTTATTTATTTTTGGATTGTAACAAATAAACACCATGAATACTGCGACAGTAACCTTAGACTAAATTTCAAAAATAAGTTAATATTGTAGGGAATAATTCCTTGGACGATCTGCCCCCAATAATAGCTGTTTTGTAAAACTTGGACTTTCTACAGCTGCTGAGTTTCTGAGTTTCCTAGGAGACAGTAAGCTGCGTCACTTTCTTAAAAACGATGAAAGCACTCCTCAGTCTGTGTCTAAGCCTTGTTGATTCACAAGAATGACTCCTTTGATAAAAAAGACTAGACAGGAATGCATGCGTTCAGTGATGGAGCTTCAAACCTTTTATGACAAACTGTATGCAGAATTGTAAAGATAAGATATTAAGAGTTAAGGTTTCAACTCATTTCAACCATGTGAGGAAATAATGAAGCAGAGTTTTCCTCTTGTTTTCTTTATTTCTTCTTCTTTTTTTCCTTCTCGCTGGCTTTCTTTATTTTTAATGGATTAATTCATTCATTCCAAACCCAAACACAGTGTGATTCACAGAAAGCCCTCTTCTCTGCCAACCATTTAACAATGCATCAACAACATTGCCCATTAGGATTTTTATAGCTGTATACCAGGCTGGAACGCCATCTTACATGAATGTTATATCAAGTACTTTTATTTTTCATCCCTCTAAGTTACATTAGTACTTTTGCATTTAAAAAAATCAATTTCCTTATTTGCACTGGATATATTTTGATTTCTAGCTATAATTTGTAAACCAGTTGAACACCAAAGTTCCAATTAATTTTACAATTCGCTCCACAACATACTTCTATGCTGAAAGATTTTTTTAAAAATTTGAAGCTTAATGGGAATCTGTATCACTTCTGACCAACTCTATAAAAAAGTACTTTATTTTGAAAAGTTTAAAAATGTGAAGTCCCCAATAATCTTTCACCTTAAGTATTACAGGTTTGTCACTAATAACAGGTTAGGTATGCTACATATTATATGTTTATCAATTATAGCTGAAAAATATATAAACAATATTTCAATGTCTAGATTTGTGACAGGATAATTTAAGTTATCTTGCATTCTCAAAGTATCATATTTGAATTTTAAAATTTGCTTTTGTCTTTTTGTTCCTATCTAAAATGTCCCAGCAGGGGGCACTCTCTCCACAGTGACTCAGAGCAGGGTATTGTGAACCCAGTACCTCATCTAGTATCTACAGATATTGAAGAAATGAACAGGTCTTGAGCCATGCACAGAACCCAGTGTTGTTGATATTGATGGTGTAGGCTTTTTAATGTGTCATGTCTTATTTCAAACAAAGTAAATGCAATCTTAGCACATACCAGTGAATGCTTGAAATACTAAGAAAACATCAATGATAACAAAGCCTGTGTCTTCGCATGGTAGTAGGTGTTTATAAACTAACGCAACAACAATGCCAGGAGAACTGTGATTACTCATGATTTTAATTTTATTGTTTTGTTTATTTTTCGGAATGTGCAAGAGATTTGAATGCATGTTATTTCCTTTCATTTTCTATTCTTGCTAATCAAAAAATGAAAAGATACAATTTTTGAATAAATATGTAGGCTACATTTTATGTTCACTCATGAAAATTGGACTTGTGGTATTTTCGTGTGAGGGCTCGCACCTGCATGTCCCTCTCTCTCTCTCTCTCTCTCTCTCTCTCTCTCTCTCTCTCTCTCTCTCTCTCTGTGTGTGTGTGTGTGTGTGTGTGTGTGTGTAATATAGATATGCTGCCATACATGATATTTAAGAGGTTAAATTACCTAGAATCTAGGACATTGCAAAGGATCATCAGGAAGTGATCTGGTTGTTATTCTAAGACATACAAAACACAGATGTCTTGACTAAATTATATTCCCAAGGATGCAGATACCATGCATATCCATATGCCACATGTAGCTGAAGGAGAGAGGACCACAGTAGTGGAGATGGACCAGGCCAGAGAACCCCAGTAGCAAATGGGGAAAATCAGTGTAAGCAAATGTCAAGGATAAGTACATCGTAGTCCATTTTCAAGGGAACTTCCTTAATCGTGAGAAACGTTTAGGTATTTATATCTATTTGGTAACAACAACAATAACAACAAAAGCATAAAATGGTTAAACCAAGACATTTGTAAGTTCTTATATTTGTACAATACTAGAATCTTCCATTTTGTGTGATTATATGGCATCCTGCTTTTCAGTGTAACTTTGAGTATCTGGGCTCAAAAGTGGGCCTTAGATTGGGCTGTGCAAGTCCCTAGCCTATGCCCTCATTACCCCCACTGACATACCTAGCTCATATACCTATTTCACTCTGCATTCTTAGCTCATATCATAAACAGAAGCAAAGATTTCTACAGAATGCCTACCTTGTCATCAAAATATAAAACAAGTAATTTCCTCTCAAAAATAAAAGCATTATAATAAAAACCAAACTTTTGTTTCAAACATGATATTTTTTTCTTCAAACATGATATTTTTAAAATTCTACTTTAACTTAAAAGCTACCAGCTTCACACTTGATTCACTCACTTATATATTTATGGCAGTCAGTTGTAAAACTTCTATTCTAAGGCAACCAAATTGGTAAGTTCTCCATAATTCATGGCCTTTAAGTTTCATTATATCATTGAAGAAGTGATTGACACTTTGTACAAACATTAGTCCAGCATCAATAAGTTATTTGTAACACATGAGTAAATGAATGCTCAAATGTCTACATCCTGTGGATTGGCTTCCCCTACTTGAATCTTTGCTCTCATAAGTATTATTACTGAAATTTGTCTATCCATTCCAGGGTAGAAATATCACCTTAACCAGCAGATGTCTACTTAATGTGTTGGGTTCAGAACTTTTGTAGTAGCTTTGATGCTGATGCAGATGTACAAGTGCTTGGGTCTTGTTACTGTTCATCCTTACAACTCTGTGCATTACAGGTGAGGACAGCCTTACAAAATATAACTGATGAGAAAAATATATGAAGACTATCTTTCAGACTTAAATGTGCACAAAAACTCTTCAGCTATGAAAATAAATTGAATCCTTTCACTTAGCCTTAATGTTTAAAAATAAATGGAACAATGAACTTATACAACCATTGAGTTTGATACGTATAGATTCTCCAGTCTGATACTGGCATATAGACATTCATTAAAATTAATCTGGCACACAGAGGAAGGGGATGCAAGACATCCAGATGAGACCTGAGGGGCTGTGGTTAGATGACGGTGGAGGAGGACCCCCTCTCAAAGATCTAAGGGAGGGGAATAGGGCAAAAGAGGGAGGCTGGTGGGAATGAGAAAATACAAGTGAAAGGATAACATTCAGGATGTAATATGAGTAAATTTCAATACTGCCAAGGATAACAGAAAACTATGTGATGCTATTTTTATAAAACGTTCCTTTGTTTTTTTAGCATATACAATTTAATTACAATTCAATATGTAGATTATGCTTGAATATCGATAAAAATAACTTGATGAACTACCAATTTTAATTAACTTTCTCACACAATATTTGCATGTTTCTTCTTAATTTTCAAGATAATTTGTTCAAATTCTATCAGTCAAAAATATTTAAACAAGGCACAAAATATGTTACTGTTTAGACAAGATGCATCCCCTACAGAGGCTCATGTGCTGCCATTTGCTCACAACACTTAGTCATTGACAGTATCATGACTGCTCTCACTTTCACACAGACAGTCCACTGATGTCATCACACTATGGTGGCTATTAGGACAAGGTAAGCAAGTCCTTAATAGTTCTTGCCTCACAAATATGTCTGTCAGATATATTAGGTCAGAAGGCTGAAGATGATGCTTCCAACACAATAGAGAGTTTTGCGTCACTGTTCCGGCAGCAAACTGTCCTTGTCATTTTCTCATTGTGGAAGCTGCTAACCTGCACTCCCTGTATACTCAGATAATTAATTTTATACCTTCTCAAATCTCTGATGGCATTGAAGACCAGATAGTTTAGTTTTAAAATTAAGCTTAGCTGTTTTGGGGTTAAGATATTTTTAGGTCTAGATAGATGTTTTATGTTGATAAAGATATTGATTTACATTCAGAATTTTAGACTCACCAAGACAGGAAAGATGTTTTCTTCAAGGCTTCCAAAAATAAATAACCAAAACAGTATGAATGTAACATTTATATAATTCCTGATTGTTTCATGGTTTTTCTTACTGTGGGTAGCTTATTGTATATATGTGTAATAATATAAATGTATATGTAAAAAATAAATAAATAAAAAGTGTTTATTAAAAAACCCTACTGCAATGTTCTGAAGTTCCAAATTTCATAATGCATTGAAATTCAATATATAATCTACAATAAGACACTAGGAAATGTCAAGATGAGCATTACTCTATTATGTACTTGGACAAAGAACTGTGGAATGAGCGACAAAATGCTAAAGCTAGATTCACTAGGAGAAGATAAATATTTATTTGGAGCATTTAACCCTGAAAAAAAATGTTATTTGCTAACTTTGTGTTCTCATTAACTATAGTGAGAGACTGATGAGACAAACCATTAAACCTAATAGTTTTTATTATATTATAAGACTTAATATTTAAAAAATATTAAGGTATTATAGTCATGTATTGAAACATGTGTACTGATAAACTGATTCTAAATTGTTTTTCTTTCAAGTTGTAGAAAGGACGCACACTGTACAGTGTTGGAAGGAACCACCATGATACACACGGCCCACTCATTAGCCGCAAGAAGTGAAAATTTATATTATGCATACTTAGTAAGTGTTATCTCAAGATACTTAAATAATAGAAAATTACTAAAGGAAAGGGGAAATTATTAAAGTCTATCAATAGAAGTCTGGGTAATGCAAGTAAATTTTTTAAAAATTAAATTCCAATAATATTTTAAAATTATGCATCAAATATATTATGTCTATTAGCATATAGTGGTTCATAGATTACCCATCACTGTTATAACAATGCAAGTATAAATTTTGGGCAAATGTTTGTATTAAGCTTTGACTCAGATATAAAAACTCTACTTAATAGTTACATATAATTGACCCGTATTACAAATAATTTTCAAATTAATTTTGATAGTAAATCATAAAATTGTTTGCCCTATATTTGCCTGAGGAATTGTTCCTTTGTTTCAGCCACAGTCAAAATTGTCTCCTTTGAAAAATGAACAGAATAATCATGAAAATGTACACAGTAATACCTATGTGAACACACAGATAGTGACAAAGTCAACCTCTTATAAAGTAAAACAAACAAGAAGCAGTCATTAATTGGATCTGTCATCAAGGATAAAGCGCCTGGTGATGAAATCAGACTATTTTAACACTTATAACTATTGCCCTATGTGTATTCTTGGGAAACATGCTTTTATTCGGCTGATGCAAAGAAACTGTAATCTGACTCAATTATATGATAATATGTCTGCAAAGAACAAATAAAATCAGATTTAATCAACAAACATAAGAGACATTTGAGAATGGGGATGGCCAAATAATTCCTGCCTCACAAATATGTCTTTCAGATATACTGGGCCAGAAGGCTGAAGATGATGCTCCAACATTATAGAGAGTTTTGGGTCACTCTTCAGGCAGCAAACTATCTCTGTCATTTTTTTCACTTTGGAAGCTTCCAACATTCATTAATTAATTTTATTCCTACTCAAGTCTCTGATGGGGTTGAAGACCATATAGTTTAGTTTTACAATTAATCTTAGTTGCTTAGGGGTTAAGATGTTTTTAGGTCTTGATAGATGTTTTAAGTTGATAGAGATGAGATATGATAGATATTGACTTACATTCTGAATTTTAGCCTCACCAAGATAGGAAAGATGTTTTCTTCAAGGTTGCCAACTACAAATAGCCAAAACACTATGAATGCAACATTTATATAATTCCTGGTTGTTTCAAGTTAATTCTTGCTATATGTAGTTTATCATATATGTCTGTAATAATACAAGTGGATATTGAAAAAGGAAAAATAATTAAAAAGAACATTATCCTAGAAACCTACAAGTAGAACATTATGATAGGCAGATTTAGGTCATGGGGTCCCGCTCAAACTAAGGCTACCCTGATCTAGCCCATGGACAGGACAGTCTCCACACTTGAGTGGAGAGAGGGATTTGACTTTCTCAAGTACGCTGGTGCCTCACATTTGACTATGTCCCCTGGTGGGGGAGACCTAGTGGCACTCAGAGGAAGGACAGCAGGTCACTGAGAAGAGACTTGATACCCTATGAGCATATACAGAGGGAGGTAATCCCTCTGTGGAACAGTCATAGGGGAGGGGAATAAGGGGAAAATGGGAGGGAGGGGAGAATGGGAGGATACAAGGGATGGGATAACCATAGAGATGTAACAAGAATAAATTAATTAAAAAATAAAAATAATAAAAAAAGAACATTATTAGGACACTTAACTGCTTAGACAATTTACAATAATCAAAATTTTCAATTAGCTGTCAGGAAATCATCTACCCAATTAACATACATTGACAACTTCAATTAAACCACTACTTTTCCTTTAGGCAGATAGGGAAACTGAGGGATACAGTGACAAAATGGCAGGTCTAATGCCATTAATTCACTAAATTAAGCAGTTGAGATTTGAATCAAGACCCTTTACTGTCTCCTAGAAATACCAGAAGCTATATCCATGAAGTCTCATCAATGTGACTTTCTAAATCACACAAGAACAACAACATAATCCCCAAAGATCTCAAGCCCAGCAAACTATAGGAAACTAATGAAAGCTGAGACCAGAAGAAATAGTCTTCCCAATGGAAGAGCAAATCAGTTGATTACCAAATACCAAATGGACATCTCTGAAAACATATGTTCAAGTAGCATTATATGGACTAGGAAGTTGACATTTATGTATTTAGGAATACACAATTAAAGAAAATGACACTATGACATTGAAAATAAGCAAGGGGAGATACATAGGAAAGATTGGAGGGAGAGACGAGAAGGGAAAAGTGAGGTAACCATATTATAATCTCAAAACTACTATGACAGAAGAGGAGTTAGTAACAAATTTAAATGTTAACAGACACAATTTAAAGGATTTTGTAGCCATGTTTTTAAAAACTAATTAAAAAGAAGAAAATAATATTAATAATGTTTTGTCACAACTATTATGCCTCAATAATTTGATTACAACATATGATTGAAATAAATATTAATGGCTTTGTACGTTAAGTAAACCCAATACAATTTACTCTTATACCTTAATCTTTAGTAGTTACATTTCAATTTGCCCTACCAATTTTAATGCAAAAAATCATTTGATTATGAGATTTTTGAAACTGTGCTATAAGAGAAGGAGGGGATCTCAGTCCCAGACTCCTTCATTATGTAATAATATAAATGTATATGTAAAAATAAAAAATATTTTTAAAAAGTCTTGTTATGAACATCCTTATACATAAAAACCAAAACAAAACCAACCACTACTCACAGGGACCCCTGAAATATTTCATGAAAGAAAAGAGAATGTTGGAAACTGACCCAAATTTAAGAAGTTACAATTGCACATAGCATAGAGGAACAATATAGTGCCCAATATAGTAGTAATAACATCTACAAGGAGACTTGAGGTGCTGCTCAAAGTAGTATAGATAAAAAGATTTCAGTGAAAACGTATTAAGGCCCAAAATATCAAATAATGTATACTATGGTATACCACACAAATCCAGGTTCACTGGATTATCTTTCGTGTGTGTGTGTGTGTGTGTGTGTGTGTGTGTGTGTGTGTGTGTGTGTGTGTGCACGCGAATAAGGAAAGCTACAAGTTCAGCTTTCTAGAGATCTATAGGACACTAGCATTTCAGATTCAAGGAAGTAATTGGAATGTGTTAGGAACCTTCTTGAAAATAAAATAACGTGCATTCTTCCCATTTCTATGGAAATATAATATTAATATATAAGGAGACAGATTGGTAATATATTGCCCTTTATAAGTTTCTTTGCATTCTGCCTTGCATTTCTGCTTCTTACTTTGAAGTATCAGGACATTGCTGCTTCCACGCAGGCAGTTTTAGTGAGAACTACAGCTTAGAGTTAATGTTCCATGTGCTAGATAAGAGTTACTGGGTTATGTATTCACACTATTGAAAGGAAAAAATGAAAGTGAGAATTAATAGGGCAGGGTCGTCTGACTTCCATCTGGCTGCTAATGTGCAGCTCCTTCTATAAAATAAGATGATATAGATTCACAAGAGAAATTCAGTTTCCTTTTTGTTTTAATCCCTCCATGGGCCTGGTTACTAGCTCATTTACGAAGGCATACAGGCAAACAAAACTAAACAAACAACAACAAAATGGTAGCCCATGTACCAGGCTATACCCTACTGTGTATTATAAAATGTCTTTAAAGATGATTAACAAGTCTATAAGCACATCAGCAATCATAGCATCATATATAATTGGTTGTGTCAACCCAAGCTAGAACTGGAGACATGGCCATGCCCAATTCCCTTAAAAAGAAACAATCTATTCTCCTCTTAAGAGTAATAAGAGGGCAAATGGTAAAATAAGATGCTTCCACTACAGGAAGGAGCTGGCAGAATCACAGATTTCCTTCCTGTCATTCATAAATCTCAGTCTCTTTTAAGCCTTCATGCAATTTATTATATCTATTGATTTCTATTAACATTCTACTGGAGGCTCAGGGGACATCTCCGAATAAGAAGAAAGATGATAAGGTCCAGACCTCAGAGAAAACTACTGTGAAATCATGTGGATGTGCTAGGTCCTTTGTGGTCATGTATTTACAGCAGTGGTTGCATATATAAGTCCTGAAAAGAAGGTGTCAGTTATCATTCTGTCAAGGATGGTGGAAGACTCTAGAGCCTCCTCATCTAGCTGAGGAGTTAGTCATAGGAGTTTGCCTTTGGGAGAGCAAGAGTCAGTTTTCTACAGTTATTTCTCCTTAGAAGGCTGAACATGCCCCACTGGGTGATACTCTTGCACATACAGATAATGCTAATAGACTTTTTAGGTAATGTACAAAGAAAAAGGGAAAATAAAAGAAACAGAGAGGTTGTGGAATCTGGTAGATAATTGAGCAGTTTGGGCCAGTGTGGGAGTTAATATGTTCGGAATTTATTGTAGACATATGGGAAGTTCTCAAAGGAATTACCAAAATTGTGTTGGAAATTTCACACAAAATAAAATTGTTTTAATAAATGTATTACTATTTCTCTTATCAGCAAAGTAATTCCCTTTTTCCCTCCATTTTTTTAAATTTTATGTTTCCAAGAAAGTATTTCAATTGCTCTTAGGCAAGAGTTCTCATAATCAACTTCATTTTCACTCTATTTTAAGAGCATCAGTCAGTAGATCATCCTCTTCACAATTTTCTCATCTATTCCTGAAAACTATGTATAAAGACATACACAACAATACATGGGTTTATACATCTAATATATGTTTACCAATTTGTTTGCTACTGCATTTTCAAGTATTTATAGTTTAATATGTTGCACTGTTTAATAAAGTCAGGGATTACTTGGAACAAATTGTAGCTAAAAGACAGCACATACTCCAAAATCTATGATTCACACTTAAACAGCATTTTACAAAAAGATAAAGTAAGTTAAAGGCAGAGTCTTTTAAAAATATTCAAAAACCCTTACACTTAATTACAGGGATGAAAGACTTCTTATATTTTAACATATTCTTCCCAAAGAGACCTATTTAAGTGTCAAATAGTGATTAGGATTACTAATTAAATTTGAAGAAAGCAATACCGCCCAGATGACTTTCTTTGACATATATATTTTTTCTCAGTAAATTAATTTCTATCATCATCTAAATTCAATAAAGAAAAAGTTTCCTTAAGATATATGTAGTATTTTATTATACTGTATTAGACTTTAAGTTTTCTTTTGTTCATGCAGAGTAGAACAGAACACCTCAATCATGCAGTTTAAACAGAACTGATGATAAATTTAAATATTTACTTTTCAAAAAGATTATATTAATGATAAGGTTATGTATAACTCTGAATTATTATGGTATAGGCATAATTGGGAGCAATGTATTGTAAACTTAAGTTTTTCCAATATTACAAAACATAAATCTTATGCAGGTATATAATAACATGCCTGAATGTCTGTAAAATTAAAAAAAAACTATTATTAATCAAGTTCATGGCATAGTTGTACAAAATGGCGGCCTTGTCTATATAATATTTCCCCTAAAATGAAACAAGAACGTCTGCACCACTGAGCAATGTCATGCAACACATAATGCACTAATGCAAAATGTAGAATTAAGAACCTACTATGGACCTGACAAGCATCACATTAAACTGGAGTAAAACTGAATAGGATGTGCAAGGGTCTCTGTTTTGGGAATTAACATTCCACTATGAAAAGACCGGAAGGCAAAAATGAATGGAGCCAAGTAAAGTATGAACATTCAATAAGTACAAATACTATAGGTTAAGAATAAAGATGTGAATATTGGAATTTATTGAGAGATTGTTGACTTTCAATTTTCTTCAAGAAAGGCATCATTAGACAAGTGTAGTAAATGGATAGTAGTTGAGAACTGTGGGGCAGTATTTTCCATAAGCTGAAGGAACGGTTAGGTTTTCAAAGTGATGGATCATGAATTTCATCAAAATAGAGGAAAGAAAGAAAGAGAGGAGGAGCAAAGGGAGGGAGGAAAGAAGGAAAAAAGCAAGGAAGAAAGTCAAAGAAAGAGAAAAAGCAGATAGATAATAGATGGATAGAGATTAGATGATAGATAGATAGATAGATAGATAGATAGATAGATAGATAGATAGATAGATAGATGTGAGATAAAATACAGAATGTGCTCAATTGATATATACTCAGAAAACACTGAAAGTATTGACTTTTATTCCAGTCTTAAAGAGTAGTAACTGGTAGAAAAAAATGCTTAAGAAATATAAAATTATCACAGTGGTTGTGCTGGTGTGAGAGCAGGCAGTATTAAAGGTAAATGTATTGGTGAAATTTCTGGAAATCAAGCACTTTTGGCATATATACTAATTGCAATGCCGAATGTATTACTATCACTACTCTGATTTTCATATTTATATGCCACTATTTCTAATTATTTTTAAATGGAGTCTGACCTCTTTGTTTAATTTTTGGTATCACCTGTTTTAGACAAGAGTTTGTGCATTGGTATGTCCTAGAACTTGTAACAGTGTTAATATGTCTAATTGATACTGATTTTTCTAAGCTTTTAAAATTAAGAATGTTCACACTTTATCAAAAATCAAATGCCCATATGTGTGTGGGTTTATTTCCGGGGGATGATGCTCTACCATTATTGAGAGACTGTTCAGGCAACAAACTATCTCTGTCATTTCTTTATTTTGGAAGCTGCTAACCTGCACTTCCATTTTACTCAGGTAATTAAGTTTTATTCCTTCTCAAGTCTCTGATGGGATTGAAGACCAGATAGTTTAGTCTTACACTTAAGCTTAGTTGTTTAGGGGTTAAGATGTTTTTAGATCTATATTGATGTTTTAAATTGATAGATATGAGATATGATAGATATTGATTTTCATTTAGAAGTTTAGACTCACCAAGATAGGAAAGATGTTTTCTTCAAGGTTGCCAAATACAGATAGCCAAAACACTATGAACATAACATTTATATAATTCCTGATTGTTTTGTGGTTCTTCTTGCTCCATGTGGCTTATTGTGTATATGTGTAATAATATAAATATATATGTAAAAATAAACCTAATAAAAACCTCTAAAATATAATCCTCAAACTAAAAATTCAATAAGCTGCAGAGTTGCCATAGCGTATAAAAGGCTTGTTAAACAACTAAGTGTGAGGACACAAGTAGAGATGCCTAGAATCCAGGAAGAGTATGTGACTATAATCCATGAACTTCCATAGCCACTTGAGAGACTGACACTGGATAATCATGGAACTTGTAAAGCAGCAAAAATGGAAGTGGTAAACAAAACAATGCAAAACCCTCTGCCTCTGACAAGGTGGCAGTGAATGAACACTCAAGACCATGCTCTGCACTCTCCATTCACTCCCAGGCATTTATGTGCACACACTCAAGGAGACCTGAGTACACATGCACGCACACGCACACACACACACACACACACACACACACACACACACATACACACACACACACACACACACACACGTGCATGCAGATTTTTAAATCCACACACTTCTTTGATTTGTTTTTGGGTTATTGTTGTCTAATGGAGATTTTACTCAAATTTTGTATATATTGAGCATAGGTTCTGGTACTGAGCTACAGCCCAAGTTTCAGTATATATGTATTATGTAAACTAAATAGCTTATCTAAAACACAGAAGATAGGCAGACAAACAAAGACAATTTAAAACAAATCCATACTTCTACAACTTTAATATGCACATACATCTTTGGTGCAATGGTGAGAGGCAATTTTTATTATTTTTGGATATTAGCTTATTCACAAAATTCATATTTCCAAGGTGAGTCACCTATTTTTACAAGTGGGTCAAGACACAGAGAATAAAATCTGCAGTCTACTTAAATACACATGCCAATTATTGAATTTGGGGTGAGACCTGATATTCTGCATTTCCAATAAGCCTCCAGTTGCTGCTGATGTGGCAGATTCTCAGACAGCATTTGAGGAAAAAGGTCTAGAGGGCATAAGGAGTGCAAACCCTCCCCCAGTCCTCACATTACTAATCATCTGAGTTTGATGTTTGTTGTACATTGCTCCACTGATTTTTCTTGGCTTTTAAAATAGAAGCAATAATTTCAAAACCATCTAATGTACTTAAGGCAAAGCTTGTAAACTCAAATGTGAGATTATTATATATTGTTATTCAAATCAATTTAGGTAACCTTCAGAAAACCTGACCGGAGAGGCAAAATACACATTACAAAAAAGGAGATAAATCTATTAAGAGGATGAAAATAAGGAAAAGGTAGAACAGCAACAATATAAAAATGAGGAAATAAAAAAAGGATTATTTGTTGTAAATTTCAGGTATATTGAGGTGCAAATCACAGGTGCAGAGAGAGATGTTGTGGAATATGATTTTTACATTGAAACAGGTCTTCAGAGAAATATTTAGTATTAATCAATCAAAGTTCAGTGAGATAAGCAGAAAGATATAGTATTAACCAAAATCTGTTTATATTTATTTGATTTCTTATTGTGTATTCAATGTCCCAATGAAATAGTCATGTAATAATCACATTGGAAAGAGTGTCATTGAACATTCAGGTGAAAAAAGAATTGTATTTTGCTGTATCATAATTTTGAGAATATGAAAAGGGGCTAGGAAGAAGTTTTTCAGAAAGTATTCTTTTAAGGATAGACTATTAGAATTAGTCTTTAACAGTTCTATTGGGATCATTTCATATTCATGCCCTCAGATAAGGATCAATTTCCTTGGATTACAAATTTTCTCCAAATGTAACATTTTTCATTGAGTATGGAAGATTTAAAATGTTAAGTATTAAAGAAGGAAAGAAGGAAAGAAAGAAGGGAGAGAAAATGGTCAATTCTGGAACTGGAGGATTTTAAACATTTCTGCATGTGACTAAATAGATTATTCCATAGTTATAGATTTCTTGTACAAATTCTGTTCCTCTCTACAACCCTGTCTATAGAATGCTAGAGATTCTGTTACTGTGAATGTTTGATATAATAGAACACAGGGATTCTGTAACCAAGAAGAAGCATTGTCTATGCATAGGCATTCATGTCTCAGCCAGTCTCAGAGCTATTCCCATGTAGTGGGGTTACCAATATGTTACTTGATTGTTCTATAGTTTGGATTCTTCACATCCTGATTGTTTGAAGGCCAGATAGTTTAGTTTTACAATTAAGGTTAGTTGTTTAGGGGATACAATGTTTTTAGGCCTAGAGAGATGTTTTAGGTTGATAATGATGAGATATGATAAATATTGATTTACATTCAGAATTTTAGACTCACCAAGATAGGAAAGTTGTTTTCTTCAAGGCTTCCAAACACAAATAGTCAAAATACTATTAATGTAACATTTATATAATTCCTGATTGTTTCATGGTTCTTCTTGCTGTAGGTAGTTTATTGTAAATATGTGTAATAATATGGTTGCATATGTAAAAAATGAAATAAAAAGTTTGGTATAAAAACATTGAGACTGTAATCAATTTATTCTGGCAGTATTAAAGACCCATAACCCATAAGTTTAAAGATATGTGTATGTGTCCATGTGTGTATAAAATTTAAGTGTAATTTTTTAATAAATTTATTTATCTTATTGCTAGTAATACATTCAATAACATCATAAATTATAATTTTAAAATATATTAGTTTGTGGCCATAGCCTTAGCTTATTTATATTTCAATCACATTATATTGGCCTGAAAATGATGCTCATCAAAAGGAGTAGTTGGCAATTTTGTTTATAATGGATGGATTCTTAAACTGACATATCTGTTGGAAAACCCTTCCTTTCATTCACAACTAGAGTCATCATTCTTCTGTTTAGTATGACATCATGTAGTGCCACATACAGTTGTAGTTTAAATCTTTATTAGAAGTTAGCTATAACTATAACTTAGAAAATGCATAACTCAAGGTAAGTTTAGAGTGCTTGCATGTATTCACATACTTCTGTTCAAAAATCATGAATAAATTCCACAGCATGACTTATACTTTACATATTGCTGTTAAATTAATTCCCTATGTAACAGCATACTTTATTTTAATTATACACAAGAATATAAGAACATATTTTCTAAGTAGATATTACCACAAAGCATCACAGTCTTCCAAACAACAAGGTCAAGCCTATCAAAAGATTTTGCTTTGAATTTCAAGTCTGTCGTCCAGATGGGATATATCCATAGTAACTTATGCAACGATCCTAAAATTTCTTGTCTCTTTGTATGTTTGGTCCTGCCTGTGACCCAGAATGTTCTAGCTCTGCATTTTCCCAAAAGGAAACAGATGGCAGACTCAAATTAAGATATTATAATTATAAAATATGTTAGTATGTTGCTTTGGCCTTGGCTTATTTATATTTCCATCACAATTATATTAGCTTGAAAATGATGCTCATCAAAAAGAGTAGCTGGCAAATTAGGATGATACCTTATTGACAAATAAATTATAAAGTTTGGTGCAAGTTAATGGGAGGGGGGCAGAAGAGAGTGGACAGCCATCAGGGCTGTACTTCCTCTTTTGTCTAAACAACCATTAGAGATGACAGTAAAAGATAAGAGGGAAGACAGTAATTTCAACTGAACTTTGATATAGAACAGGTTCATTAGAAGAGAAAAGAAAAAAATGAACACAACCCTAGACTTCTTGCTGCTCCTCAGTTTTGTTATTTTATGCCAAACAGAGTAATACTAAATTGATAAAATAATAGTGACCTGAAATAAAGACAGAATCCAAAGAAGAGAACAAAGCTGATGACTACAACATATAAATTAGTTTTGTTTTCATAAACTTCCTAAGGACAAACTGTGCAGAAATAGTCTAAGAAAAATCTCACCTACAAATATCAGCCAACAATGTCAACACTCCAATAATTAATGTCCATTAAAATATGTAATAATGTTAGATATATTCATGAAATGGCAATTATAGTGATCATTGGAATTAAAAGTTAACAGATTTCATTACAATATGATTAAATTTATCAGGACATAAGCATATTGAATAAAACAATGAAGATTAGCATGGAGTATAAAATCACTTATGTTCATATTTATAAAGTTTAATCCGGAAAATTCTTGAAGCAAAAATTGTTTTAAATAAATATGCATTCCTTGCTCATATATTACAGATAAATTAATGCTTCATTTATTTTATGAGTCACATTTCAATACTACCACAATAACTACTATTATTTCTATTTAAATATCCTATTTTCAAATGACTGATTACAGTTTCTGATGTTATTTTTCACCATGTTGAAGAAAATTTAATTTTTCTTCACAGTTAAAATCAACAGTAATAGTATGAAAAAATTTCTGTTAACACAAATGGACAAGGATAAGAAATCGGGAGAAACCTGGCTTCATCATGTAAGATACACTATATATTTTAAGGGCTGTCTATCATGTGCTGTATTCTGGAAATTATATACACCCTTACAATTGGAATGGGTTTTAAATAGAACCCATATCTGAAAAATGAACTACTGATTCAAAGGATGAAATATACTTTCTCCAAGCTGTCATTACTTTAATTTTGGGTCACAAGACCCTTTTCTACTTGTTTCTGAGACTGTTATTTATATATCATGGTCATGTAAGGCAATCTGATAGCTCCAATTCAGTGTTATGGATTGTATCAGCCACCCTTCTTTCACTCACTTCAAAGCACTTTTAATTAAATTAAATTCTTTTTAATTGATAGGAAAATCATAAAAATTAAGAAAATTATATGTTAAAATGCTTATCTACATTACATAATGTTACCCGATACTCACGTGTGTGTTAGAAACTTATGAGTGATCTATTATAAAGAAAACATTTGAGTTTTCGTTTTTATTGAACTACAAAGAATATAATTGTTATCTATTCATACACTAGATTCAGTAAGAAGCTGAAACTCATTGCCCCATGGAACTGTAATCTTGTACATATGGACAACAATTTTTCCCCTAGGAAGCACCATTCTATTTTCAACATTTACGAGACAATCTACTTTATATTCTACATATGGTCTCTCATTTTCAATCTTGTTTACAATAAAGGTGATAACTAACTGACATTTGTCTCTAATTTAAAGAATATGTCCTCACATGTTAAACTTAGGTCATCTGAGAAACTTCTCAGTGTCCCAATAAAAAGGTTATTATGCAAATGAATTATTAAACTTCTCTTAAGATTTGCAGTTCAATAAATCTAAGCATATTCAATTAAATCTAAAGGTCTTACACATTTCTATGAGCACATAATAAATTAATTTCCTCCTGTAATTATCTTTTTACAAAATGCATGTTCTGAGTAATAGATTTGTGCCCAAACTGAAACTTAATAGATTTGTTCTCAAACTTAAGTGATAGTAACTTTCTAAAAAATTATATTAACACCTGCGTGGATTTTAGAGATGATTAAGACAATATCTCCCAAAAAGTATTCTCATCTATAGCCTAACAGAAGGGGTCTTCTCACATTCTGCATCATACAAAACCAAGTAGCCATCAGTGATGCCCAGGATGTTGATTAAACTTGATAAGCAGAGTTGTTTAGCACATGATTAGTGAACCTGGTTATTAAGCCGTCTAGCCTGGAAGAGTCACTTAAGGAGCACACATAAGCTGAGGGACCAAACCATGTGATAAGCAAACCAAAGCATACATACAGACTGAGTTCAGTGACAGAAGAGGTGTGGCGGAAGTAAGACCTGGTGCTGAGCGTGGCTAGATACTAAGGTGTTCGCTTCCACGTATGTTCTTGAAGAAATTCATCCCTTCAAGAAGTATTGCATAAAATCAAATGAAGTCAGATTTGCAGATGTCTTATTTTTGCTCATACAATGAGCAGAGAACCAGCCTTAATTGCTCTGTACATCCTGCATGCCTCATACTATCACAATGTTAGAATTATATAATGCTTGTGAGAAATTATGTTTTTGGAACAAAAGAACTTGAAACTGACACTGGATCAGACCTGGAAGGATTCATTCCTCTCAGTAAGCTGGATGCTGACATCCTGCACCCTCCATGTTCCAGCCCCAGGCGCCTCAGTTGCAGTTACCCATCAGAACAGGCCAGCTTCCAGGGCAGCGTTGTAGAAAGCTTCCGATCCCAATTAGTCCAGTAGTTCAGATTGTCACACAAAGAACTCCAATTAAGCCTGAAATTTCACAACTTTTGAAAAATGGACCACAAATGCTATCCCTGTATTACTTAGCCATTTTCCCGATTTTGGGGGGAAGGGGGGGGAGGCTTCAAAGGAATTATTTGCCCTAAATCAGCCTACAGAAACCTTGAGGGAACAATGTGCCATTTCCTCTAAGGTGGGTTGGATAGGATTCTGTTTACGCTCTTGGTCTACAGATGCTTGTTTTCATTGGGAGTTGATTGTAAGTATTATTGGTCTTTTACATAGAGGAAACAAGGTTTGACTCAGGTATGTATCTTTTTCCCTTTATCTTTCTTTTGTAGGTAAGGAGATAGGAGCTGAAAAGAAAGAAAGGGGGATATAGAAATATAGAGGGAGGATAGATCAAAAGGTAGATTATGGAATCTACCAGCTATACCCATCTTATTTGCATCTGTATAGAAAGTGGGTGCCCCTGGTATTAGTGTCCTCTTTACAATACTTGGAAGATCCAATAAGTTTTTTTTTTTTTTTGTAAATAGTATACATTTGCTTTTTGGATATTTGTTATTAATTTCTCCCAAATAGTTACTACAAGCCCTTTTCCAGTCTTCATTAATTACCCATAATGACATGATTTCAGAACTAGTAAGAGGCACTGCAATCTCCACTGGGTCTGGCCCTGACAGTTGACACAATCTTATTCTTCCCTTTGTAATTAATTCAGAAATTTTTTCTATGTAGGTCTTCAACTTTTTACTTTGCTAGGAAAACTCATTCCATAATTCTATCTTCCCTTTGTATAAGAAGCCCAGCAGGAGAATGTTTTGAAGGCAAAATAACCAGAATGCAACAAAGTTTCAGAACAATTCTATCTACATATGCCTTTTGCAGTTTTTGCTCTGCCAAAATTAACTCTTTTTCTGCCTCATCTCAAGGCCTTAATTGTTACTCACAAATAAGGTTATTTTTTAATTCTATGGTATTGAATTTTGTACATTGATGCAAATCATGCTCATGTTAAAAACTAGTCTAATTTTATCACAAGAACATATATTTTAGGTGTAATAGATCTATAGATATATAAGGTAAAATAGTTGAATAAGGTCTTCAAAAACCTCAGAGACCTACAGAATATGGCATTTAAAGATGGTTTTATTATTCTAAAGATTCTTTGACAACAAGAAGAGTTAACTCCTGACAACACCCAGCTTGCCTCAAAGAGGAAGATGAGCATGAAATAACTTTCTTATGGAGTTGGCTTCAAATGTGGCAAACAACTCACTGGGAAAAGTATCCTAGTATCTGTCACAGACAGAATTCTCCCTATAAATGGTCAAGTTTAGATGCAGGTGGAGTCGATGACCGAACTCTGCCAAGACAAGGTAAACAAATCCTCAATAGTTCCTGCCTTGCAAATATGTCTGTCAGATATATTGGGCCAGAAGGCTGAAGATGGTGCTCCAACATTATAGAGAGTGTTGGGTGACTGTTCAGGCAGTAAACTTTATCAGCCACTTTTTTCATTTTGGAAGCTGAAAACCTGCACTCTGGGTTCACTCAGGTAATTAAGTTTTATCCCTTCTCAAGTCTCTGGTGGGTGTGAAGACCAAATAGTTTAGTCTTTCAATTAAGCTTAGTAGGTTAGGAGTTAAGATGTTTTTAGATCAAGATAGATGTTTTAAGTTCATAGAAATGATATACAGTAGATATTAATCTCCATTTAGAAATTAAGACCCAACGAGATAGGAAGGATGTTCACTTCAAGTTTGCCAAATACAGATAGTCAAATCACCATGAATGTAACATTTATATAATTCCTGATTGTCTCGTGGTTTTTCCTGCTGTATGTAGTTTATTTTACTCATGTATAATAATATAAATGTATATGTTAAAATAGAAACATAATAAAAAACTTTAAAAAGCAAATTAATTAACATTCTATTACAGGCAAATAAAATTATCTTAGCTAATGTATAGTAGTTAATGATGAGAACAGTGATAATAATGACAGCAACAATAATCCTCAGAGGTTTTAACTTAACTAAGAACATTTTAATGAAAATATTGACCTTTAAGTTTCTTGGCTCATGTTAATGAAAGAACTTTAACAATAAGAAAATATGAACTGCACGTGAGAGCTGAGAGAAAAATCATATATGAACAGCCTTCATTAATGTCTGTAATAGCATAGCTACAGACTGATTATTTTATTTTTTAATTTAATTTATTAATTCATTTACATCCAAATCATAGCCTACTCCCTCCTCTCCTTTCTGTCCCACCTCCTCCCTGTCTGCCCCCTCTACCCTCTCTCCTACCCCTCAGAAAAGGGGAGCTCCCTCCACCTATTCCTCCCAGCATACCAATTCATATTAGCACTGGGTACCTCCTTTTCCATAATGGCCTAGTAAAGCAGCCCCATCAGGGGAAAGTGATTGGAAAGCAGGCAAGAGAATATTTGTCAGGGACAGCCCAAGCTCCACTTTACTTGGGGACCCACATGATGACCAAATTTGCCATCAGATACATATGTGAAGTGGGCCTAGGTCAAGTCCATACATGGTCCTTGGATGGTGATTCAGTCTCTACAGGCCTCCTGAGCTAACATTTGCTGACTCTGTCGGTCATCTTGTGCAGCTCATGTCCCCTCCGGGTCCCCCAACTCTTCCACAATACTCCTTCCATTCTGGACACTGTCCATAAAACAAAATGACAGCCTACAGACTGGGAAAATATCTTCACCAACTCTACATCCGACAGAGGGCTAATATAGTATATACATCAAGCAATTAAACACCAGCAAACCAAATAATCCAATTAAAATATGAGGTACAAAGCTAGACGGAGAATTCTCAAAAGAATGTTGAATGGCTGAGAAGCACTTAAATGCTCAATAAATTTAGTCATCAGGGAAATGAAAATCAAAATGACTCTGATATTCAATCTTACATCCATTAGAATGGCTAAGATCAAAAACTCAAGTGACAGCACATTCTGGTGAGGGTGTGGAGAACGACAACGTTCCTCCATTACTAATGGGAGTGCAAACTTGTACAATGACTTTGGAAATCAACCTGGCCTCTTCTCAGATTATTGGGAATATCTCTACCTCAAGACCCAGCTATACCTGAAAGATGCTCTACCATACAACAAGGACATTTGCTCAGCTATATTCATAGTGGCTTTATTCATAATAGTCAGAAACTAAGAACAATCCAGATGTCCCTCAACTGAAGAATGGATAAAGAAACTATAGTACATGTACCTAATTGAATAGTACTCAGCTATTAAAAACAAAGGCATCATGATATTTGCAGGCAAATGAAGGGAGCTGGAAAAAAATCATCCTGAGGGAGGTAACCTAGACCCAGAAAGATATGCATGGTATATACTCACTCATAAGCTGATACTAGCCATATAATACAGGATAACCACACTATATAACTCAGACCTAAAGAAGCTAAGTAATGAGGAAGACCCTAGGGAGGATGCTTAATTCTCCTTCAGAAGTGTAAATAGAATGGAAACTGGAAGAGGTTGGAGAGAAAGAACAGGACAGGAGCTTCCTCTTAAAAGTCTCCACCCAGCAGGGGATCACAGCAGAAGCTGAGTACCAAGGACAAACTTGGGACAGAGCACACAGAGTATTATCTTTTTTTTTTTTTTTTAGATGGGATTTCTTTGTGCAGTCTTGGCTTTCCTGGACTTCCTTTGTACACCAGGCTCACTTCAAACTCAGAGATCCACATGTCTCTGCCTCTCTGAGCTCTGGGTAAAGTCATGCATCACTAGACTCTTTTTTTTTTATTATAAAAAAAATTCTAATAATGGAAAAAAGTAACACTCAACAATTTAGCCAAAGTTCTAGTCACCTTACATAGATTATCAACGTCCTCATTCTGAAAATAATAGTTCTCCTCTATCTCCCAGCTTTCTCTAAGGGCAAGTGAGGAAAATGAAGAAGTTGTAAGTGTGCAAGCCATATGTGATTCTGCCCAGTTTGCTGCATTAAAAAAAAAGTAATTTAAGCAGAACAATCATTTCCACTGGATGTGTATACAGTTGTATATGAGGAGTACTGACAGTTTTTAAAATTGTAATATATTTACTTGCAGGTATTTCAAAAACTATGTTTTTTAATTGTGTATGATATTTAATGCCAGAAGCTTCTAAATTTGAGGATCAATAATCTTCATAAAGTAAAGAAAATATGCTAACCCAGATTTAAAATATTCAGCATTTACAGAAGAAACTACACAAAGGGAATGGCATGCTGCAAATTTGACTGACAGCAACAGAGACCTTTAAATGAGAAAGCAAGACAAAGAAAAATGTTCACAAAAGAAAACAGTAAAAAAAGAGCTCAATTTTCTAACAATTTTGCAAGTTAAAGTGTGAAATAATTACTTACCAAAGCATTCACAAGGATGAGAAAAGAAACTAAGAACATTCTTTTTGTGTAAGTTTATTATTTTAGTAAATTATAAGGGTCCTTGTCACATTATGTTTTGCTCCAAATGCATAGTCAGCTTAACGAATCCATAAAAGTACTAGAAACAAACTATTTCAGTTCATTTTCCTTGAAATACTAATTATACTTTTATCAAACTACTTTTTAAAATGCTGATATTGTCATGTTCATATTCTTAAAGTTCTTCATCATAAGCAGTAAAGTTTATAGTTGTTTCAGATGTTTTTAAGTTTTTCTGTTGTGAGCTTTCATTTAAAATAATGACGACTTTTATTTTACAGTGATGTATTTCCAATGGCATTTGATATGGGTTCTATGCATTAATTACAGCCCAAGACTCACAGGGTTTTCACAGATGAGACTGATACCTCATCATAACCAATGAGAATATTTCTTTTATCTTCCTGATCTTGTCAAGTTTGAACAAGGTCACATTCAAGCTACTAAGAGACCATCAACAGAACCTTGCAATCCTTGCTTTTGTTCTCTCTTACTTCTAACCTGTAGTACTGAGAAAAATACATCTAAGTTATTTAAGCCACTTAATCTATACCATTTTCCTAATGACAACTTAGATTAATTAAGACAAATTTCCAAGTGGTATTTAAAAATGAACTATATAACAAAAATAAATTGATATACTTAAACGCTGTGTAACCATCTCAGGTAGGATATGTTTGGAAAAAGGTTATGGTCTTATGTTAGAAGTTTTATATTGCCATGTACATGTGCCCAAATATCTGGCTGCAGCAAAATTAGGCTGTCATGTGCACTGATAGAAACTGCACCAACAAGCGTGGGTCTGCACCAAGTCCTCTGAACATATCTTATCACTATTAGCTTCATGGTTTTGTGGGGCTCCTACCAGCAGGAATGGGCATTTCTCTGACTCTTTTGTCTATTCTTGAGACTCTTTTCCTTCTATTGCTTTGTCTTATCATGCCTCAGTATGGGGACTTTTGCCCTGTCTTATTGTATCTTGTTTTTTTCCTCTTTGGCTAGTCTTTTAGCTGTCTTTTAGAGGTCTGAAAATAAAGCACAGAAGAAATAAATCTCAGGGAGAAAAAAGACCTAGAGGTGGAGCAAGAAGGAATGGAGGGCAGGAAAACAGTGGTTAGTATATATTGTATGAGAGAAGAATCTATTTCCAATAAAAAAAAAATCCCCAAAAACTAGTCCCAAAGCTTCAAAATCAAAGCTGATTATTGTCATCACAGATGTATCTATAGCAGTTGTTTTTATCATCTTCCAGCTAACATAGCTGCTACTGATTTTTTTATTTGGGTTTTAGCCTGCTTCTGCAAAATGTATACTAGAAGATACCATGCCCAACAGTACTTCAGCTTTTTCCTTCTAAAGCAGCATTGGTGGAACTGATCCCTTGATTGTATCCCAAAGTCCATCCTAGTATGTGAGACTCTGTCTCTCATACATGTCATTAAGAGAAGATGTCTCAGGTAGCCAGTGTTGAAAAGAGGACTGATTCTCTTATATACTCTATTAATACAGGAGTCATGCACCAAAGGCAGGGTCTCTTCATTCACTTTTTTTTTTTTTTAACAAAAAAAAAAGCTTTCTAACCTTATTTTATTAGTATCAAAATAGAAAGGAAAAATAAAATCGAGAATTGCTGGAGATATGGTTAATGGATAAGATACTTGCCACACAAACATGACAACCTGGCTCTATAACAGCCAGGCAGTCTAGCTGTATAAGTGAGCTCCATGTTAACTGAGAGATCCTATCTCAAAAGAAAAGGCGAGGGAGTGAGAAGCAGACTCAGTGAGTAAAATCATTTTTCACCAAGCCAACATGACCGAAGGCATTATCTGCCTGCAAAAATTTATCTTCTTAGCTGAGTGCATGCACACAAGCACAAACACATATATATTGGACTTTATGGCTTAAAAAAATAAAGATAGCACAACGTTGGTTGGGTAGGAAAAGTGGCTGGATCTGGCAAGAGCTGGTATGGGGAGCAAGTATGACAAGAACACATGAAACTCTTAAATAACAAACAATAAACATACAAACAAATAATAAATAAATATACAAATATATAATAAATATTTGTTATAAGGTGTAAAGCCATTTGACGTCTAACACAGACACACAGACACACAGACACACAGACACACAGACACACAGACACACAGACACACAGACACACAGACACACAGACACACAGACTCAAGCTTACCCTCAAACACGATGATATTCAAAGACTACCTAAATAGAAAGAAGAGGAGAAATGGGTAGGGACAGACAAACAGACAGGCAGAGGTGGGGGAAAGGAGGGGCAGGAGAAGCATTCAAGATGAAGGGGAGAAATGGAGAGAAAGGTGGGAATGGAGAAAGAAAGAAGCTAGGGATTGAGAAGCAGTCATTTGGGCTCATCTAACCTTAATGATCATTTAGGGTTCTCATAAGAGCCATGATGATATGTGCTCCTCACTTTCTTCACCCCCCATACTCATCCTTCAATAAATTCTACTCCACATCCATTAAAAACCAATTGCTCACCATGACCCACATTCTCTGAGTCCCAGAGTAAGTAAGACAAGACTGCTTTTCACCTTTGGTATTGAATATTATACTTCATTGTATCTACTTTTTGTCATCATAAAGGTACTCAGTTATCTATATATTTATAATTTGTCATATGAACTAAGCTTATTTGATTATAGTCATCTAACTGTTAATTTATATAAATAAGTTATTAACTTAAATTCGCTGGGATGTTTTATGTTTATTTGGGTATTTCATACCCAACAAACTTTCACTTTAAGGACATGAAAATCATGACTAATAAATGTCATTTTCTTTTTCAAATTTTCCTAGTCATTTTAACTCGACACTCTGGTGTTAATTTATGCACACAGTTCCCTATCAATCAATTTTATTTTGAAAAAAGTCTTATTACATAGTCATTAATTAATATGCCAAGCAATTCACCACAGTTGAGCAGTGCACATCATCTACTTTGCTGATAACCAGCATGTGTCTATACATGTCCCCACATCATTCCTCATGTTGCTCTTTCCCTCATAAATATGCATTTCTTCAAGCAAAGCAGGATGCCTCAATAATTCACATTTCACATTCTCTTTCTTAGATACAGACTCATCCATTGTCTGTTTTGTTAAAGTGTTGACAACTTTAATTCAATTGGCCATTGCTGTTGTCAGGTACCGGGAATTTTTATAATGCATCTGTAAGCATTCCCTTCACGAATCCACAAGTTAAATGATGTGCTTAGAAATTTACTCCTAGGGAGCTGAGGAGCTTGCAGAGCAGCTGAGAGTCCTTGGTGGCCCTGCAGAGGAACCCATTGTGGCTCCAAGCCCCTTGTGTTGCTTCACAACCATTGGGAACTAAATTTCTGGGGGATCCAACACCCTGTTCAGACCTCAGTGGCACCAGGTACATGTGATGCACATATATTCATTTAGGCAATATACTTTCACATATAAAGTAATTAAAACCTAATAAAATTAATATCTAATACTATATATGTATATAGTCTATAAAAAGTGGTTTGCTACTTGAAGACTGCCTTCTCATGATTTTGTACTGATACCATTTTTCTTTGATTCTTATTTATCTAAAGTTTAATCATCAATTGACTTAAATTGTCCTTACAAAATATCTTCCATAAATTGAATGTGCTTTTATATTTGATTACATAGCGATAGAAATATTTTTATTAATTTTTTTTATTAATTTATTCTTGTTACATCTCAATGGTTATCCCATCCCTTGTATCCTCCCATTCTTCCCTCCCTCCCATTTTCCCCTTATTCCCCTCCCCTATGACTGTTCCTGAGGGGGATTTCCTCCCCCTGTATATGCTCATAGGGTATCAAGTCTCTTCTTGGTAACCTGCTGTCCTTCCTCTGAGTGCCACCAGGTCTCCCCCGCCAGGGGACATGGTCAAATGTGTCTCTGTCTCTCTCTCTCCCTCTGTCTCTGTCTCTCTCTCTCCCTCTCCCTCTGTCTCTCTCTCTCCCTCTCCCTCTGTCTCTCTCTCTCCCTCTCCCTCCCTCCCTCCCTCCCTCCCTCCCTCCCTCCCTTCCTCCCTCCCTCTCTCTCTCCCTCTCCCTCCCTCTGCCTTTTCTCCTCTTATCTCTCCCCTCTCAATTCTCTCTTTATTTCCCTCCCCTGCTCCTGCTCTCCCTCCCTCCCTCTCTCTCCCTTTTGCTTCTCTCTCCCTCTGTCTCTCTCCATCCCCTTACCCTCTGTGTTTCCCTACTTCTATTTCGTATTTCTTGCCAGGACCTTCTGTGGGGCAATTGGCAAGTAACATGTAACTATTGTTTTGATTTCCTCGATGAAGGATGATAAGAGAGCCACTCTCCAGCTTTTCCAGCTGTTTCTGAACCCTTGTTGACTGGTTTGACTCAGCTGCTCTGGCCCTAACACCTCTTCAAGCTGACTGCTTCAAACTGGCTTTTTTTGGATTCTGACTGAATTGCTCTGCCAAGCCTCGAATTAATTTTGGCAAGATATTTTAATCTTCTTACTTCTTCTCATTCCCTGTCTTGCTCTGTCTTCACCTGTTTCTAACTTATTGTTTCTGTAACTTGTTTCTGTAAAAATGTGTACAGTACAGAGACTGTAAAAAAGTCTCTGAAAAAAATAAAACTATTTTTTATCTCCCTGTGCTGCTCTTAAGTAGCCCTTCTTTCTTGTCATGTTTTTGTGAGGTGGGCATATCTCATTTTTGACTCATTACGTCAAATCTTATTCTGATTCAACACTTTGTCTGCCCCTCGATTAGACATCAGTTTCAAACATGCCAGCTTCCTTCTACAAACTAGTCCTACCTTCATTGATTGGAATTAAAGGAGGACCAAAGTCATGTCTCTATTCTTGCCAGATCATACTGTAATTCAAAGCATGTTTGCCTTTCAGCTGGATCACATAGACCAAGGACATCTTTGGATGTGATCCCTTTATAGAGCAGTCGTGCCGCTGGATTAAAATTTCTCTACAGTAACAACTGAAAGTCTAAGAAAGCTACAGCATAATATAAGAAACATATGAAATGAGTCTATGTGCATTCAACTCTATCTTTATAAGACATCATCAGTGTAGTTGAATTTTAAACATAAGTAAAATGTTCCATTAAGATATAAAAACATCTAAAAAGTAATTTAAAAAATATTTTCCCTTTTTGTCTTTCTCTTTAAAATTTAGTTTGTGTATTATTTTCTTTCTTTGACAGTGATATCTGGGTGTTTGCCAGTTATTTAGGTTGCCTCTACATTCCTTTTAGAGACTGACCCTTCATAATACCTTTCTAAAAAGGATGGGCAGAGTCAAGGGCTAGGTTAAAAGTTGGAGCACTAACACCAGGTGATGGATTTGGAATGTAGCAAAGTGCAAAGTGACATTACGCACAACTCTTCTAAGGAAGACGTGCCCTCCTCCTGTAGGATGCTTATCATTATTATTCAGAATTAATATTTAAGCTGAGAAAAAGATAACATTGATAACTAAAGTATTTGAACCCTAAATGTCTTTGTATTTTTCCAGGTTGAAAGAATATTTGATTCATACATAATTTATATTTTCTGCTTCTATAGAATGATCTACCACAGCACACCATAAGGGCATGTCAATATCAATCAATTCTTACTAAATCACAGAAATTTATTTTATCAGTTGAGTTATTGATCTTAGCCATTCTGATGGGTGTAAGATGGAATCTCAGTGTCGTTTTGATTTGCATTTCTCTGATGACTAAGGAAGTGGAGCATTTCTTTAAGTGTTTCTCAGCCATTTGATATTCCTCTGCTGAGAATTCTCTGTTTAGTTCTGAGCCCCATTTATCTATTGGGTTATTTGTTTGTTGGTGTTTAATTTCTTCAGTTCTTTAAATATTTTGGATATTAGACCTTTGTTAGATGAAGGGTTGGTGAAGATCTTTTCCCAGTCTGTAGGCTGTCGCTTTGTCTCTTGACAGTGTCATCTGCTTTACAGAAGCTTCTCAGCGTCATGAGGTCCCATTTATTAATTGTTGACGTTAAGGCCTAGGCTGTTGGTGTTCTGTTCAGGAAGTTGTCTCCTGTGCCTATGTGTTCCAGGCTTTTCCCCACTTTTTCCTCTAACTGAATTAATGTCTCTGGTTTTGGGTTGGGGTCTTTAATCTACTTGGACTTGAGTTTTGTGCATCGTGACAAATAGGGGTCTAATTGCATTTTTCTACATGTAGACATCCAGTTAGACCAGCACCATTTGTGGAAGATGCTATCCTTTTTCCATTGAATGGATTTGGCTTCTTTGTCAAAAATCAAGTGACCAAATGTATGTGGATTCATCTCTGGGTCTTCAATTTGATTCCATTGATCCACCAGCCTATTGCTGTGCCAGTACGATGCTGTTTTAATTACTGTTGCTCTATAGTATAGCTTGAGATCAGGTATGGAGATTCCTACAGAGGATGCTGGCAAGGATGTGGAGAGAGAGGAACACTCCTTCATTGCTGGTGGGAATGCAACTAGTACAACCACTTTGGAAATCTATCTGTTGCTATCTCAGAAAACTAGGAATAGGGCTTCCTCAAGACCCAGCTATTCCACTCCTTGGAATATACCCAGAAGATGCTCTACTACACAACAGGGACATATGCTCAACCATGTTCATAGCTGCCTTATTCATAATAGCCAGAAAATGGAAACAGCCTAATGTCCCTCAGTAGAAGAATGGATAAAGAAACTGTGGTACGTTTATACTATGGAATACTACTCAGCTATTAAAAACAAGAAATTCCCAAATGTGTGGACAAATTGATTGAACTAGAAATTACCATAATGAGTGACTTCACCCAGAAGCAAAAAGAGTTAAATGGTATGTACTCACTTATATCTGCATACTAGCCCAAGGGGCATGTCCCATGAAAGTCTTCACTTACCAGGAAATTGTGACAGAGAAGAGGACATCCTATTGGGACTCTAAATGAGAGAAGCCTGGGAGAATGAGGAAAGAGAAGGATCCAGAGGGTCCTGGAAACCTACAAGAGGAACTTGATGACAGGCGGATCTGGGTCTTGGTGTCCTCCTCAAACTACGGCACCAGCCTAAGAAAATATAGGCAGTAAACTTCGAACCCCAACCCAGACTAGCCAATGGACAGGACATTCTCCACCGTTGAGTGGAGAAGGAGATCTGACTTTCACACAAACTCTGGTGCCCCATCTCTGACCATGTCTCCTGTATGGGGAGGCATGGTGGCACTCAGAGGAAGGATAGCAAGTTACCAAGAAGAGACTCGATACCCTAAGAGCATATATGGGGCGGAGGCCCCCTCAGTCACAGACATAGGGGAGGCGAGTAGGGGGAAAGGGGGAGGGAGGGAGGAATGGGAGGTCACAAGGGATGGGGCTAACAATTGAGATGTAATATGAATAAATTAATAAAAAAAGAAGAAGAAAATTTTTTTAGTGATTTATACTGGCTTTAGGCTGGTTTTGGGTTTTTTTGACAAGGTTTCTATGTGTAGCCATGACTATGTGAAGCCATGGATTTGCTTTGTATAAAAGGCTGGCCTTGAATTTACAAAGATCCACCTGCCTCTACCTCCCTCACTCCTGGGACTAAAGGCATAAGCCACCATACCCAGATAGTCTCTAATATTTATTTAAGTATATAACACACAAAATTTGATAAACTTTGTTGAGTTCCTGCATATTTTATACACTGAATGTAATTATCTTTAGTTTACATTAGTGTAATTTTAAGGAGAAATCATGTAATTAGTATATTTAGTGCAATAGAATTTCATCCTTTTTGAAATGAAGTTGTTAAAAATTTAGCTCTCATTTTGCAGTGGCATTTGATCAGGCAAATATTATTATACATTTGCATTTTATCATATTCTACAGTGTCAAAAAGTAGTGTTGAAAACACTGGTAGTATTGAAATATTAAATGTTATAAAAATGTATGAACTTTCTTCACAAAGAGAATAATATATATATATATATATATATATATATATATATATATATATATATATATATA
>OU015745.1:129318058-129338700 GCA_907169655.1 Acomys percivali | reverse complement strand
AGAGAGAGAGAGAGAGAGAGAGAGAGAGAGAGAGAGAGAGAGAGAGATCAAGTCCAGTTCTCGCTACATAGTTATTGCTAAACTTGTGGGTTTTCAGTAGATTATGTATAACTTACCCTCTCCCCAGCAGCTGTAAATTGCTAACAGCTTCTCAGTGGGGGAGTGGGACTTCATGCCCACTTCCTTTCTCCATGATGGGGTGCTGTCAGGTTGAATTTGCACAAGTTTATGTAGATGGACACAGTTGTTGTAACTCATGTGTGCAAGTGCTCTGCTGCATTCAGAAAAAAAGTTGACAGAAAATATTTCTCTGAAGTATCATTGGCCCAATAGATTCTTTTCCAATGAGAGTACAAAATACTGGTGTTATGCATCATGACAGTTAAAAATCATGTATATAGGCCTGATAAGTCCCTTGATTATGCATGTATATATGAAGAAATTTACTGATTTTGTTGATTTTGCACGATTTCTATTTATCCATACCCAGATGCATGGATAACTAAAGTTATTTAGATTGATGGGTATTTTTAAAGATTTTTCAATAGCAAGTTTCCATTAGAATAATTTCAAGGAAATATCCTCAACATGTGGGTACCACTAATGTATGCTATTGTTAATATTGTGGTTTGCTCAAAAATGCTAACATCAAATAAGCACTCAAATCAATAACAATGTAATTACCAGTTTCCACAGATACATTAAGAAAACTTTCCAGAAAAACGCTATACAAAGCTGTGAGCTCAATAAACACTTATTAACATAATTTGAACACAGTTTTATGAATGTGTTATAGCTTTAAACATAGACATATTTTTTCTTCTACTTTCAAAATAGAATTCACTCTCTAAAATCATCACAAGGTACTTTGGGCCTATTAGAATAGGAAAGCCAATAAACAGTATTGTGTTAAACATTAATTTTATAAATACAGGTATGACTGTAGTTTTATCATTAAGAGAAGCATTAAACAATAGCAGTAGAAAATGTGAGTATTAGTTTGGCCACAGCACTCTCAGCTGACTACATCTTAGGCTATCAATAAGAGTATAAGAAAGAACAATTATGATAATACATAAAAAGTATTAACTTCCTTCAATGCCTTAAAGATAATTACACATATATGTATTCATATAAAACAGTGAAGTCATAATCACATGCACTACATGTCACAATTCAAACAAGATCTGATTGTAAATGTGTCTATATTTACAAAACTTAACAAAAATACCAATTTTCCTTTTCTAGTAAAGATATGGTAATATTAATATATATATAAAGACTAAATTCAAGTCATCAAATCAAAAACTTATATACTTTAAAAATACATTAGATATTTTATGAATATCTTAAAAATACACTCTTTTATTAGATTATTTAATAAGTAAATGATAGTTCATGTATAATAACCCTTTTATTTCTGCCTAACTATGCTAGAAATATTCAAATTACATAGACAACATCTATGAGGAAATATTGTCCTTGTGTCCCTAATTTAAAATTCACTCTCTTATCAAAGAGACCGTAAACAAGGACACTCCCAACTCAGTAAATCTGGAGACAGGTCACAGAGGCATCTGTTCGCCATATACTTATTTAATGAGGTCATTTGGTGCACATACCATGCACTGGGGAGTGTTTAATTTTTAGTAGGGCCATTAATCTTGCAAAGACTTAGTGAATTAAAATTATCTTTGAATTGAAATAGAACACTCCTTTGTCTAATTTGCTCAAATTTATGGTTGCAGACTATTGGGTATAAACCGTTTTGTATATGTCTAACAAGTAATAAATTAATTGTAGTATACAGCAATATCAAAATAAGTAAGTACTTTTACAACCTTGAAAAGTAATTAGAACTCAACAGGTTGTAAATTATGAATATGGAATTGTCTAATAATAGGCATCTTCAATGCCTTGGGATGTTAGAGGCCTTACTGAATATTGATTATAGGAATGTCCTTTGAAGTAGCCATTGTTAATAACAAGACATATTTAGATGAATAGAAACACTTTGGAAAGTGAATTCCCTTAGGCAAATGTGAGAATAAAATATGTACAGGAAGTGCCTCATGGCTGAAAGACTATTGTCTCTCTGTTGTTCTTTTAGGACATAATGATCCACTGATAAGAATGAAATACAATCATGTGCTCTTAAAGGCTGTTGTTTATCTGAGAAAGAATAAACAAAAACAAATAAGACCACATGATTTGAGATTTTCCAAAGCATCATTTATACATAACAAGCAAGTTTTAAAACTCTTGACTTTTGGAAAGATGTGATGAAAACATAATTAATCACCCTACAATTCAAGTTTATTAACTTGAGGTCAAGTAGCCATGAACTAAATAAATCATTATACTTATTTCATGACATATATTATTAATGTTTCTCATTTGTATATTACATTGTAGAAGATTTCATTACTAGTAACGTACATGAAAATTTCTAGTAACAGAAGCTGGTTAATAGAAAATATGTAATTCCCAGAAAGTGATGAGTCTAAAGGGACATGCAGGCAAGCAGTCCTTCAACAACATTCAAAATTACTGGCATAGATAAAAAGCACTAGTATTCAGGGTGATTTTAGTGAAGATAAAAGAAATAAATAGCAAAAACCCTATAACAGGTTTTGTACCAAGGCCACAATGCCAGAAAATAGTGCAATTTAAAATGATGGCCGAGCTGGTAAGAAAATTTCTGCAGAGTACATTTGATAAAAGTCCTAGATATCCATTTTAAGAATACTCGGAATAAGTACAAAAACTGTTTATCAAGACCGAAAGATTGAGTCTTATTTTTATTATGTTATTCTGTTAGAAGGATCAGAACCTTAAAACAATTTCAAAGTTCTTAACATTCCCTTAAACACTGGTTCAATCTTTATCCTGCTAGTTTCCCTATCATCAAAAATTCTACCACTCAATATCTTTAACCACTAAGACTTAATTTTTCTTCCAACATACATCAAAATCTGACACCTGTTGGTAGTCATACATTCTAAATCACTCTGAGATTTGAATCTGATTAACTCCTGGCCAAGAACCTGGTATCATTTCTCTGGTCTCAGACACGTACTTTCTCAAATGTACAAACCCAATTACCCTCTAACTGGCTGCCACTGTGAAATTTTCTTTATCCTGGCTACTGCCTGTGTGTGTGTGTGTGTGTGTGTGTGTGTGTGTGTGTGTGTGTGTGTATTCTTGAAAACATTTCATGTTCCTAAACAGATAAAAATTAATTAACATTAAAATTTTAGTTGTATCATTTTATCATAAGAATTTAGAAATGTGAGAAACAAAAAATCTTTTAATAGAATTATGAATAAACTAAAGTATATGATTTCAAGAGCTTGAAACCATCAACAATAGACTAAAAACCATGTGCATCTGCCAGGCAGTGGTAATGCACGCTTTTAATCCCAGCACTTGGGAGGCAGAGGCAGGCGGATTGCTTTGTGGTTGAGGCCAGCCTGATCTACAGAGCTAGTCCAGGACAGTCAAGGCTACACAGAAAGACCCTGTCTCGAAAAACCAAAAAACAACAACCACCAACAAAGAAAAAAACAAAAAACAAAAACAAAACATGCATTGCATTGGCATTACTGTTGTAAAACAATTAAAACTTCAGACACATGCCAAGAGGGTATTTAGGAAATGTTTCATTCCTTCTGACCCAAATGCTCTCATGTGTCTTAAGTTATTATATCATGACTTTCACTTGGCAGAAAGTCTATAGAGGCAGGTAGTGTTCTGTCATTAGCTGCAAGTGTAAGATTGAATACCAATTTACAAAGGTTACTTATATTTACTACAAAACTGATTTTTAGCAGAAGTAGGTAGAATAAAACAGCAAAGCAGACTTTGTTCTTAGGAGAAAAACTAAAGATTTTTGTTTCCTGATCTTTTCCATGTTCTTGTTTAGAGATGCTCCTTCTGTGCCTTGCAGCGTGATAAAATGTAAGTCAAACATTTGGTACTCAGATATTTAGAATTTAAATATTTTATAATCTGAGAACTCCAAAGAAGTATTTATCTATTTTATGTGCTTATTACTCATGATAACTTTTCTTGTTGCTTGACACTAAATTTTGGAATACCAAATTAATGAATAATTTCATGGGAATTATTAAATGATTGTTATATATCATAAATATGTAGGCTTTCTTTCTAGGCCACTATCTCAGTATCAGACTAAACAATATAACATTTTTAAATTTTATACTTGGATATGATTTTACTAGTCTCATAAGCCTGCAATGCCAGAGGCTGTCTGGACTAAGCAACAGGAATGTGTTTAGAGCTTAGAAGTCTGAGCTCCAAAGGTCACTTGTAGATCTTGTAGAAGTCACTTTAGGAAGATCCAGTGTAGGACTTTGTCTTGGCTTCAAATGGAATCCTGATTCTAAATTTTTCTTTCTAATAGGGACCCAAGTTATATAATTTATGATCAATATGAATGCTCTAATTTCAACTTATTTACTTCTATATAGACACAACATACATATCATTTCTATTCATTATCCCAGAGTGTCACATACCTCTACATATAAATATGGAACATAAATAAATAAAAATATAATATTCCCTGATAAACAATCTGATTTTCCTTTACTGGGAGACATCATATAAATATAATCATCAGTAGAAATTCATACACAATATTTAAGTGAATTTTTAAAATATCTATACTTATATATACATGTCTGTGCATGTTTGTGTATGTGTGTGTGTGTGTGTGTGTGTGTGTGTGTGATTTATTAGATTTAAAACCCGATTACTGTATTATTGGCTCTCATTACAACTTTGGTTTATCCTTCTCCTACGCACTAAAAATATATATTTTTTGAAACACTTCATTCTCATACCATATCAGTAAATCTATCTGTATCACACACATTTTTACTTTTATCATTGTACCCCAAGGGCATAGAACTGTGACTAACAAATAAGCTTGTAACAAGCTGAATAAGTTTAAGTATGTATGATTTGAAGCAGTACATCGGTGCTTTTTACTTCAAGACATTTTTCCTCACCTAAGGCAAAGTCCTCTTATTTGAAAAGCAAAAGTTTGAAATGACCCTAAAGCATGAAAGGAACACATGAGCAGAAGTTTGCTTCATTTGTAGCTTGGTATGTCTACATCTCTACATCTACTGAATATTACTTATGCCCTCCTACAATTCACAAAACGTAAGGTGCGGACAGTGGAATGCCCTTGTAGATAAAACACTTGAAATTTAACCATTATAACACCAGTTTGAGTCCCCAGGACAAGCATAAAATATCCAAGCATGTTAGGAGAAAGAGGAACACTCTTTTATTGCTAGTGGGAATGTAAACTAGTACAACCACTTTGGAAATCTCTCTGGTGCTATCTCAGAAAAATGGGAATAGGGCTTCCTCAAGACCCAGCTATTCCACTCCTTGGAATATACCCAGAAGATGCTCCAGCACACAACAAGGACATATGCTAAACCATGTTTATAGTGACCTTATTCATAACAGCCAGAAAATGGAAACAGCCTAAGTGTTCCTCAGTAGAAAAAATGGATAAAGAAACTGTGGCACACTTACAATATAGAATACTACTCAGCTATTAAAAACAAGGAATTCTCAAAATTTGTGGACAAATGGATGGAACTAGAAATTACCATAATGAGTGAGTTAACCCAGAAGCAGAAAGACTCAAATGGTATATACTCACATATATCTGCATACTAGCCAAAGGGACATGTCCCATGAAAGTCTTCACTAACCAGGAAAGTGGGATAGATGTGAGGACACCCTTTTGGGACTCTAGGTGGGAGAAGTATGGGAGAATGGGGAAATAGAAGGATCCAGAAGGTCCTAGAAACCTACAAGTAGAACATTATGATAGGCAGATCTGAGCCCAGGGGTCCTGCTCAAACTATGTCACCAGCCAAGGACAATACGTGCAGTAAACTTCGAACCCCTACCCAGATCTAGCCAATGGACAGGACATTCTTCACAGTTGAGTGGAGAGTGGGATATGACTTTCTCACGTACCTCACATTTGACCATGTCCCCTGGAGGGGGAGACCTGGTGGCACTTAGAGGAAGGATAGCAGGCTACCAAGAAGAGACTTGATACCCTATGAGCATATACATGTGGAGAAGGTCCCCCTCAGTCAGTCACTGTCATATGGGAGGGGTATAAGGTGAAAGCGGGAGGGAGGGAGAAATGGGAGCATACTAGGTATGGGATAACAATTGATATGTAATATGAATGAATTAATTTTAAAAATAAAAAAAATCCAGGCATGTATCTGCAAGCCTGTAATTGCCAGAAAGGCAAGATGAGTCATGTAAACAGAGAGTTGGAAATTACTGACCAATCGCTCTAGGCTACATGGCAATATCAGGCCAGTGAGAGACCATATCTTTTAAAAATGTGAATTTATACTAAAGAATGACAACAAAAGTTATGCTTTGACCTCTACATGCCTATATAGGTACTGGCTCGTGTGCCAACACCAAAGAACACTGTAACAGATGCACTAATGTGTGCCTGCACACACATGAGCATGCCCATACATGTGCCCATACATGCATGAATGAAGTAATATAATGGTAAGCGTAGTTATATTTATATCATATCAATGCTTTTGATACTGTGGCGGTTGGAAATAAGGGCAACATGAATATTATAAAATGTATAATAAATAGTTAATTTCAGATAGAATAAGTTAAGAGAAAATGTTCAAAAATTTTAGGGATATAAATACTTCAATAAAAACACATCTACATGTGAAAATAAATATTTTCAACAAGATAAAATTATGGCAATGATTTGTATTGTCATTATAAAACATTTTTAAAGATTAAAATGTAAACACTACCTATATTTATCACATCACCAAATTCAGGTTTCTATTAAACTATTGCAACCAAAATCTAGTGTAAAGTCAGTTATATCACTTTCTGTGGCTCCTTAACAAGGAAGTGAAAGACACAGACATTCGCAAAAAGTGTCATTTTCACTCAGGTTGAGTACTATTTTTGTTAGTATATGTATCAAAATATTTATTTCTGACAATATTTTGACAACTAAAGCATCAGCCAGCCACTAAATTTAGAATTATTAGGTAGAAAATTAAAATCTAAACCTGAAAAAATTGTATATGTATCAAATGCAATTGAAAGTCAGTCAGAATATGCTCTAAAACTAAGAAAATACAGAGACACAAATTTACAACAGTAGCTATGAGTATCTAACATAATGTATTTACATACGTTTGAATATTTAAATTAGAATTAAGTACTATTCACAGGCAGTATAAGATTCTCTTATATTCATCAATATTTAATGCTGATATATGCTACAACATGCTTTTTAAAAATGGAAATATATGTAAGAATTGCAATTTGGTAGAATGTGTTGGATAAACTTTTATTAGTGTAGCTATAAGAGCAATTCATTACCCATTTTATGTTAAATATGTAGAGACAGAATTTAGTTTCTTATCAAATTTATTCATACATAGTGATAGAGTGTTTTGCATAATTAATTGTAATGCTAAACAGTAGATTATACATTTCCATATCTGAGCACACATTCTGCCAAAGACAACTGTTACTGTATGACTAGTTCCATAATAGAAGGATTCTTTTAGTCATTGTTCATATTTATAAGAGAAGTAAAGCATTAAAAACATCATCAAAGTCTAGAAAGCAAAAAGAGCCCACGTTCAATTGTGCTGAGACACAATCTAAAGTTCTGCAGCACCCATCTCAGAGGTATTAGGGTTTTCTTTAACATACTATACCTCATCCTTATCAACTCATCTCTGCATTACGTAGGTACAAACACAAGTTTAAAGATTCTCTCCTGAATATAGTGATATACTTAAAGGATCGTTCTAGTTTTGGATCTCAGTTTCTCCTGTGTATGGGTATTTTTTCTTACATCAACTTAAAAGCCTATAAAAATGCAAAGACATTGATATATACATGAAATGCAAAGGGTCGTTAGTTAATGTAAAGTTTAAATTAGCCAGCCAGGTGAGGTGGCAGATGGAAATGCATTTAAGACAAAGATCCACAAAAAGTAATATTACATAAGTGATTCACTCACATCCTAAGAATGACTAGAATATTAAAATCAGCACTAAGCTTTATATTTTAAACAACTCGGAATTTTATAAGGCTGCATTAAAGAAATCATTATAAGGCCTAAATTTCTAAAATAAATTATAGGAGATATTTGTATTTGTGTATTCTGTTCTTTACTATTAGGCAGTTTGAGTGATTCATAAATATAATACCAGTATTGGTGATGTTGATGCAGGAGGCCTGCCATGAGTTTTAGAACAATGTGAGAAAAATCATTTTGACTTCTAGGTCAGCCTGAGCTACAGAATGAGATGTATAAACATTTTTTTAAAAAACGGGAAAAAAACTACATAATACAGTTAAATATAACAAGATTGAGATAATTAGTGAAGAATAGAAAAGGCAGCTTAATGGAGAATGTATTTGGAAATATTTTATACAATTCTCAACAGAAAAGGAAAAATTAAAGCAGAAAAGGGTACATTTACACAATGGAATACTACTCAAATATTTAAAACAAGGAAATCATGCAACTTGCAGGCAAATGGGTAAAACTAGAAAAGGCCATCATGACTGAGGTAAGCCAGACCCATAAAGATGCACATGGTATAAGGAGTCATCAGGGGGAGTCCTTGGGTGTCATCAGGCATAAAGAAGACAGCTGTATCACAGCTCCTACTCCAGAGGGCTAAAAGAACATCGTTGAAGAGAAAAGAAACTATTGTAAAGGCCAGAGCTTGGAGAAGAATATGGGGAAATAGTGTTTCCTGGACATGATAGGATCACTGAAATCATGAACTCACAGCAATTGTAGTTGACTGCTCAAGACCTGTAAAAGATCAAGCCAATTAACAACCTTGATTGAATGGATGAGTTTCTCATGGAAATCTACCCTTAGCTTAGGAGATATTGATAGTTTATGGCTGCTAAGGAAAGAAGAGTCAATTCTCTTTAGGCCTGTGCTTCTGGTAAGTGGACCATGGTACAATAAATAGTCCTACAATAGTGGGTACATGGGCCAAGAGAAATTGCATGTAGACGTTTAAGAAAAAAAGAAACCACAAAGTAAGGAAGTGGTTATAGGTAGATGCAAGAGATGTAAGGAGAACTGGAGGAATGTGCATATGAACAAAATATATTCATGTGTGCAATTCTCTAAGGAAAAATAAAACATATATATATATATATAACATATACATATACATAAATCATTACATATATACATGCATACAGACCTTGCCAACTTCAGCCTGAGATGTTTTCTTTCTTTCTTAAATTTAAATCAGTTACATATCCCTTAAAAATTATATATTATATAGAGCATACATCATCTATGCTTCTGAAATTTGTCTGTTCTGACATGGTACTCTGTACCAAGATTGATCTGGAAACACTGTGACCATTATGGTTACATATATGAGATAGTTAGGATGGGCTTGCCATTATACAGTAAGACAACTTAAATGTGAAATCTTCTCAAGGGATGAAAGGCAAATCTATGGTTAGTTTGTCTACTAAAAGGTAAACATATTTATTTCAATAGCTGCTTTATACTGCTTCCAAGTAAACTTTTGTGATTGTCAACATTTACTACCAACTATTCTTACTAATATTTTCACCAATGTCAAAAATATAAAGTTTAAAGTATTTTCCTAAGATAATATGTTAACTTCGTTGAGAACAAGGTATTTGAACCCGATACATCTGGGTCTTAATTTAAAGATTACAGTGGCTTTGACATTTGAGAGTATAGAAGATTAAGAAATATGCACCGGAGGGGGGGGATCCAAGATGGAGGTGCCCATCGCACACCACTTCTGATCAGCAGGAAAACCACAACTACACAGTGACCTAAAGACCAAACTGAGAGCTACAAAACACCGGTACTGCTGAGTCTAAGGTGAGAGGGATCCACATTGTGTGGAGAATGGCTGGGTCCAATCCTTTGGCCATTCAGCTAACCCACAGAAAATTCAGGGGGACAACCCACATTATCTGCCATCTTGAGAAAGGCTGTGAGACACTTGTGCAGATTTAGGCTCTCTCTCCTCATAGGCTACTTACCTGATATTCTGGTAGAGTAGACAGGCAGAGCTGAGTCATGGCACCAGCCACACTCCACATTAGCTGCCATCCTTTGAGCAACTTTGGGTTCGGATCTCTCTCTGCTCGCCCCCCCCCCCCCCGAGCTGCTTATTGGCCTAACCCACCTGGGTCACACAGCAGATAGGCAGAGCCCTTCCATCTTGAAAAGGCCTGTGGAGCACCAGAGAAGATTTGGGCTCCAATCACTTTCAGCCATAGCTGCTTACCAGCCTGGTCCGTCTGTGGCACAGAGCTGAGTCCAGGCCACAGTAACACTCTACATTAGCTTCCCTCCTGAGATCAGCTTCAGGCTCGGATCTCACTCCACCAACCTGAATGAAGCCTGTTGGTCTGGCCCATCTAGGTCAGACAGGCAGATCAGAGACCTGACCAGGCCACACTCCACATTAGCTGCTACCCAGTGAGCAGCTTCCAGCTCAGATCTCTCTCCCCTCACCTGCACTTTATTATTCTGGACCAACTAGGACACAGAGCAGATAGACAGAGCAGAAACTGGAGCAGGCCACAATCCATTTTTCCTGCCTTTCCTTGAGCAGCTTTAGGCTTGAATCGCTCTCAGCCTGCCAGCTGCTAACCAGCCTAGCACATCTGGGAAACAGAGCATATAAGCAGAGCGCTGCCATCTAGCAAAGGCCTGTAGAGAACCCCGGCATCTTTGGACTCAAACTTTCACAGTCCACCCAGCAGTCTACCAGATGAGACAGAGAGCAGATAGGCAGAACTGAGTCTGGCGTGGACCACAACTCACATTTGCTCCCATCTCAAGAAGGTCTGGGGGGCACCTGAGCACTTCAGGCTAGGATCTCTCACAGCCTCCCAGCTGTTTACTGGCCTAGCCCATCTGGAACACAGAGCACATAGGCAAAGCCCTGATATCTCAGAAAGGAATGTAGGGCACCTGAGTGGCTTTGGGCTTGGAATTCTATCAGACTACTCCTCTCCTGCCTATACCAACTGGAATACAGACAGGGAACCCAGCTGAGCTGAGCTGGGTGCAGGCTCCAATACCCACTGTCCACCATCCTGAGGGGGCCTCTGTGCATCTCTAGCAAGCCCTAGCTTGGAGCTCTCATTGCTCCCTCCTAACATACCTGGCCCACGAGGGACACAGACAGGGACCACATTGGAAAAACGTCTAGGCCTGATCGCACCAGAGACAACCAGCCTAGAGACTTTGGAAGAAAACTAGCAACAAAACTCAAAGCCATATAACATTAATGGAAATCAATGATTCTACCACAGCAAGTCCTGGAGATATGAACACCCATGAACCACAAGAAGAAGACTTCAAAACTGAAGTGATTAAAATGATAGAAGCCTTGAAAGAGGAAAATAAATTGCTCCAAGAAATGCAGGAAAATACACTCAAACAGATGAAGGAATTGAAGAAATCCTATAAAGAATTACAAGAAATTTCAATCTAATGGGGGAATGAAATGAACAAAGCTATTCAAGACCTAAAGAGGGAATTAGAAGCAACAAAGAAAACATAAGCTGAGGCAATCTTAGAGTTGGAAAACATAGGGAAGAAAACAGGAACCGAGAAAAAACTTAAATCAATTTCACTGAAATCAGGTCCAAGACAAGGCTGTCCACTCTTTCCATATCTCTTCAAAATAGTACTTGAAGTCCTAGCTAGAGCAATAAGACTACAAAAGGAGATCAAGGGGATACAAATTGGAAAAGATGAAGTCAAACTATCACTACCTGCAGATGACAAGATAGTATACATAACGGACCCCAAAAATTCTATCAAGGAACTTCTACAGCTGATAAACACATTCAGCAAACTGGCTGCATACAAAATTAACTCAAAAGAATCAGTAGCCCTCATTATACAAATGACAAACAGGCAGAGAAAAAAGTTAGGTAAACTACAACCTTCACAATAGCCACAAATAATATAAAATATCTTGGTGTAACTCTAACCAAGAAAGTGAAATATTTGTAAGAAAAAAACTTCAAATCTCTGATGAAAGAATTTGAAGATTTCAGAAGATGGAAAGATCTCCCATGTTTGTGGATTGGGAGCATCAATATAGTAAAAATGGCCATCTTACCAAAATCAATCTACAGATTCAATGCAATTCCCATCAAAATACCCACACAATTCTTTACCGGTCTTGACTCACTTCATATGGAGAAACAAAAAATCCAGAATAGCTAAAACAATCCTGTACAATAAAAGAACTTCTGGAATAATCTCTATCCCAGATTCAAGCTGTACTATAGAGCAACAGTAATAAGAACATCATGGTGCTGGCATAAAATAGGCTGGTTGATCAATGGAATTGAATTGAAGACCCATAAATAAACCCACACACCTATGGACACTCGATTTTTGACAAAGAAGCCAAATCCATACAATGTAGAAAGTATAGCATCTTCAAATATAATGGTGCTGGTCGAACTGGATGGCTACATGTAGAAAAATGTAAATTGATCCATATCACTCTGCACAAAACTGAAGTACAAATGGATTAAATATCTCAACATAAAAGTAGACACACTAACTCTGTTAGAAGAGAAAGTGGGGAAGAGCCTTGAGCTCGTCGGAACAATCCAAGAAGAATGGGAGAATGGGGAAATAGAAAGATCTAGAGGGTGCTAGAAACCTACAAGAAGAACATTATGACAGGTGGATCTGGGCTCAGGGGTCCTGCTCAAATTATGGCACCAGCCAAGGACAATACATGCAGTAAACCTTGAACCCCTGCTCAGCTCTAGCCAATGGACAGGACATTCTTCACAGTTGAGAGGACAGTGGGGTTGACTTTCCCATGATCTCTGGTGCCCCATATTTGACCACATCCCCTTGATGGGGAGACCTGGTGGCACTCAGAGGAAGGATAGCAGGCTACCAAAAAAAGACTTGATACAATATGAGCATATACAAGGGGAGGAGTTCCCCCTCAGTCACAGTCATAGGGGAGGAAAGGGAAAAATGGGAGGGAGGGAGGAACTGGAGGATACAAGGGATGGGAAAACAATTGAGATGTAATATGAATAAATTAATAAAATGTATTTTTAAAAATGGGTTACAGAACTAAACTTTCAACAGAGGAATATTAACGGCCAAGAAACACTTAAAAAATGCTCAACACCCCTAGTTATCAGGGAAATGCAACTCAAAATGACTCTGAGATTCCATCTTAGACCTATCAGAATGGCTAAGATAAAAAAATTCAGGTGATAGTCCATGCTAGTGAGGATGTGAAGAAAGGGTGTACAAACCAGTACAGCCAATTTGGAAATCAATCTGGAACTTCCTCAGGAAAAAGGAATAATTAGAAAATAGAGTTAAAGTGAAGTTTCTTCACTGCTCTAACTCCAGTTCTAATCATTAAAAGTCAGCATCTAATATCCAAACTACACTTACTTTATGATCACAATTCCTGTATCTCTAATTTGTTCATTTACAGCTTTTAAATAGTAAGATATAATCTTTACCATGACTTTCAATAAATAGCTAAAACCACATTGCTCAATTATAGAAAAAACCAGCTTTTGACCCATCCTATTTGTTAAATAATTTTCTGACTTCTCTCAAGCCAGGCCATTTTCAAATTTCTCTCTCTTAGGAACAATGGATATTTTGTGAACAAAACAAAAAAACGACTCTGTCACTTTTTTTATACTGGCTATTGTCCATTTCCATCTCTGCATGAATTTTAGCAACTTCACAAATGGGCCAGATGAATCAAGAAACACAATCCTAAAATATAAAGTAAAATAATACTATCCAAACATAAAAAGGAAATATAAAGCAAAATATATTTACTCATTAATTTCAATAGGATTTCCACAATGGCTCTGCTATCTATTTCCTTAAAATTACTGTTGGTACATATTGTTGATCAACTTATGCTATTTAAGATTTTTGTGAGTAATTATGACTCCTTTCCTCTATATTTAGGTCTCAAAAAGAATCATGAAAACAGTATGTAACCATTTTAACATATAAATATCATGTACACTTTTGTCTTATAATTGTGTTGTTTCTAACTGTAATGATAGCAGCTAATTCAGTATAAGTAAAAATGATTAAAACTGAACTTCTCTCCCCAGAGAAATAAGAGTTTATTAGCAATAAAGATATTACCAAACTGAGGTGCTTTCAGAATAGGTGTACTATTTTATTTTTATTCATCCTAATGTATTTCTACTCCCATAGAATGTGTAATATGCACTTAAGGATATATAAATGCAGCAATAGTGGTCCTAAGGAACACTAATTATGGAATATGAGTCTTAAGAACACTGTATTTACATAGATTTGTTTCATATAGTACCCACATTGTATCCATGAATTAATCTCTTTGTCATAATGACTTTACACATGAAGAAATTAAAGTTTCAGAAGTGAAGACAACAGCTACTCAGTGATGAGGTAATCTATTCACAAACCACATGTGGGTTCCCTGAGCTCTCTCTTAATGCTAACCTCGAATCTTGCTTCCTCTTGTTCCTTTCAATGTGGTAAGAAGTGCTTTTGTTCTTGTGTTATAAATAAGAAACAGTCTGCCTTTTTAGAGCTCATCACATATCAAACAAATTAATATTTGAGACTTAGAAGATAGCTATAAATCAGAATTTCCCACAACCTTAATCCTCCTCATTTCATTATTTTATCAAGAAGAATTTCAATGTTGTTCCATGAATATTACTTTCTAGATAAGATTTGCTGGACCATAAAATGGTTTTAAACATCATTCTTCTGAGTGCTCAGCAGATAGAATACTTCTCTCTTTCCTCCCCCTTCTTTCTTGCTCTCTCTCTGTCTCTGTCTCTGTCTCTCTCTGTCTCTCTGTCTCTCTCTCTCTCTCTCTCTCTCTCTCTCTCTCTATGTGTTGTTCTCTTTGTGCCTCTATGTGTCTCGTCTCTCCCTGTTCTCTGCCTCTGTGTGTCTCTGTCTCTCTATGTGCCTCTCTCTGCCTCTCTGTGTGTCTCTGTCTCTCTGTTTCTCTCTGTGTCTCTGTCTCTATCTCTGTCTGTCTCTGTCTCTCTGTCTCTCTCTGTGTCTCTGTCTCTGTCTCTGTCTCTCTCTCTCTCTCTGTCTCAAAATTTAAATGGTTATTGATGATGGCCATACATTCAACATAGGAATATATTCTCTAAATAATTTAGCTGTGCAATGTTTTCTGTGTTTTGACCTCCATTCTCTTTCCTCAGTTTATCCAAGACTCGATAAAATAGAACTGAAGAAGTAAGACTACTTAATAGTTCAACAAATGTGTTTGGAAAAATTAGGAAATATTATGGAATAGTATTTTGCTGAGATCTATAGCACCTTGAGGAAAACTGGAGTAGCACACACGAAGTTTTGAGTTCAATCGCAGGAATCAGAGAAAAATGAATTTTTGAGATGAGAAAGAAGAAAGAATATAGAGGCAGAGAAAGAGAGACAAAGACAGAGAGAGAGAAAGAGAGAAAAACATAGACAGAGACCTAGTCTTAAATTTCTGTCCTTTATCTGGATTTTTACTTTACTTTCCATTGGATGGTGGGGTTGTGAAACATTTCATTTTCTACACATGTCAAAAAGAAGAAAATCATCTCAGTTTAGAGTCTTTAGCAGTAAGTTACTTATTTATCTATTTTACAAGTGACTCATTCTAAGAAAGTGTTTGAATAAGAAGATTGATGAAGTAGAAATAGCACTAAGTTATTTCTTAGGGGGATTAGAAAGAAGAATAAAAATATTAAATTATGTATTGGCTTGTTCTTTCATTTGCTTTTAGCATCTTGTGGAAGCTTGTTTATTTGCTTGTTTGTTTTGTCCTGTGTTTTTCTACAAGCATATTTCTCTAAAGACAAATGTTCAGAATGTAAATTCAATAGGCTCACTTGATTAATCTTAACAAAAATATAACCCTTAAGTGAAAATTTCAATCCATTTACTTTATAAGATTTTAAAACAAACTTGTTCTTATGTCTTTAAGAACCAATTCTTGTATCTTGAATTACCACAGAGTAGTTGGTACCTTTGGAAATACACCTAACAGTCCTTCCTCTCATATTAGGAAACTCATTGTATCATTTGTTCCTATTTACATATGTGCTTAGAAGATGAAAATTTAAATACATCTAATTAGTAAATATAACTAAATTAATTATAATAGAAAGAAGATACTGATAGGCATTGATTATATAATATATATGAAGTAACTCTTTTGTAGCACACATAGCACTTCTCAATAGATATTAGCTATCCATAATTATAAACTTTGTCTTTTCATTTATTTCAACCTGATAGGCTGTTGTTCATACATATGTTTTATATATACATATATTAAATGAGTCCAGCCTTAATTCTTATAGGGATGCACTGGGGTATATCATTAATAAATTTACCAATTCAATTAAAAGTCAAAAGTGGATTTTTATAGATAAACTATGTTGAAAACTTGTTATCTTTTACACTAAGGTAGCACTGGAAAAAGTATCTCAAAAATTAGTGTTTATTCCTAGGTCTTTGATGCACTATACTATTAAAATATTTGCAATTCAGATTATTCTATAGGCAGGTGGTGATAGTCACAGTAAAGTCTATTCACAAGGCATGATTGACCAACAGGTCACATTGCTTATTTCTTTAGAATGTGAGCTTCTACATTTTAAGCCTAATGAATAAATTGCAAAGTGCTTCTTTCTGTTTTGCATGAAATAATTGGTGTTTTAAATGTGCTTGTGCGTGCATGTGTGAACATGTGCGTGAATGAGTGTTTGTTTGTGCATGTTGTGTGTATGTGGGCATGGGTGTGTGTGTGTGTGTTGTTAGAAAAACTCATCAAAATCAAAAGTGGTTATGCTGTCACCTATTATTCCAATACACAGGAGGAAGAGTGAAGACAATGGGGAGTCTGAAGGCGCATAATGAGAGAAGAGAGTTGAATAAAATCATATTCATTAGAATATTCAAAACATAAAACCAGTTGGGAAAATATTAAAGGATGGCACAGACATGTACCTTGAAAATCAAAAGTTTAAAATACTTGAGTTAGAAAACAAAATTTACTAATTTATACAGGAAACACTATGCAAAGTTGCACTATAGAGGTCAAAACCATTTCAGGTAAGCAAACTTGAAATTAATTGAGGTTACATTTCTGTGGAACAACATCTGCTTAGTAGATTTTAGGTCTAGGTCCATTCCCCAGACTAATACATAATAGATAGATAGATAGATAGATGATAAAATAGATGATAGATGTGTGAGACAGAGGGGGTATAGATAAAAGTTTAAAAACAGAAAGAAAAACTGTAAAGTAAGCTGTGTAAAAGGTTGCATTCTTCACAGGTGAATGGAGTTCATTAGAACATGGAATAAAGTAGATTTCTAGTTGGGTGTCCTCTAGCACACTTATATCCCAGCACTGTCCAGGTGGACACACCAGAACAGTGGATCATGGCTAGCCTGAGCGACATGGCAATACAAAGTCACTATTATGTGAAGTTGCTTATAAAAAAAGGGAAATAATAATTAAGAAAACATAATTCATTATGATCTAAATAAATACAGAATAATATATCATATATATTTGACCTTTAAAAAAGTACAAGCCATTTTCAACATAAATTATTACTAGGAATGAAGAATTGCAATAATGACCAAAAACACCTTTATCCGTGCTCTGGCACCACTGAATATTATCCTTCTGCAAGACTGATGTTCTTTAAATTTTAAATGCCTAGTTGCCACATAAATATTGACTCCGAAAAAAATTTGAAGGTATAGTAACACAATGTTGTGCAGTAACGTTTTTTTATAAATTTCTTTAAAATAGGACACATTCACCAAGTTTTACATTTATTTTTTTCAATTGCTAGAGAAAAAGAGTAAGTATGAGAAATTACAAATGTAATTATTAAGTAGAGAGTAACTAGTGAAATGGTAATGTGGTAAAGCCAATGCAGACACAAATCACAATAATACAAATGAAATACGCCTTTAACACAGACTATAAACAGCTTTTCAGATAGCTTAGTAAGCAATGATTTCCTAATTTCATATACTTCTGTCTACTTTTTTTGTTTCCATGAGAAGAGTAAACAGGATACTACACAATGATGTATTTTCTAATTACATTGGAAACCCCATATGGAGCACAAATTGGGTTCATTACAGAGTTTCTATTCTGTCTGCACTTGTCTTGTTGGCAAGGTTATGAAGCAGTTCACTAGAGGTCTATTAACCTGAGGCTTGATATGTTTCAAGGGAAAGAATTTATTCCTAGGAGAATGGGCATGAGAAAGTGTTGACTTTGAATGTTCCGTATTCTGGCCAACCTCTTAGGTGTCTGTCTAGTCCAGGCCCTTAGGAACCCTTACTGCATGCTGCACAGAAGTAGGACACTAGATCCACTGAAATAGAATGTGAAATAACAAAAATCACTATAAAGCCTTGAAGAAAAAGACATAATGAGTCTGATGCCCCATGAAAACTCACCAGGAGTGTGGGGAAAGGGGACGATCATGATACAGACAGCTCTTGGAAGCTACTGTTTACACTACAACAGACACCTTAGCCACAGAAAGAAGCAAAATAGGGCTCTTGCAATTGTCTTTTAGCAAATAACATATGGCACCCATGCTTAATGGAGACTCTAAACCTTCACGAGTCATCTTCAGAAATTGTGAAATAGCGAAGGATTCCTAAATTTCCTGAAACACACACTGAGACTTGCTCTGAGTTGTTAATGGAAAAGAGCTACAGCACAATATTGGGTGAGCCAAAGCATGTGCTAGTCCTAGCTCTTTCCTAAGCCTAATGGAGCCCAGAAAAACTGAGTTGTAAATAGTTTAGACTCTGAAAATGAATATCTTTATGTTTTATTTTGCAGAAAAATTTGATAATTATTTATTAAGCCTTTATTAATTGGTCACAGTGTTGTGTTTTTTAGACAGAGCTCCTGTAAACTGCATTTTTCTTGGCAGGATTTCCTGAGATATGTTTAGGAATCAATACTTATTAAAAGGGGAGCACATGTGTTGAAAGGTAGGAGAAAAGGCAGAATAGGTGTGGACTGGAGACTAAGCAGGGTGAGAGTACCACAGATCAGTGGCATTTCCTTGTTTCAAGCAAAATTTACGTGTAATGATCAACAGAGTGCTGAAAACACTCATACCCCTGCCCACTGAAAACACAGACAATGAAACTCCACAGTCATGGGCAGCATAGTTCCTCTGAGGTTTCATGTAAGGTCAGGTATTGTTTGAACTGGGCAGTTTTGGGGTGAATTGCATGAGCTTAAAATAATGTGAGGGGTTCACCACTGAAATCATAAGGAATTATTGAAAAGATAAAGACATTATATGTCCATGCTGCATTGTATCAACCTGTAGTTCTTGTCTGGCACACCGTGATGAAACCTCTGCAGGTAAGCCTCTGCCCTCAGATCAGTAACTCTAGGAGATATGCTTTGGAGACCCCCCACCCCCAAAACTATCACAGTGACTTGCTTATTCTAAAAAAAAATAAAAATAAAAACCCACATGATAAGAATAACTACCTCTCTCTGTGTACATGAAAAGATGCCCAATAACTCAATCAAGGATCCAATTGTATACGTATAGATTTAGAGAATATGTGATCTGAAGGTATCAAAGGTGGAATTCTTAAAAAATGAAGATGTTTAGTTAGGCTAAGTTAATTTAAACACATTTAAAATCTGTTTTTGTTTTTTCCTACCAGTGTGAGTACCTCAAATGCAAGTACAGTAAAACCTAGTTGGTCATCTGGAAGGATAAAATGACCAGTCTCTTGATCTGAGCCTGTCTGGGATAGCATTTTATCTAAGAGAAATCAACCAGAGGAACAAATCAGATTGTCTTCATATGTTTACTTTTGTATTATTCATTTGTATATTCTTACTTTTGTTGCTCATTAAATATCTGCTCATCAGCCCCACTCCTGCTAATGAACACTTAAAATCTAAATCACTAAACATTAAAGAGACTAGGTTTTTTTTACAGCATATTTTTCTGTTTTGCAAATAATAGCTGATTAAATGTTTTTACCCATACAACTGTAGTATTGAAGAATTGTAAGTATTGTCTTAAATATTTATGCCAGTGAAAGTAGAAACTTCTGAATGTATATCTACAGGGAGTCTTTCTATTTAATCCATATCTGACAAAATAATTGCACGCAGAACTAACTGCATTGCCCCCAACTCTGAAATGAGTAGACACTCTTGCACAGTTCCTTTAAGTCCACCGTGTGACTATGCAGATGTGCTTGAGGAAGCTGTGATATATTCTAGCAGCACATAGTAAAGATCCTTAGAGTTTGCTACATTAAAGAAGAGGCACACCATGAAAAGAAAGAAGACAAAAAAAAATGACATCTAGAGATAAATGTCCCAATAACACTTAGTATTTGGTTATAATTCATTTTTGGGTGGGGGTCTTCCAGCTGTCTCCTTTGTATAAGCAACATAAGAATTTAGAAACTTTTT
>OU015745.1:129280417-129318048 GCA_907169655.1 Acomys percivali | reverse complement strand
AAATTTTTTGATTGCACACATTTTTTAATGGTAATTATTTGCCCCTATGTGTGTGAGAGAGAAGGATGTGGAACACAAGTACCATGATGCACGTGTTTACGTCAGAGGACAGATTACAGGAGTAGGTGGTCACCTTCCACCATGCAGAGCCATAGAATCGAATTCATGTACCCAGTGTTGTAGCGAACACCTTATCTGCAGAGTGCGCTCTCTTACTAACCCCAAATTATGTTAAGTAATTTCATTCTTTTACAGCTCCACACATGCACATGATGGTGTCTGATTATTTTCATCTTCTAACTTCTCATACTTCACTCCCACCATTGTCATACAAAGAATGCAATTTTTAAAAGTATATTATTCATGGTATATTGCACTGCAGTGAGCCAGGCTTGAAATTGTCCATTGAAGTCATCATTTAAGTTTATGAATCTTAAATTTATGATTGAAAAAACAAATACTGCATCAAGGTACATAAATGGCTATTATATATCATGTTTTTTGTTACCTTTCAGAATCTTCCTCAGCATCAGTCCCTAGTGCAAACCTAAGCCAGGACTATTTAAAATCACCATTCGCTGCTATAAAGACATATACATTGGGGAAAATACCTTATATTCTTTTTTTGCCAGGTTATGATGGACTACCATTCCTTTACAATGCCCTATACCCTGTTAGAAAATACATATTGCCTCTCCCTTGACTTTTCTTCCCTATATATCACCCAGCCAAACACACATAAACACACACAATACAGCTTCAAATAGAACATGCTTTTAAAAATATTCTTTCTGTGGCTAAAATAGCCTAAATACCAGTCATCAAAAATATTTGCTATGAGAAATTGATCCAAGTTTTAAGGACTACAATCTACATTTTTAGGTTATTTTTATTTAGTCAAATATTTTATATGAGATTTAAACTAAAACAATATGACATTTCATCATCAGAATCTAGTAAAAGTACAAATTTGTAAGACTGTATGTTATTACCTTATGAATTTCCAGATTTGTACTAATTGTTCTAGCCTAAACACAGACAGGCGGACAGGTGTACACATGCACACACACACACACTATTTAATTAGTCAAAGAACTTCATTGCATAGGTATTATTACAATCATTTGTGCTATAACTTAAGCTTTTTAACCAATGACAGTTGTTAAAGACGAGTAATTTTGTGTAATGATTTCATTATGTTTATGTTGTACATACTTTAGAATCAGGGATCCATTTTGGGTGTTTAAGCTTAGCAGTATGTGAGTAGATGTTAAGGGAAAAAAGAAGGTCTGAAGATGGTAATTCACACCTCATTTACAGTTAACAACCTCTACTTGACAGCAGTTCTCCTTTGTTCCTGCCAAAATTCAAACTCTATGATTTTAAGAAGCAGAAGAAGAATCTTGCATATTTATATTTAAATCTGGGTTTAGTAAAGTTGGTACTACCTCCTTATTAATTTATTAAAACACAAAGAACAGCAAACAAGAAAAGACGTCTTTCCATAAAACAGTGATATAAAATTTAATCAAATAATTTCTACCTTGTAACTTTGTATTCATAGCTACAGTCAACTAGTACTATCCCTGTCTTTCTTCATGTGTTATTGCTTAAGATGACTTCCTGGGCTTTTGAAATAATCAAAGTTGATATAGTCACTTGTCATATTACAGGTCTACTTTTTCAGTGGCATTGTTGTATTTCACCTGCAATATAAGCTTGTCCTTTACACTGATCTGAAATTCTGGTACACAACAGTTGTTAAATTTCCATAATTACTAGTTTTATGACTAAAAAATAAAATGGATTCTACATTCTTAATCACTGCTTCTTCTTTGTGTTCCAATCCATACACACATATATATTATAACATAAACTTCATAATCGGTAACCTGAACATCCAAAATCCTCAAACATCTGAAAACATTTGAGAATCCTGATGACACAGGTTGGAAATTCCACCCTTGACTTTTTGATATGTATGAATAAAATCACATTCACTGAACGTATCGCATAAAATCACCTTCAGGCTCTACATATAAAACACATACACAATAAAATACATACCACTGAGGCTTTGGTTTCATTTTCAGGCTATCTGTTTTGTATGGACAAATATTTCAAAATCCTCTCAATAAAAAAAAAAAAATATCAGATAGACTTCTTATCTCACACAATTTGAGTGAGATATTTTACCAATGGATTCTAAGGATGTTCTGGAAGCAAAGTTAAGTTTACAAATCTACACTATGTTCTATTTCACTTAATATTACTAATTGAATTCACAGGGCTTTTTCGTTTTGTGTTAAGATTTATTTAGTAAGTATGCATTGTTTTGCCTGCATGTATGTCTGCGCACCAGCAGAGAGCACCAGATCTCATCATAGATGATTGTGAGCCACCATGTGGTTGCAGGGAATTGAACTCAGGACCTTTGGAAGAGCAGGCAGTGCTTTTACCCTCTGAGCCATCTCTCCAGCCTCCTGAATTCACAGTTTTACAGCAACCTATCCTGACTTAGCTACTTCTAATGTTCTTCTAATATTTGCAGGTACACATGTGTATTTAATTACTGTCCATTTGGAAAGGGAAGGAAGAAGAAAGAGAAGGAAGAAGATATTAGACGGTCACACCATTTTGTCACCTAAGAAAGTGGGGTAAAACATTTCTAGATAGAGTTTAGTTGAGGCCTCAGCAACAGACAGGCATCAAAACCTTCAACAGATAAATGGAGATTCAGATAATACCTTCTAAGTTTTATTTTCCTGCCTCTAAAATTCTATAACTCTATTGAGTTGTACGTGGCTGGCAGCTGTTAGCTTGGTAACAGGAGGAAATAACATTTTGGTATGACAAGAATTAAAATGGAGGCTGAGGGCAGAATTATGACATGCTAGCAAAGGCTGCCCTTACCAGTCACAACTGGAAAAGTGTAACGTCCTCAGTGATATGAAATATCTGCAGATACTCATCACACAGGCCCCACTCTGGGAAGCTGTCAGAATAAAAAACATTCCTGTTCTGAAATATAATAACTCTAGTTAATATGCTTCCCTGATCTGACAAGTGCTGATTTATGATGTTAAGTGAGGACTAGGCATCAACAAGCAATCCTAACATTTATTGCTGCACTTGAGAGAAAATCACATAAGTGACCCTCCGGCTACTCTAATTATTTGAATAAATCTACGGCAAGGGGGGATGGGGTGGGAAAGGTTCTCATTTTAATGTTTAATGTCTTCACACCTCAAAAAGCAAACTGATTATTCAAATAGTAATGTATAATATATGTACATTTGAATATAGTTCCTTATTTCTTCTTGGAGTCACATTATAATCAAGCGAGGTTGGGGGATCCCTCTGAAAGATATACATAATTAATTTATCTTTTTATTAAAGATTAATTTGAAACATCACAAAGTAACATGTGAGGGAGAGGAACAAATTCCTTCATGGAGACTGTTAATATACTTTTATATCTTAGATTCTCTACCAACAAAGCTGTATCTTTTAGTGATGATGTTGGAAGGTGAATCACTGTGTTCAAATCCCCCTTGACCAATGAGGAAGGACTGTAAGCTCTTCCATGTAACTCTGGGAGGATGTGCATGGTGATAAAACTTCCTATTGAAAGAGGCAGCTTAAAGGACGCCAGGGTAAAAACAGCTCATGCAGCCAGTAGTCAAAATAGGATTAGATAAATCAATATATCTCAAGTGGGACAAGGAACACTGGGTTTGTATTTTGTCAGCAACGATCCATGTACAGTTTTATTCTGTTTACAAAATGAAATATCTAAGATGTCAAAATAGTGTTTAAATTTTATTTTATACAAAAGAAGTTTCAACCAAAACTATATTTGTGTACGTCAATCAGTATTTTAGGAAAGGATTATTAATTGACAATAACTTCAGTTTTTCTAAGAGTGCTTCTTGCTTATTGTATTTTCAATAAAAAAAAATCAATACTTTCAGGTATTAAAACAAATGTAGGTGTAGGTCACATCAGTTGATAATTCAGCAAGATATATAGAAAATTTCTCAAAAAAATTTGAATACTTCCCCTTGGCAGGGAGGGCCTGCAGGCACACAGATGAAAGGCATGCAGGCTCTGAGGATGAGACCTTATAGGCTGCGTTCAGCCGCTGGGGAAGGAGGGACCCCTGTCAGAGGCCTAGGGAGGGGAATATGGCAGGAGAGGGAGGGAGAATGGAAATGGAAGATATGAGCTAAGGTATAATATTAGCATGTAATCAGAACAAACCACGTTAATTAAAAAAGTAAAAAAAAAAAAAATCCAAACTGAAAACCAAATGAAAAAGAACTTACGAGCAATAACTTAAATGAAGTCCTAAATTAAATCTGGAACGCATTGTGAAGAATGTATATCTAAGTTGTTTGCCTTCCACCAGTTATAATCTCAGGACTCAGGCACCATAGTTAATTTAATGAAATACTACAAAAATTATATCTGTGCTTATTTATTTGTAAATGTTTTTCCTATTGAAAAATTTAAAGCATAGGCTTATTTTAGTTCCTTTTTCAAATTTTGATTGAATAAATATCAAATATTAATTTAAATGCTATAGACTATAAATGAAGTATCATGACAAATCAGTCCTCTCAAACCAGCATCATTCCTCCTTATTCACAGCAGAGCAAATGGAAATATTTACTGGCCAACTCTGAATTATTGTAACATATAATAGATTGAAGTTATGCTTTGGTTCACGATCTAACACACAAACTGTCAAGTTGGTTCTTATTCGGAGTCTTTTACCGGTATGAGGAAGACAGTAGTCGTAGTTCCAAGGAGTAGCCATGATGTCTTGTTATTACGAATTATGTGTGAGAAGCTGATTCTGAATTATCCAGTCAAGCTCACCCAGTTTTAAAATTTTAAACATATATCTTTAATGTATTTATCAATCGTGGGATCCTTAACTAATTCCTTGGTAGCTTTTTAGTACACACAGACACGCAGTATCTGAAATAATGCTTTGTAAGAAACTGCATTCACTTCATAATAACATGAAGAACCTCTGTTCTGATAGAATGTCCTTAGTTAAGTGTAGTGACTTAGCAACTAATTACCTCATGTACCTGAAAAGGATGTATTTCATACCCAAACATTTTCAAAAAACCAATAAAACACATAGTGTTTGCTTTCATACTAGAAACAAAACAGAACAGAATTATGGGAAGATATGTGGATATGTTTCTGAATATATGTTATGCAAAATAGAACTTCAGATGACCCAAAAGTACCAATGGGCTTCATCCTGGCTTCCAAGCAATAACTGATTTGCTTTATGAAATAAAGCAAAAATTGTTTCTGCATCTATTCCATTATTTGGGTAAATTAGTACCTGAACATTTTCTTGGTTTTATAATGCACTGTAATTATCCTGCTTTTCTTTTAAAAACATTAAGAGACAATTCATATTTCAGAACCAACACAAAACAAAAAGTATAAGTATGAAATACTAAGAGATATATTTTGATTTGTTTGAGTCAACACTTGATTTTCTTTTCAAACTGGAGTAGTGAAGACATTAGAACTCCTTTGCAGATGGGGCTTCCGGCCATTCATTATAATAGCATTTGCCTGTGCTAGTGCAAGCTCACCCTGTAATTACAGGCTAATGCCTTGGGTTTCTGGAAAAAGGAGTCACAGAGACTGATTAGCCTGCATCACAAAGAATGATCATGGCAAAGTTTAAATCTTTAAATAGCCATTTTACGTATTAAGCTTAAAGAAGCATAACTTGTAATTTATTCTACTTACTAAATAATAAATGGATATATTTTAAGTACTGTAGCCCTGATTCCATTTCCATAATCTGATGTACAGAGAGCACTGTTAGCAGGTAGAGGGCACTTCCAGAGGAGAGATTAACCATAGTTCTTCAGAAGGCAACCACCATTTTATAATACACTTTCAAAAGGTCTACACACCCTAGTTGTGTTTCCTAATGTGAGAATGTTTTGCATTGCTTTGAAATTGCATTGAAGACAGTGACTGACAGTTATTGGTTATCTATTTAAAAATCTAGTGAACATTAAAAATCTTAATACTCCACTTAATTGGTCTTTGTGAAGCAACATTTACATTAAGATCTGTGTATGAACATGAAAAATAAAGATACAAAACAAGACCAAGAAAAATGGTCTCAACCTCCTCAGATAGGGCATAAAACAGCAAAAGGACACACATGGTATATACTCACTTATAAGCAGATATTAGCCATATGATACAGGATAACCATATTATAATCCATAGACCTAAACAAGCTAAGTAACAAGAAGGACCTTTGGGAAGATGCTTAATTCTCATTCAGAAGGGCAAATAGAATAGACATTGGAAGCAGTTGAAGAGAGGGAACCGGACTGTAGCTTACCACAGATGTCTTCTGAAAGACTCCACCCAGCAAGGGATCAAAGCAGAAGCTGAGACTCACAGTCAACCTTTAGGCAGAGTGCAGAGAGTCCTACAGAAGAGTGGGAGGATAGAAGGACCCAGAGGAGCTCTACAAGAGCAACAGAGACAACAAATATGGACCTGGAGGGGATAGAGAGAGGTCTGAGACTGATGCACCAAACAAAGACCATGCATGGAGAGGACCTAGACTCTTCACTCAGATGTAGGCAACTGGCAGCTCAATCTTCTTATGGGCCCCGTATTAAGGGAGCAGGGGCTGTCCCTGCCATGGACTTTGTTGCCTGCAGTTTGATCATCTCCCCATGGCAGGGTGCCTTACCATTCCACAGAGAAAGAGAATGCAGGCAGAGGCATTCTTGATGAGACTTGATAAGCTGTGGTCAGTTGGTAGGGGAGAAGGGCTTCCCCTCTATGAGGATTATGGGAGGGGAATGGGGAGAAAGAGGGAGGGAGGGAGGGTGGGAAGAGAAAGAGATGAGGGAGGGGGCTGTGATTGGGATGAAAAGTGAATAACTTTTTAAAAATTAATTTAAAATAAAAAAATAAAGGAACTTTTTGCATATGGTTGTATGTGTGTGTGTGTGTGTGTGTGTGTGTGTGTGTGTATTTGTACATGTGTATGATGGAGGAAAAGAATTAATTTAAGATGTGGCATATATTCAGATAAATTAAGCCCCTTGTGAGAATACTATGAAGTTTGTTCTATTTACCACTCCTGAGCATATACCCAAAAGATGCTCCACCACACAACACGGACACTTGCCTGGCTATGTTCATAGCAGCATTATTTGTAATAGCCAGAATCTGGAAACAACCTAGCTGTACCTCAGCTGAAGAATGGATAAAGAAACTGTGGTACATTTACACAATGGAATAATAATCCAGCTATCATAAACAAGAAAATCTTGACATTTGCAGGCAAATGGATGGAACTCGAAAAGATCACTCTGAGTGAGGTAACTCAGACCCAGAAAGACACACATGGTATATACTCACACACACAAAAGACGCAACATAGAGGTCTTTTGAGAAACTCCACACAGCAAGGGTTCAGGACAGATACTGGGACTTGCACCTGGATCCTGGGCAGAGAGCTGAGAGTTGTATGGAAGAATATGTGGGGAGCGGGGCATGTCAGGAGCTCCACAGGGAGTCCACCAAGGCTAGTGGATCTGGACCCAGGGGAGCCTGCACTAACTGATGCACCAACCAAGAACAATGTATGCAGAGAAACTAGAACCCCTGTTCAGATATAGCTGGTGGACAGCTCATTCTCCATGTGTGGAGAGAGGGTGAAGAGAGGGAACTTCCTTGACATGAACTCTGGTGCCTGTGATTTGAGCACTGCCCCTTGATGGAGTGGCCATGCAAGCAGACAGAGGAAGAAGATGCAGGCTACTCTGGTAAGACCCGATAGACTGTGGTAGGATGGTGGGGGAGAATGTTGTTCCCCTCACCACCATCACCACCACCTCCCCATCCCCCATCAGAGGTCTAAGGGATCTAGGGGAGAGGAATAGGGTAGAAAAGGGAGGGAGGCTGGGAACTGGAAGAGAAGAGTGAAGAGATACACAACCAGGATGTAATGTGAATAAATTATAACAAGTAAATAATTAAAATTTAAAAATATATCCATTTCATGTATGTGTGTGAATAACAATATAGTTTCTCAATCTATTTAGTTATAATAACAACTACAAAAAATGTAAGTAATTTGAGAAGAATGGGAGGAGCATGTGAAGAATTGGAGGGAGGGAGAATAATTTAAATGCAGTATCCATATTTGAAATGTAAAAGATAATAAAAAGAAGTCATTAAAATCTATACTGTCCCCTAAAATTTCAAAATATGAAGAATTTAAACACATTGTTTTCTCTGGCAGAAACATTTCTTGTAGAAGTCTTTGAAAATAAAGAGATAAATGATGTATGTGAAAACGGAGTGATAGGGAAGATACCAAGACAATGGAAAAAAGGCAGATGAGAGAAAGTGTCTGGAAGTTTTTCAGTGGATGTTTTGTAGACGATGAGGCAATGAGCCACAGAAAAGGAAGCAGAAAGAAAAAGGAAAAGAAAATAGTTTCTCAGTAAAGACTCAAGATGATATGTTGATTTTATACCATCAAGGTAACTGACATCCAGAAATCACAAAAAAGAATTTGTATTTCCTTACTTAATACATTTGTGTTAATTTGAACACTAGTAATAAGAAGCTACCCAGAAGTGTCTGAAAATCCACTTTATAAATAATGATTAACATAGCTTTCCATCAAAGAAATGCAAATCAAATCTACTGTGAGATATGAAACTACTGGATCAGAATAACCAAATTCAATAAAAATAAATGATAGCACATGTAGGAAACGTTTGGGGAAAGAGGTCACATATTTGTTGCTCCTGGGAGTATCCAATGGCATAGCCACTATCCATGTTGGTGTGTAGGTTCTTCAAATGAGGAAAATCAATACACTCCAAGATTCCACTATTCCATTCTTGGGCACATGCCCTAAGACTCTACATCTTACTACAGAAATACTTGATCATATATATTCACTGATGCTATACTCATAGTAGCCAGAAATTAGAGACAGTCTAGATGTTTATTAACTGATAAAGACACAATGAAATGTGGTATATTTATACACTGCAATATTATTCATCTCTTCAGAAAAAAAGGAAAATAAGAAATTTGAAGATAAGCAGATGAAACTAGAAACAATCACCTTGAATGAGGTTACACAAACCCCAAAAGACAAATACTTCCTCTTATATATGTTTGTTTGCTTTTATGATGTTGATATGCTTCAATCTAAATAACTACTGAGGTTAGCAACCAGGTCTTTTACTTGGTAGCATACAATGTTTAATTGCACATTGTCTCTCCATTATATGGTAACACCATACTAATGAAACAGAAGCACAAATGCTTTTCCCATTTGTAGAAGATAGGGATCAATTTACTTCAGATTAATTACAAATGGCTTTTGCAATCTATATGTCTTTATGAAGGTACATGCAGATTGCCCTAGTGAGTTGAGACTTTACTCATGTGACCCTTCTAAACTCTTAGTATATAAATTATCTGATGCTCTGAATAAAGTTTGCAATTGCATGAGTCTTAAGTCAGCCTCATTTTTAGGCTCCAGTATCCCAAGTTCTACTGCTGGTAGAACAGTAAACAAAAAAGCAATATCACCTTCAGACACCATCTCCCTGCAAGTTACACTGGTGCAATAATTGCATAAGTGCTATGGAAATAACCAAATACTCTTTTAATGGATGTAAGGCCCACTCCATATGATGGATACTACTAACATGACCAGGACCTAACATCAGTCAGGGGCCTGGGAGAAACCCTTCTCCTATTATTTTTCTAGAGAACCATATCAATAAATTGACCCAATCTTGCCATATCCGTATGGGTTTTGCTTAGTGCTTTGTTTGGCCATTGTCAGAGAAACTTCTTCTTTTGGTAAATGGGAAATGACACAAACTCAAACTCACTACAGGACCATGTGCAGAGAGTGAGAGACTTCATAACACTCAATCCAAAAGCAGATTTCGTCACCAAACTTCTTTCTTCAAGGTTCAGGCATTTATTTTCTTTTTTTATTATTATTAATTTATTCTTGGTACATCTCAATGGTTATCCCATCCCTTGTATCCTCCCATTCTTCCCTCCCTCCCATTTTCCCCTTATTCCCCTCCCCTATGACTGTTCCTGAGGGGGATTACCTCCCTCTGTATATGCTCATAGGGTATCAAGTCTCTTCTCGGTGACCTGCTCTCCTTCCTCTGAGTGCCACCAGGTCTCCCCCTCCAGGGGACATGGTCAAATGTGAGGCACCATTGGGACTCTAGATGAGATAATCATGGGAGAATAGCAAAGTAGAAGGATCCAGAGGGTCCTAGAAACCTACAAGTAGAACATTATGATAGGTAAATTTGGGCCAAGGGGTCCTGCTCAAACTAAGGCACTAGCCAAGGACAAGACAGATGGTAAACTTTAAACCTCTATGTAGATCTAGCCAATGGTCAGAGCAGTCTCCACACTTGAGTGGAGAGAGAGATATGACTTTCTCACGTACTCTGGTGCCTCATATTTGACCAGGCATTTATTTTGAAGAGGAGGTGGAACGACTATAAGATCCAGAGATGTTAGTGACGTCAAGTCCATAGCATCATCCAGACACAATAAGAACCTTGCTATATACATGAACTCACAGATACTGTGGCAGCAAAGGCAAGCCCTTCCCAGATTCTAAGCAGACAAAACTCCAGCACTGAAAGGAGGTAACCAACATAAAGTCTAGCACCCAATAAAAAGGGAATGTGTAAATGATAACTGCTTGGAAAGAGAACATCAGTTTTCTCCAACAGAGTGTCATCAACCATGCTTCTTGGCAGGTCCTATGCTCAAGATATCTGAACAACACAAAATGGTATTTTATTTTATTTTATTTTATTTTTTGTTGTCTTTTTGTTTTTTTAGTACTGTTTTTTTTTCCTCACTGTTTGTTCATTCTTACTTTCATTTTTGTTGTTTTTGTAGGGTTTTTTTGAAAGGGAAAGAAAGAAGTGAATATGAAATTGGTAGTAAATGATGTGATGTGGATCTGAGTGAAACTGAAGAAAGGGAAAATGATCATAATATGTTTGATGGAAAATATTAGATAATAAAAAGAAGAGAATATAACAGCAATCAAAAGCATGGCATTTAAACTCAAGAGATATTGTCCTGAAACAAGAAAAGTAATTTTAGCTTTTTGAGCATTCCTTTCACCATCTATAAAATCTGTCAACAATAGTAATTATAAGATATTCTTAGGCTCAAGTAAGATAATACATGTCAAATGCTTAGCTTACCATCAAGCATAATAAGTACTCAACAGACACGGATGCATTTTTAATGATCCTTTTCCAAGTAGTCAACACAAATCCCTCCCTCCCAGCACAATAAGCATAAAAGGAATAGTGCATTCAAGGTAGCCTAAGATAAGTGGATCAGGGGTGTGTGAGGATCAAAAGAAATGGATTTTAAAAACTAAAAAAAATATTGCTTTCTAATTGCATATTCTTTATGGATCTATTGAGCAGACTTGGACAATTTATTCACATTTTTTAGACTAAATGTCTTAATGAGTAATGTCTAGAACATAAATATTTCTCCGAGATTCGTCTACTTAAGATATCTAACACTGTTTCCAGATGGCAGCAGTTAGTAATTTTGATATCTTTACTTTCCTGCTCTGCCTTTTGGGTCTGTATACTTTCATGAATTTGTCAAAAACACATTGAAATAGTGAAGATATAGAAACCCAAATACAATATGTCAGTCCTTGATTTGAACCCACAAAAGCATTTCCAAGGCAAAGCAATTGATCTACAGCCACAGTTCTGGTAGAATATTAACTTATGATTCAAAAGTTAATTTGAATAGATTTTAATATTTTGTATTAGATTTGCTCAACTTATTCCATGTGTGAGTGCGTTCCCTGGTGTACGACTCACATGCTTTCTACCAAGACGGGTCCGAGGAGACATGAAGACCCCTGGAATTAGAGTTACAAACGATTGTGACATCCCATGTGTGTGCTGGAACTCGAACCATGGTCCTCTGCAAAAGCAACATGAGTTTACAAACAGTGAGCCATTTATCTGGCACTAGGAATACTTAAAACGCTGGGGGCATTTAGTGTTAGACACTTAAAGCTCATGTGAAATAATTTTAATACGGAACTTTAACTATAGCAACTTTACTTGAATTTTTGTAAGATTTACAAGAAAAGCCTGGGGCAGTTTAAAGCAACAAAATACCCCCAGGAAAGGAGTAGTTTATTAAGGTATTTATCTGTTCTATAGTTCTCAACACCAATACAATTGTTGGACATATATTACCCACAGGTTCCCTGCCCTAAATTCTGAGCCTCTATATTTGTCTCAAGCTGACAACCTCAAGTGTTAATTACAGACATAGACTTGGCAGGTGTCCCAGCTCAGAAAAAAAGGATGTATGGATTACAACCACTTTGCATTCCAGGCACAAAGCACACACTGGCAACATGACAACCAAGAATTTTACATCACAAAGATCTACTGTTCGCCTAGTTGCATTAAGGGTTTGTGTTTGAGTGAGGCTATACCTTGACCACTGTCATAGATTTCATCAGAAGAACAAAACAATTAAGGTTTAGGCCAGTGTAGAAAGAGAGGAAGCAAGCCCACAAATAATTATAGAAAAGGCTATCACTGTGAATAATGTGTGTTGTTTTGAAGCCGACATTGTGGAATTTTGATTGAGTTATTAACCTCAACTTGATGGAAAGGCTGTATCATTTTATGATTTCTATTGTAACTGGAAACATGTCTTTCAATGGATCAGATATTCAGCAGCAGCAACACACAAACAGTTACAGAAATTAGGGGTATTCCCAAATAAATTCTATTACAAAAGTTATTTTAAATTCCTTTATTTATGAAAATATGGATTATATATCTATGAAGGTAGTGTTTATAATTTTCAGTTTTACATTTGAGCACTTAAGACAACTTGTTTTATTTTTTCCGATAGAATTTTAAGCACAGTCACAGAGACTCATGTACAATTCAAATTTTGATGCAATATTAAAGTAGTGCAGATAAATCACGTGCATAATATGTCTCATAAAAATCGGAAGATTATCTAGGCATTTTGTGTTCCAACTGACTTTTGGATCTCACAGAGCTCTGCTTGCAGCATTGCATTGCCTCATTTTTATTCAGTTGAGGTAGTCTACAGTACAGTTGTCTCTCCCTGTTTATATGCAGGCTGCACACCAATGTTTTCAGGCAATGGCGATGAGATACTAGGAAGATTAAGTACAATAAGAACAAGAAAATGACCTCAAATATGACCCCAAATCATTTAGACTGAAGGTCTGTGTATAAAATGGGAATCACAGTATTTAGTTTTTCTCTCCAAAGGGCTGGTCAGGCCTCATTATGGAGACTTATAAGTAAATGTTTCACACAACGTAAAATTTGAATTGGTTATGATTTTAGTATTATTTATTCAATAAGAAAATGATTGTGGTTGGGAGACTTGAACTTGATCAGAACCAAAACAAACTCAGTACATATTTCTGAAAAGTTAAATTTGTAAGGCAATCAAGAAGCTAATAACAGGAGACAAGATTAAGCCAATACTGAATATCAACTTTCAACTGTTTTATAAAAATAATAATCAAGAAGTATATCGTGATAGGTAGATTGGTGCCCAGGTGGTTCTGCTCAAACTTTTGCACTAACCAAGGACAACACAATAGTAAACATCGAACTCCTACTCTGATCTTCCCAATGGACAGGACATTATCCACAGTTATGTGAAGAGTGGGGACTGACTTTGAAATGAACTCTGGTGCTCCATATTTGACCTCCCCTTGGTGGGGAGGCCTGGTGGCGCTCAACGAAGAATAAGCAGGATACCAAGATGAGACATGATATTCTATGACCATATAATAGAGGAGGAAGTCCCCCACGGTCATAGACCTAAGGGAGGGGAATAGGGTGAAAGTGGGAGGGAGGGAGGAATGGGAGGATACAAGGGATGGGACAACAATTGAGTTGTAACCTGAATAAAGTTATAAAATAAAAATAAAAATAAAAATAAAAACAAAATAATAATAATTCTTAATATTCTTGGTTCTCTGAAAATGTATCCATTCCTAGTACTTCAACTCAAATGATAAAGTATTTGTACAACTTCTGTGACCTCTGTTTTCTTTTTCATGTCTCCAGCCCGTCAAGATGAGTGTTTCACACAGTGTTTGAGGAAGGTGACCACCACTTTCTCTCATGTAAAGTGTCTTCTCTTTATTGTATGAGAAAAAGGCTGTCTGGATTGCAGCACTGTGCCAGCTCTCTACCGACTCAGAGCACCAACCACTTAGCTTTATCATTTTAAATGCCCAGCTAGAAGAAAGTGTTCGTCATTCTCTATCTGGTTTCTGATTCATTCATATTTCAAGTAAGATATAATGAGCACTCTTGAAGTGCTTTTAAATCATTTGATCAACAGCACTATTAATGTATTCACCAACGTCAGGAAACTCAACACAAAGCTGGTAGGTATTCTTTGCAAATCACTGGCATCTATCTGTTTCCCACAACAATACAGCGTAGCTCATATCTCCAATGCACTCAGTTCATTACTTTCTTCCAACGACCAACTTTGCAATTCTTATCCGGAAGACAGTTGATAACTACTTTGGACATTTTAAAACTGAATTTCCTTTTTAAATAAAAATCTTTTAATAGGATTAATCCCTAAATAAAATAAACTGCTTCAACTTCTAGTAAAAGTAGTATACCCGCCACAAGCCATAAACATACATCTTTACAGTTATTCCAGGATTCAAAAATATAGAAAAGAGTAAGAATGTTGGTACAGGCCCGGAATCTCCAAACCATGAGATCAGAAGCAGGCAGATTCATAGGTCAAGCCCAACCTTGGCTACACAGCACACTCAAAACCATATATAGAAATAAAAATTAAAAATGGAATAAAATGATAATCTTCAGAGAACATTACAAAAAGAAGCAATCCATAATCTTGGGTATATTCTCATACAGAGTGGCATTGCCTTGCCCAGGGTGTTGGAGCATACTTTAAACCCATCTTAATCTAATTGTACTACCATTTTCTTTAGAATAAAAAAGGCCATCATGAAAAGAGTACATTTAAAATAGTGTTTGAAAGAACTTGATTCTGTCCCAAAATATGCTTCTCTAATAAAAATATATTTCATTTATTTTGTACTAGTTAAAAATGTTGATTGATACGAGAAGCCCTTGTTTTATAAAAGTATGTCAATTGTTCCTGGTTATCCCTGGATGTTGCTGGAAAACACAAACCTAGCTGTCTCCTGGGCTCCGGGGTAAAAGGCAAGATCAAAAGCAATGTGTCTGCACTGCACAGAGCAGCAGTGGGATCTTCAAGGAGCTGAGGTGCAGGAAGCAGAACATAAATTCATTTTCAGTTCTCAGAGACTCATTTTCACTGTGTTGTCAATCAAACTCTCCATTCTCTGGGTACGTCAACAGTACACATAGGCTGCTATCGCATGTTGTTACTTACACAGAAATATCAAATATTCTTTGAATAACTGCTTCAGAAATAAGAACGTTATTACTGTTGCACGGTAGCAAATCCACTAGAAAATGAGTCTGTGTCTTCACAAAGCATAGCTTGACAAAGGGAACAGATAAATGAAATACAAATCAAAATCGTCAGAAAAGCAACATACACTTTCCAAAATTATCTCTTGTTCCGAATTTTAACACATTGATTATTACTAAAATGTTACATGTATCAAACTAAACAATAAAAATTACTGTTTGTGTCTGCCATATATATGCACACAAGTATACACATATCTGTATATTTGATCATATCGTAGACAAATAAAATGTATATATTTAGGCTGTTTATTAGCAGAATTAGGTGAAAAATAGCATATGTGGTTTCTGAGATTTTAAAAATAAAACCAATATGGGAAGTGTATTCTAATAAACTATCATATCTTACATGAAGAATCACATGATACATTATTTTACTATTTATTATAAATATATAGTATTATTTCCATACTTTAAAAGAAAAATCATAAGCAGTCCTAATTTAGTTTTCTTTGAAAACTCAGAATTCAATATAATTAGATGAAACAACTTGAATTTTCCATAGCACGTTATTTCTTCCTTCTCATGTACACACTTAGGTTTTTGTGAAGTGTTTCTTGGCAGGCCACTGACTTTTTCCTTTCCTTACGTCCTTATGAGCAGCCCTCCAGTGGCAGCATGTTAACCATCCTGTCACCAGATCTCTATGCTACAGTTTTCACTGAAAGATCTGTGGAAAATGACCTTTGTCTATTTCTCCCACACTTATGGGACCACTCAGTGTCTACTGAAGAGAAACCTATCATTTCCACAGAGTAGTTAAGTCCCTCCCTTAAATCTTTACTTAAATTGCATTAGCATTTTTTTATATAAAATAATGGGCTCCATTATAATACCAGAGGAGGAAAAAAAAAAAAAAAACAAAGTGAGGAGAATCATTAAAAACAGAGCATGCAAATGCAAGTGCCATGTCTACTGGGTGGCACCAGCAGCCCGGTTATGAAGGAGGAACTGCCACCCTGCTGACAATAACTGGGCGTCATTAGGAGGTAAAACAGAAATCACTGTGCCTGGATCATACTGCAAAATCAGAACATGAGGAATGCCGGAGTGTGGACTGTGTGTGCCAACGTGCACAGGAAGTGCCAATGGCTACACAGAAGTTAAGGACGGAGAATAAGAGAAGGAAAAGAGCGAAGAAGACAAGCCTCAAGGAGAGCCCAAGTAAACCACGTGCTGAGGATTATGCTTGTAATCCTTGCTCCGTGGGGGGTTTAAGTAAAAAGATAGCCAGTTCATGAATTCCAGGAGAGGGAGAGAGAAGCCAAGAGGAAGAGGGTGAGAAATTGGATGGCCAGGATTTTAATGTGAAGCAGCCAAATTTCAGTTTTTCCTGTGAACTGATATACAGCCTGTGCCACAGGCTTTGAAAAATATCTTGAAGTCAAAGGGCACTTTCATGCCCATAAAGTGCAAGTATAAATATAAAATATTGGAATTTTAAATAAAATAAGGAAGAAAAGGTACCTAGCTATATAAACGTGAAAAGAAATTTAAGCTTCATGAGCATGTAATATGGTTGGAAATAAGCAACCACAAAATTATTTGAGGAAGCCACTATATCCATAGCAGAGTCAATATTTAACACAGATACACACACTCAGTCATATATACATCCATACACACACTCTCACACATACACACAGACTCACACACACATACATACACATACACTCATATATATATATATATGTATATATATATATACACACTCACACACTTTCTCTACACACATACACAAAGATACACAGACACAGACACACACACACACACACACACACACACGATCTTGTGCACTGGATAATGTATCAGACCAACACTAAACTGCATTGTCCTTGGTGTCTGGAACTGCCATGCACAGGCCGGAGTCAGTTCAGTATTAACCCTGAGCCTGAATGCTTCAACAGCCTGCTACCTGATGTGAATTCTGAACGTCTTAGGAGGGGAAATAACTGCTCTCATGAAACTGTGAAGAGTAGACTGAAAATCAAAAAACTGGTTTTTAAAAAGGCTGCTCAATGCTGCTGACAATAAAAAAAAAAAAAACTCCTATATAAACACTCTTTACTTTTGCCAGACTATAACCACACGATGATAAAGCTAACAGGAGTTATCTCCCGTAAATACTCCTTAATGCAAACCTACTTACTTATCCTGTACGCTTGCAAAAAATAGCAATGGTTTATATGATAAACTTAATCACCATGTCTCACAACAGCTCTTTATACAAACAAATTTGATTTCTTTCATCAGCAATCAAAACAGGTTGTCTATTTAGAAATCCCCAGAAGAAACCCAACAATCCACCCTGAGATACAAAACCAGGCATGGCTACAGCATCTGGATTTCACCCTTATAGTGACACTACAAAATGATAAGAAAGTTTTTCCATCATTGTTGTGACAGGATTTGCTATCTGTTGAGCGCATCAATGCAAAAGAGAGTAGACTGATGTCAGAGATGTAGCTGCCTTCATCGCCTCAAAGACACATTAGGGAAGCACAGTGCAGGGTTCTAGTTTGTGCGCACAGTTCAATCACAGTCACTAAGCTGGAACCAAAGCATGCGTGCTCCAAATGCTGATTTGATTTCCATTCACAGAATATATTTTGCTAGAAAACATCATTAGTTATGAGCAGTTGTGTGCCTGGAGTCTGTTGTAAAAATACGGTGGGAGACAAGTCATATTGTTCTGTAGAGCTAACTGTGTACTAACTAGCTTACAGCCCCAGAAAGTGTGAACAGTAACCCAAGTGATTTATATTGAAGTAGATTCTTTTTTAGATTTAAAAAAATCAGAAAGAGGGAAAAACACTTAAATGACATAAATCAGTAAACATTTTACATGATATTGAGTGACAAAGATATTCAAATTATATATATATATATATATATTATATGTATAATTATATTTACAAACACACACATATATGATGACACATTTATACCTAATTATGATTATAACCACACTTACTCAAAAGTGTATTTCTATAAAAAATTTCATATGTCTTGTACAAAAATTATCGTAGTTGGTTATTTGGAAAAATGCAGTGTTGATGACAGTACACGTCACAGAATTAAACTGAATGGATATCTGACAAGAGATCTCACATTACATGTGCTTTGTGTACCAAATGAGTCAGTTATTGACTTTTATTACCCTTTAGTTTACTCACCTGTTTAAGGGATAAAAAACAACACACACACACACACACACACACACACACACACACACACACACCCCTTTTAAAAATCACCCTGTGACAGATATGAGATACTAATCTTCCTCTCATCTCCACCTAAACATTACATTAGGACTGTGTTCAGCATGTTTGCATGCTCATCTCAATATTTTCCCTGTCATAGCAGTCAATTTTAAAAGCAATACTTATTTGCACTTTCAGCTTTCCATCTGAATAATACCTAGGCTTCCAAATCACTCTTTCATCCAACTAATTCACGTCTAAAAATGAAATAAATAATTTAACTCAGTTTATATTTATGGAATCCTCTTGCCTGATATGACATAAAAAAAATGGTGATAAACACATTTTTCAAGTATTTTTGCTAACATTACACTATCAGGTTCTGGCGTGCTGTTTTGGCTTTATGTGGTTTAATTATTCCAAAATTATTTCTGTACTCCTATGCATTGACTACAGTCAAGTTTTGTGTGGTGGAGGTGCCTAAAGTTTGCAAAGTAAAAGCAATCCTTCATTCTCATCAAAATTCTCATTATATCCCTTACTTAGCTTGGTTATCAATTTCAGAAAGCTACATATAGATACAGGTTTTAAATAAGTTCATGCTAATCGCTTGCTCACCTGAGTCCACTGGTCATCACCTACTTACGTAGGATATGAGTCCTTGCTTCATTCTTAACAAGGCAAAACTACTGGCAGAATCAACCATCTCCTCTCACGGCAGTTCAGCACTGAGAAGTCTACCCTTCTGCCAACCAGCTAAAGTCTAATTCCAACTTGGCCAGCAAGCACCTTAGGGAATTTGTTGAGTCAATTGACCTCAAAATCTCTTTTTGTTACCCATGTATAAAAGAGAGTACACAACGAAACTATATTTGGAAAATAATATAAGGTCACACATGCAGGGTTCATAAACATGGCTGGTGTTTTATAAATGTTGGTTTCAGAAACTTACTTTAATTTTTTTGGCAAAATATCTCTTAGAACAGCATGTTGGCAGACACAATGGACAACCAATTTCTCTCTTGTTTGACCTCTTCATTTTTCCATACTAGATGGACAGCGACTTTTACTGGTCAATTGTCTACTTCAAGCAAGGCAACCCTCCCTGTCGGCAACAGGAAATGTCAATTTCAATCTAGAGGAACGATGTTAATGTCTTCTCAGTTTGTATTGGTTTGTGCTAGTTCATATAAATGATTCGATCAATGGCAACTGAGATGTGTCCAGGATACAACATATGTACATGTTCATGTCTACCATAGCCTGTTAAAGAAGTATTTATTTCTTTTCTAATTCAAAACATGATTGTATATAATGCCATGTGGTCCTGAAGCTAAGGGTTCCCTGAAGAGAGAAAATCAGATCCCAAGCAGAAGCCTGCAATGCAAACTGTCTCCACACAGTCATGGAGAAGTAATAGTAGGCTCTTATTTTTGTACATACTGAATAGTACATCTTCTATTTGTTCTTAGAAGCATCCTTAAACTGATATGTTTTCATTATGAAAGTATTCTCTAAGTCAACCACAAAATTATGACTTATTTAATTATTAATAATGCTACAGTTTCACAATAAGAAAGCCACTGGAAGAACTAACACAGTTAAATATTTATATATGACATAGTCCTTAATGAATTAAACAACACACTTAAGCTGTCTCACCACGAAGGCACCATAAGCTTCATTCTATCATTAACAATTGCTACTGATCCTTCAGGCAAATTCATTTTGTAAGCCATTTAAAAAATGTACTTATTTACTCAATGGGCAGTCACTAAACTTGAGTCCCCCATTCAAAAAAAAAATGCCTTGATAATAATATAGATCTACTTGTTTTCATTTTTGAAAACCTTTATATTTCTGTAATGTGTGTATTAATTCTTAATCCCAACTATGGATTCCTCTTCAGCCCATCCTCAGTGACACTAATAATATTGGTTTTAGAAATATGCATTCTATCTATCATAATGTAAATTTTAAATTTGTTTTCTCTGATGATTAATGTTATTTTGATCAGTTTCATCTACTTCTTGGTCACTTGTAGGTCTTCTTCTAGAAAGTACAATGTCTGTGTCTTTGTCCCATTACTTTGTATTACCATTTTAAGAATTTCATCCTGTCTTTAGCATTGCTGTTTGTCTTCCTTGCTTCCTTCCTCCCTCCCTCCTTTCTTTCCTTCCTTTCTTTCTTATTTTGTTGCTCTTCGTTTATGATACATATATATATATATTTAACATATTATCATTTAGCAGAAGTATATTTTGCAAATACTTCCCTTGATTTTTAGGTTGATAGTAATTGACTTTGATGTTCAAAAGCATTTTTGTTTCACAGAACTTTGTTCATCTCTTCTTACTTTCATTGTTTGTGCTTTAGGCTCACATGGTTCGATGATTCTGTTTTTAGCTATAACTGAAGGAAGTGAAATATGCGTTTCACAGAAGCATTGGCACACATGTTTGCTGGGTCACTAGTCGCAGTGCCAACTGTACACTGTGGGAGATTGGTCTGCTGCATTTGATGCTAATTACTGCTTGTGGTCTCTTTGCTCCTTTGTGCCTTGCCTAAGATCCTAACCTGTTTGACCAATAAAAGGCCATCTCACCTAGGCAGGGCAAATTGGATAGGAGCTGCTAAGATTCCAGGGCTTGGGGCGAGAGAGAATCTGAGGAGGAGAGACCTGAGGAGAGGTTGGAAGAAGAAGAGGTTAGGTGGAGGAAAAGCACGTAGAAGGCTTGGATGGAGACTTGGCCCAGATGATGACAATTACCAAGTGTTTGGGATTATGGAAGGGAGGTAGCTTGATAGAAACCATTAGAAGCTGACGGCATGGGATTGAAAGTATAGGAAGTAGTTTAGGGGATTAATATCTGCCCAGCCCCAGGTAAACTAAAGCTATTTTAAAATATAATAGGTGTCTTTGTCTTGATTTATTTCTAGCAGTTTAGAAAATACTTCCTGAATAATAATTACAGGCCTAATAATAAACACGTTTAGGCCATACTGATGAGTTAACCACAACTGTACGCCTTAGATGGTTTGAGCTATACGTGACCTGTGCAGAAAGTTTGACACCATTATGCCCAAATAAAAGAGGAAACACTCTCATCTGAAGAAATATGAACAGACCAACAGGACATCACAATATGTCAAACTAGCCAAGAATAGAAAGACAAATATTATCTAAATTTCTGGGTAATTTAAAATTAAAACTCATGGAAGCAAGGAAGAGAACACTGGTCGGCAGAAGATAAGAAAGAGAGATCAGCGAAATGTTGTATTAAATGTAAATGACTACAGTGAGTTACATTAAACAATTTCGAGAAATTTCTGTGAAGCATTTTGGCTATAGCGAATAATAATGTACTGCATACTTGAAAGTTCTTAAGAAATTACACCCTACAGGTTCTCAGCACAGGAGGATAATTGTCTGAATATTTTCATTTGCTTAACTAATACTACCACAATACTTCAAAACATAAATTCGTTCTCTGTAAATCCATGCTGTTTTGGTGATGTTACCTTTCTAGAGTTGGAACTGAAAAAGAACAAGCTTGGAAAGTATGGAAAAGGCCAGATACTGATCCTGGCACTTGTTTTCTCTGTTTGGCGATGCCCTGCTTCTTCTCAGAATAATGCTTGAGTCAGTGGGATGACAGGTCTTCATTTCCCCATATGCTGCACACTACTCTACGTAATGTAGTTAGTCATTTTTTAAGCCATTGTTGAATAACAAACATGAAGAAACTCATATGAAAAATACCCTGTGGAGTAACTAGAAATTTTCCCCTTCATTTAGTCAGTTCAACAAATATCTGTAAATACAGTGCTGGTAGAGGAAGCAAAGTTGCATCTAGCCATTCTGTGCATCTCCTACCCTCTTTTGTGCAGGTAACTATGCCAGATCAGATTTTGTGTGAGCAGTGACCGACATCCCATTCACTTTTAGGTGATGAATAAAATGATCCTTTCTGTAAGAACTTTTCTTTCAACTGTGCATTCTGCATGGAGGTGAGATTTTCTGGGTAGTCTTATTAGTATTTGTGAAAACTAAACTTCTCCTGCCACACAATAACATCCATACGCATCATTTGAAAAACAGAGACTTCCAATGGAGGGGGGGTGTAGTGAAAGGCAGCTGAATAGAAAGACTTAAGGCAATATGACAAATCATATTTCCACATTTCCATTTTTAATATATTTTATTGATTTATTAATATTACATCTCAATTACCCCATCCCTTGTATCCTCGCATTCTTCCCTCCCTCCCATTTCCCCTTTACTTCCTTCTCCTATGACTGTGACTGAGGGGGACCTCTTTCCCCTGTATATGCCCATAGGGTATCAAGTCTCTTCTTGGTAGCCTGCTATCCTTCCTCTGAGTGCCACCAGGCCTCCTCATGCAGGGGACGTTTATGGCATAGATTAATTTCAGGTATATTCTGCTTTAAAAAGTCACCCCTCATTAATAGCTGCTCAGTGTAGTAAGAGCAATATTTTAATAAAATATTTCACTATAAGATACTTAAAGCAAGGAGTCAAAAATTACAGTGGAAACTTAGAGTATTGCATAATATTTTATGGACATGAGAATACTGAAGTAGGACATTTAATAACCATTTCAGATATAGCTATTAAGGTTTTGATAAGCCATTTGATAACGTCTTGGTTTTGTGTTTTAAATAGAAACCATCTACCCTCTACAGATGTGGAATGCATTAACATTAGGCCTTTGAGCGAGCTTTGATATGAAATGACTCATTCAGATTACCGATTACAGGGAGTATGAATTAGACAAAATTTGATGGAGAAATGAAAGTAACATGTATGAATCAGCAGTACTATTTAATCACTAATTGAAACATGTATTTGAAGTTAAAAGAATCATACCCTAAAAATGGTAACATTAGAGAAGAAATAGTGAGCAAACAAATGAATATTATGTAAAAGTGTTCTGAGGTATCGCAAAATGTACTCTATACAATTAAATGCTTTGCCTCTGGAATGTAGTCCTTGAAAATGACAGAAGAAAATCATCAAAAGGGTGAAAAAAGGATTTTAGATGTTAAATAAATTTCATTTTAAAAAACTAAAAGCCTATAAAACAGCAATTAACAATTTTTTTTATTTTGTCCCATAGGTATAATTTAGAATTAATTTCCAAAAATCATGAATAAATCAACAATATTTAATCATCCTCCCAGATTGCGATGATTTTAAGGACTTGCTCCACTGACATGCTAGACATTTCTTGGTGACATATTTGTATTTATTGTACTATTATAAATAAACTCTATTGTTCTGATTTATTTTAATTTCTTTTGCAAAATACAATTGTGTGTTTTACAATATATACACATATATGCATACGCACACATACATATGTATATATATAAGTTTAAACTCCACTACTATCTTCAATACTTTACATATAAAAGGCATTAAATGCTAAATTTTATAATTTCAATTAACTTTGCCTTATTCATAGTCAAATTACTTTTCTGTGAGGAGGTAAGATCAGAGATAAAGTAGAGTAACCATATTACTCCTCCTAATTTGTTGTAAATTCATGGCCTATCACATTCACGGTAGTGACATAATCAAAACACTCAAATAAATACCCAGGCCAACAAAGAGTATATTCCCAATACACTGAACCATTACCTAAACCCAAGACGAAATATATTGTTAAATAAACTTGCTACTCTGGTTTGTTTTTTCTAGTTAAGATATAAATATTCACTCAGCATTTATTTGATAAACATCCATTGTTTTTCCAGTCCTACACATACTTGTTTACAATGAAGTCCCTAATCAAATACCTCACATATAAAATGAAGCCAGAGTGGCAAGGTTGCTTGCTTTTGTGGTGTTCATCGAGAAGACAGCCATGAAATATAAAAAGTTTGATGAGCTGAATTCAATAACATTGCAATCTTGAACAATAACAAGTGAGCAATAAATAATAAATTAGAAGAACAAATTACATATTCAGTGGAATAGGGTTAAAGCTTAACTCAGAAAGAAATGTAAAATTCTCCAGGTTAAAGAATATAGGGAATTCAGGGCATGTATATTCAGACTACATCACAACACACAAGGGATGTGAGCAAATTGGATGGTGAAAATGCATGAAATGTAAGAGTAACAGTTCTAAGGTAAATGATCCTAATAGAGGACATGAAGAGTAGAGCTCTAATTAACATCCCCAGCATCCCATAGAATTCATCCAAAAGGCATATTAAGGACCATAGAACACAAATTTATAAGCTCAAATGAGAAGTTGTTTGGAACTTTCATTCTTTCATTCACATTGATTAATCAAACATGGAGGTAAAAGCAGACATTTTGCATAAGTGTGATCAATACAGACTTTAAGTAGATAATCTAGAATAAGTAACCTCATGTCTTTAAGATACAAAACATTTCAATTCTAATTTGGTAATACTAGTTTTCAGGGTAACTGTTGTTCTTCAAATTGGTAATTAATAGTTTTAGGAGAGTCTCTTGTTGAGAACCACATCTCATAGTGCACATGGCATAAACTTTAAAACATTGAGTTTTATCTTTAAACTCTCAATGATTGATAATTAGAATATTGTACCTGATGTGAATATGCATGTATAATCTTGTTAGTGCATGCACAGACACACACACACACACACACACACACACACACTTACCAACATTTCTTAATTTTAGTATGTAGAAACTTAAGACATGAAAGATGATGGCTTGCAAATACAGGTATGTGTTTCTGAAAAGTATGTAACATATGGCCTTTGTATGACCAACTCCACATGGTTTTCATATACAACACTGCTTTGTGTTTTGAGAAGGCATTTTCACCACCCTATTTGCCCATGTTCCTTGTGCATTGTGATGTAGGCTGAACACAATGTTGTGATGTTTGCTGTTAAAGGGCAAAAATTAAATTTTTCTGCTTGGGTGATATGGTCAATATTTTTGATCTATAAAACTGTATAGATTATGAAAACTACAAATAGAAAAATAATTAGAAAGCCCTCTATTAAAAACATTACAAATCTTCTTATAATGGACAAGTTGCTTTGTCAGTTTATTTTAAAGGGGATGAAGATTACAGTCCTTTGATGGTTGACTACTTACTTAGAATGAACCAGGATAAGATTCAAGACTCAGGTTCCTCACTTCATTCTCTCTCTCTCTCTCTCTCTCTCTCTCTCTCTCTCTCTCTCTCTCTCTCTCTCTCTCCTTTCTCTCTCTCTCTGTCTCTGCTTCTCTTTGTCTCTGTCTCTCTGCCTCTCTCTGTGTCTCTGTCTTTTTCTCTGTCTCTGTCTCTCTCTGTCTCTGTGTCTCTGTGTCTCTCTGTGTCTCTGTCTCTGTCTCTGTCTCTCTCTCTCTATCTATCTATCTTTCTCTCTCATGTGTGAAGTCTAACAACATAATATATGTCTCAAGCAAATCTCATCTGCACATTTGACATGCAGAGACGCGCCCATGTTGTTATAGTATCACATTCTCAGTATTATAAATATATATAGAATAAAAATATCAGATCTTATAAGAAATACAGTAAGAAGAAGAAACCTCAGGAATCTGTGGCCCAGGCCTAACAATAGCCCAATAAATGTAATGACATTAGATAGAAAATATTTTTTTACATGACAATCTTAATTTCAAGATATATGATTTAAAATCTCTATTACTATTTGCAGCCAGCTTTAACATATATTTTATCAAGACTCAAGGCATAGAGAACATTCACTTCAATGTGAAAATTTTTAAAAGATGAAAACAATAAAGTAAATAATCAGCATTTTTCACAGGGCAAAGCGATCTCCCCACTTCTTCAGCTGCTACTTTACCTTGGCAGAAACAAGCACCAGTGGTAACTAAGGATCTCTTAGGTCCCCTACAGAAACCAGCACATAGAGAAAGAAGGTGCAGGAGTGGAATTTTTTCATTCAGATTTGTTTTCATGCATTGTTATAGCTTTCCCTTTTGACGAGAAAGCCTGCACATGGTCATTTAAAAACAAAACTGGAGAAATATGTATTTATCAACACAATTTTACACTGTGGCACATCATTTCACCATTTACCTTTAGTGAACAAGGATAGGTGTGTCAGGAAACATAGACTATAGCAATTCCACCTGAAATATATCTTGAATGTATTTAATTGTCATTGACTATAAATTTGGGATAGCAGGCCAGAGAACACACTTAAAAGCTCTACACAAATCAGTCACTCTCAACCTCAGGTACATCATATATGAAATATGGTTTAATCAGGAATAAATGAGGTAATGAGTCAATTGCTCACCACAGTTACACAGCATAAACTTGGCACTCAAAAGTTAAAATTCCCGTTAACATCTCCTGAACACTAATGGAAACGTTTTCAAAGTCAGAAGTGTGGTACCAAAAATATTTGAGTGTCCTTTCAGTTTTTAGTTTTCTACAGCTATACATATGATGCATCTGTGTTTGTATGAGTGTGGTGTTACATATGTATAGATACGTGTGTGTGTGTATGTGTGTGTGTGTTTGTGCATGTGTGCACAAATGTAGAGGCACGTGTATTTACAGGGTTATAGGTGGTCAAAGTAGGTTGGCTGGCTATCTCCATCATGGTCTACCTCTTGTTCATTTACATTTTGAGAGCATCCCAGTGAATCTATGTACAGACTCCTGATTTTGACAAACCTGCTTAGTGTCATCAGTACCAGGATCCACCTGCTCTTGGAACCCTTACACTGAGGTGACAGGCACAGCGCTGTGTGCGGCTTTGTATGCAGGTGCTTTTCTTGTGAACGCATGCCCCCCACTTTACCAGCTACACCATTGTCTTCAGAACCCCTTTCCTACAATTATAATTATTCACACATGTTAATTATAGAAGTCAGTGAGTTTTCACTGTGACGTTTTCATAATATACATATATACCGCCCATTAATCAGTTCCACTCTCCCAATTAGTCTTCTCTACATATTGTTTTCTTAAATTTTGTTTTATCCTACTGTCCCAAGAATAAGTTTTCAAGGCTATAAAGAAGTAAAGAAAATTATATAGAGGAAAGCTATGAAGCAATGACAAATTGTTTTTACACAAATACCATACACTAAACATTAATTAAAATATAAATGTTGATAGAAGAATGAGATAAAAATAGATAATAAGTGAAGGTGAATAGTAATTTGAGGGGAAAAGAGAATAAAATCATTATTTATCTGTTTTTGGTTTTGTTTTGTTTTTTTTCAGATTGTAAATGACAAAACAAGGTGCTTGAATGACACTTGTAACATTTATAGTCAATTATAAAACCATCAAAATTGCCACAAATACTACTTAATTGTATTATTTTATTGAAATATTATTGTTCTATCAGATAAGGTAAGTACTTTAAGTACTACCTTCTCATCAATCTTTCTAATTCAACTTGCAAGAACCATTTCTGTTTTCAGCCAGGCCAAGTGGTTCCTTCCTTTAGTGACAGAATTTGGGCAGCACGAGTTCAGGGCCAGAGTTACCTGGACAGCAAACTTCAGGACAGCTAGATCTACATAATAAGGAGATCAGGCTCAAAAAGAAAAGAAAATTTAATAAAATATCCATTTATATATATTGATAATTGTGTCTATGCTTACTAATTCCTTCTTCATTTTTTCCTTTGGTCCATCTAGGACATGGCCAATAGCTTTACAAACATCTTTACTAAGCTTCTTTCCTGTCCAATCGCCAGGTTCCAAAGGTCCACCTAAATATCAAACATATCTTGGCCTCAAATGATTTCTGCCTTACATAGCCCACAATATTCTATCCTGGAGGTCATGACTTATTGTTCCAACCCATCCAATGGATTAGTCAGCTAAATATATCTTCAAGCTCGATACATTAAACCTGGTTATTTCTGCCAGTGGGCCAACTGCATCCTTTCCTACAGTGGGTTCATATTGTTTTCCCCTCTCCTATTTCAGTGACTTCATTTACTCTAGCCATGTTGAAGGTCTCTGCTGCACTGAGGAGAAATGTGGCTTCATGAATATAGGTGTGGCTGCGCATATACTTTAAGTTCAAGTTCGGATTTCCTGGTGTTCAGACTAGACAGTTGTGTTTTCAGTGCCTTGGGTCATCATGAGAAAAGATAAGAAGCTGGAGATAGGCGAATACTTCACAATTGAACCTCACCATGAACAGTCAAGATAAGGAATGAATGCCAAGGATTCTCTATAATCTTTGAGTAATCAATCATATGATTATCTTTTGCTATTTCACAGCATTTTGCTGGATGTATTATTGCATTCACACATGCATCATTGTTTTTTTCCAAGCTGTATCATTTTATTTTCTCAACTACCAACATGGACTAAGTTCTCTATCTTGTTGTTTTTCAACAAAACATCAAACATTTCTTAAAAAATAAGACAATATAATAGAAATTAAGATTATTAATTATAAATAATAACTAATTATAATTGATATAAGAAATCAGATATTTACACTGTATTTAAGTTTCTTTTCAATAACAAAAATCTAAAATCTCTAGAGTCTTGATGAGCTTGAGTTCCAAAGTGACTAAAAGAACACTGTACATGAAAACAGTAAGCAGGTGCTACTCACAGTAAATACCATCCAAGGATTGTTAACTTATTACCTGATAAAATGGCACCAAATTTCTTTGTGCATGAATGTCAGTAGAGTGTGTGTGTGTGTGTGTGTGTGTGTGTGTGTGTGTGTGTGTGTGTTGTTATTGCTGAGGTTGGTTGGTAGGATGGATATTGCTTTTTGAAGTGGTGGGGATCAAAACTAGTGTCTCATGAATAGTAAGCACACACACTATCAACTGAGCCATATCTTCATGCTCACCCTCAGATTCCCACATTCCCAACTTTGTGTACCCCTCCATTAACAATCAAACCATTGACATTAATTTGTATTCCATATGCTTCTGAATGTGGAGGCACCAACAAGAGCATATTTGACCTAACAAAAGCCACATACTTAAAAAAAGACTGACTCACCCTCTCCCAAGATGCTATCAACTGCCCATACTGCTCGTTTAGGCATGAGGCTCATGAACAGCTCCCCACTTCTCAGAATTATTCAACCTTTCTGCACCCAATCACAGCTGCTGTGAGTTTATGATGTTACTTTGTTATTTTTTTCTGGCTCTTACACTCTCTAAGTTTTTAAGACTACACAAATATTGGGTGTTGTGTAAACTGAGTTGAGCATGTGGAGAGTAGACCTCTAGTTATTATCTATTGGTTTTCTGTTTGATGTTCTTTTTATTTCCTTATGTTAATATGTGTCTACTCTAACCATCCAACGTAATTCATATTTCAAGACATTTCATTGACATTATCTTGCAAATTGAAAAATAAGACATGTGGAGTGGAGCCTCCTACAATTGATTATTGCACAATGTATACCAAATATACCACTGTATTGGTATTTTTGCCTATTCAGGAATAAAGCAGATATAAATAAATAAATAACTGATTTGATGAAGTCCCAATTTTCAATGACTTAGAGACTCTAACCATTAAAATATTTCTAATTACAAAGGAAATTTTGATGATTTTATATAATGGAATAAGTGAGATATTTGTATACATTATTGAATTTATCTGTATGTTTATTATTGAATAATACTTTGCATAATATGCTTGACATTTTACACTGTGTCTACAAGGATCTCTATCACAACTACTCCTCTTGGCTGAGCACCAGGCTCAAGCAGTGAGATATGTTCAGGTCAAATTTTTAAATGAGCAAATAGCTGTTCTGAGACTTTCAATTGCTTCTTCAAGGCCAAGAGCCCCTTGGTAGCCTGGGCTTCATGCTCTCTGAGCCAATGACTTGGCCTTTCCTTGTAAAATAATTTTTACAGAGCCAACACTCTATAATCAACCTAAAGTTCTTTAGAGATATCTTCCCATGTCTGTGCTTACAAAGATTCTTACAATTCTTTAGCACCCCTATTAATTATTTAAATCTGGGAATGTCCGCCCCATGACGTCACAGCCTTCTAACTTAACTGGTGGTAGCTGATTGATTGACAGAGGCACAGGGAATGTATGTACATTAAAAAAAAAAAAATGCACTCAGCTATTTAGTATTAGCACCATTATAATTTAAAAGAAAGAGGATCCATTAAAATATTTAAAAGGGTACCACAGAGAAGTACACGTGTTTGCTGAACAATTAACGACAGCTTAACAATGTTAATGGTAGTATGTTACTTTTAATAAAAATGCTGTTTTCTTCTTAATGTGTTCTTCTATCGTGTAATTTGGAAAATTAACACTAATTTATAATCTTTCAGATAGTTTTAGCCTCAATAGAATTGGCAGGATAGAAAGGTGCAAGATCAGAATTTTCTGAATTCAATAAAAACCAGACAATAAAGTATATTTCCTTTATATGAATACTAATATAATTTGAATGATTTTGCATATACCAAGAGACATATTGATGCCGTCATGGACAAAATAAGGAGAGGACAATGACAGCAACAAAAGTGCAGCTCTCCTACTCATTGAACACTTTCCCTTACACTATCAGAAACCCACTGTAGGAGAAACAATGACCCTTATACAACGATAAGTTAAATGATTTTTCCAATGTCAAAAGCCAGAGAAAGCATCAGAATCAGGTCCAGAGACTTCCGAAGGTGGAAGCTCTACCTAACCTTTCATCCAGCCAGCATGTTAAAACTGTTGAGCCTGCTTACTAGCGTCAGACTGGGTAGCCTCTTTCTCTGTCTCACAGCAAGCCAGCTCATTTGGGAAAGAAGTCCATTTTATTTACAAAATTATATGAAGCTCGACCTTTGTTCCTTTACTGAATGAGGTTCTTTTGTTCCCTTTAATTGCTTCTCCTTTAAGATACTACATCTGAGAGAACATCAGTCCCCTGTGTCAATGTAAGAACTCATTTGACACTCGGGACTCTCCAACTTCTCCTGTTGCTCACTGGGCTCAGATTCCAGCTTGGGAAATGAACACGAGAACAGCAGGCATCAAGCCGCGGAGGGAATCCTCTGGGCTGTTCACTGACAACATAGATGTAGCTGTGATATATGTAGAGAACTTATCTTTCCTAAGTTAAATTGGCATGCAGGTGATTCAATAGAAACCTCGCACAAAGAGGATGCTGGCAAAGAATTAGAGCAGGAAAACAGACAGCGGTTTTAAGAGAGGCCATCTGTGGGGTTTAGGTGGTAGGAATCCACACACCTGTGCTCTGTCTTCAGAAGGCACATATCTCTAATGGAGAATTACTTACTAACATTTGCCCAGAAGAAAAATTGTAAGTCCACTGAGCAGTCACCTCACAGGTCCCTTCCCCGTGTTTTAGGTGTAAGGATGCTATGAGTGGTTGAAACAGAAAGGGAGTGGAATATCACTGCTCGGTTTCAGTAGAGCAACATTTCTGTTTTACATGGGTGAACAATAGTGACAGATTGGCATTAATCATATTAGGTGATTCATTTTTTAAAATAGATGAAAATGATTTTAAACATGCAATGAGTTTCAGAAGCAACCTTTTCCTCCCTCAGTTTGGGAATTTGACTTAAAAACAGCAAATGTCTGCTAATGAGAGATTCACTTGTAATTTATGACAGCAGAGGCTATGACCAAGTCTTAAATATAAGGTACAAATTGTTGCACAAGTAAAGGAATTATAAATTTCTTTCCATAGGCAACTAAGTTCAAAGTTGACAACCTTCCTTCATTAGATATTAATCCTTCAATGGAAATGGAAGGTTTTTAAAGGAACATTTCTATTTCAATTTTTAATAAAAAGCTCTAACCAGCATGAACAATAACACAGGGTTGAAAATAAGGGCTGGAGCTATTAGGCCTCGTTAGCTAATTACAGTATTGGCATCCACTTAAGTTAGTTGGTTTTTCACTTGGGTCATTTTCTTCCATTCAACTGTTGTGGTTCAAAAACGTTTTGACTACTTAAAAGGGAATACATCATCGTTGCTTTTCCCCAGTCAAACTGCAGACCACTTTCCCAAGCAATAGCTTCAATCATGCTTCATAAAATCCCCTGCAAGTACATTGTTGGAAACATAAATCAGCCAGCTGAGGCTTTAGTATTTCCAAGGCAAGCCTGGGGTCACTAGCTGGTAGGTTTTCATGGCTCCATCAAAAATAAAAATAAAAAAGAATAAACAGAAATGTGAGTTACACACGGTTCATTAAAAAAAGAAAACCAGCTCCCAGTGGTGGTTCTGATCCTTGCTGCTGCACCCTTAATTAGAGAAGAAAACAGCAGCCTGGAGAAATCGGACTCCGGGATAAGGACTTCTGTTTCCAGGCATCTCCGACTTCATTATGACACACAGCACAGCAATACTACATGCTTGTTCACACAAAAGCTAGTTCCCCCGGATACTCAACTATGGTTCTGTCCATGTCATTCCACTGCACTAGACAGAGAGATTTTCTTTACAAAGATGCCATCCTTCTGCCCTGTTTAATGACAAGGAATATGGGTTCCCCTGCAGGCATGCCTCTGTTGCACAGCTCCTCTCTATAACCACCCTGTGTGCTGATTATAAATCAGCTGAATCACAATCTCAAATACATGTTCCATCGAGGGAACCAAAGTGTATCTGTCTTTGTCTACTGTGTGCACCTAGATGCTTAAAACCTGCCAACCTCTCTCCTATCCCTGAATTCCAACACACTTAGCATCAGCAATGACAAATGCACAGACTCCCCAACTGACATGATTTTCTCCAGTCAGCTCACAGTGTAGTCATCAACCTGCACGAACTTTCCCCATATTACTCCAACCTACACTCCTTTAATTGCAATTTCATCTAAGTTAAATTTCCTGACTGGTTCTTTCGATTCAGGAATACCTGCCTGTGCTATAACCGAACAGTTAAATGCGTTCGGCCACCTTCCCAAAATGACAGCTTTGTACCTTGTGGTGAGCAAGTGTATGCTGAGCTTTGCAAGAGAAGTGACTGAGTTAATGAATGAGACTAATATTAGCTTCAGACAGATCTATCTGCAATTTTTCTGAGACTGACATATCACCCATCCGAACATAGGATGGGAGAAAGAGACGCTTGATCCCGAGGCACTTTATAAATGAGAGCAGCATCCGGCGCGTGCATTCTTACTTCAGAACATAAAAATCTGCACCCAATCGCAGTTCATCACTTGCTAACGCAGTACTTTGGGGAGAAGGACAGAGAAAGGAAGGTTTTACATCCAAAATGCCAAGCCCTGCTGAAGAAAGATAGAAGGACAGACAGTGTGTGCAAGAGCAGAAACAATCATTTCTTGCTTAAAATGGTGTTCTACCACCCCCTGCTGGACCAAATGAGCAACACTGAAGAGGTGAAAAAATGCTTAGAATTGGATTTAGAGAAGATATTTTAACTTATCTTGCAATTTATTAATTTCATAGAAAAAGCAGGCCAAATAACACGGCATTTCTATAATTTTATCCAACTGAAAAGGCATGAATATTTCCTTTGCCTTTAAAGACTTCCGCCATAGCACGTTTTGGCATTTTTTTCTCCCCAATTAAATGTCCAAACTTGTCTGGACAGTTGAAAACGTTTCGAATGATTGTGAATATATTTTATGTGAACATGAACTATGTACGCCAGAGAGACAAATACATGGAATCTATAAACGAATTAGCAGGGATCGCTTCCACCAACTACCCCTGGGGTTATTTTATCACCGTCCTTTTTCCTTCCCCACCCAAAATTAAAAAAAAAAAAAAAAAATACTCCCTAGTGCTCCACAACCACCCAAATCCCTTACAGGTGCAATCCACATCGAATGATAGAACGTGTTCGGATTTTGCTATAGTCAAAGGGAGGTGTTGGGGGGCGGGGGTCACAATGAATGCCTGCAACACAACCCTAGTTTTAGCCATTTGCTGTCTTACAGCATCTATGGCCCCTGTTAGTTTCCAACATAAATAAGCCATCAAACGTTCACTTCACAGCCAAGAATTGGTGTTGGGAAAAAGAGAAAAGAATCTCTAAGAATTGAATTTCTTCCACACCACGGAGATTTTTGATAAACGACTTTAATGCTGATAGTTTTTTTGCCTCTTCTGTAAAACACCATCGTGCCCTTCCCTTCCGCAGTCTCAGATGTTTAACTATGAATACACACCAAACACACTCATCCAATTTCGGGTAATAAGAGAGAAAGCCAAAAATCCAGAAGCAGCGGCAGTTTCCCCCCTGATCTCTTTCACACCGATGTCTATCTCCAATTCTGCACGGTCTCCTCTTATTTAAGGGTCTTCCGAGCAAACGGACAGAATTTTAGGGGCATCCAAAAAAGAAAAAGCTAGAATTCTAACAACCTCCTCGAGAAGCACCGCAACTTTGGTGCCTTCGTTTCTTTGCCCGGGTACCTCGCTCTTTGCCTCTCCGGGTGGAAGGGGGAGGGAAAGTAAGCAAGAAAAAGCCGCACACTCCTACCTTGCCCGCTACTGACAAGCAACCCGAGCAGGTAGAAGGAGAGCAGGAGGCTCATGTTCAGGACGTGACACTGGCGGACAGTTCCAAAGTTATTAAGTCCAGCCCCGGAGAGAGAACCTTCCGCTGCCACGGCCGCCTCTGCGAGCCCGCCGCCGATCCCGGGTGCCCCAGCCGCCCGCAGCCCGCGCGCTCCTCCTCGCAAAGTGACTGCAAGCTCCGCGCCTTGCCGCACTATATCCAGGCGGCGGCGGCGGCGGCAGCAGCGGCCGCCGCGGCGGCAGCGGAGCCGGCGGGAGGAGGCGGGGGCGGGACGGGGCGGGGAGGCGCGGCCCCGGCGGATCCCTCCGCGCGCACACCGTCTCAGCCAGGCACGCGCGGCCCCGGGATTCGTGCGCAATGGAGCACAGGCCATGGGTTCGAGCCCAGGTGCCTCGTGCTTAGCTAGGCCGATGTGAGGTGACTTCAGGAGAGAACAAACCACTGTAGACAGTGTGGCTCGTGCTCAGCATGCCGATGGGGCACGCTCACAAGTCGTTCCAGAAACAGAGAAGCCTGGACACTTGCAGCCTCTTGCTCCTTCTGCCCTTGCAAACGCGGTGATATTGTTGAGCGCTGCAGAGGGCGAACCTCAGAAACACTGGGCTCAGAGACTTGGGGAGGGCGAGACTTGGTGGAGCATCCTTTGGTTCTTACAGAGCAGGGGTGGTAGGGTCTGTGTCTGCCCTAGACTTAACCCCAATCTGGTCTGGCATCCTCTGGGCTTTGAAACTTCCTCCTGACTCCTCCCTCGTGGAGGAAGGAAACAGCTGTCCTCTAGGGTGTCTGATTCCTGGAAGAAAGACAAGTAGAGATTCACAAGGTCCCAATTCATTGGGGTGAATGGAATGCCCAGTGTGGAGAGCTGCTGAGTGCTCAGGTGTTGGAGGGCCTGGAGTTTTCTATGCATTGTCCAGGATTAGCAGGGTGAGGTTACACCTCCACATTAGACTGTGAAAAGAGAGCTCCAGTACTATAAATGGAGGAAGTGGGGGAAGGGAACCCTCAGGCCAGGGCAGAGCCTCAGCACGCCCCATACCTCTCCACTGACTGTTTGTGTGACCTGCTTTTCAGGTAGAAGAGAAAAGAGTGCTGTGGTGTCTGGCCCTATCCAAAGTCTGGGGTTGATCAAGATTTCTGCTGGTGGAATGGAAACACAACATGTCACTTTAATGTGACGCCTGTTACAAGAGACTGACAGGATTCTGAATCCCTGACCCCAGGGCCATTGTCTATGCCCAGAGTCTGAGCAAACCACTGTAGTGGACAAGAGATCCTTTAGCCAACACTTTGTTCTGGCTCCTTAGAGTGGTCAACTAACTCACTCCTGACTCAGAGAGCTCCTGGGCGTTTTTTCTTATCAGCAAGCCAGAGACAAAGATGGCATAGAAACATGTACAGACTCAGAGATCCAAACCAAAGAATTGCTTTCAGGGAGGGCTGGTGTAAGAGCAGAAAGGTGCTATCAGAAATACGGGAGATTTTTATCTATTATTTGCTCTTCCAAGCTGAAGGATTCCTATTGATTACTTAGGACCTTAGGATAGCCTTTGAGGTGAGAGTAAGCTTCTAGTCCCAAAATGAGCCATGCCTACACTCCTATGTGTGCCTCACAGCTCCAAAACCCCTTCTGTGTTTTGGTTTTATAGCAGGCAATGTAGGCAGTAGAAATCTTTGTCAAAACACTGCCCCTACACCTTTTATTGTTCCTGAGTAGCACCAACGCATTTAATGATCTCATGGTCAGCAATTTTCTAGGAAAAGGTGGAAACAGCTTGTTTATAGGTTTGAAAAGCAAGCAACTAGTATATTATTTTTTCCCACCATTTCTTGATTTCCCTAGAGGACTGAACGAAAGCCCACATGCATGCACAACCACAGAAGATTCTTACAATGCTACTGCAGGTGAGAAATAATCTCTTCTCCACAAAGCTTGCAGCTTTTCAGTTTTACTCCTGAGTGACAAAGTACCTACTACACATGCACAAACATGCCTGCTTATAAGTACATGAACAAGGACATATTCTTAATAAGAAGAGGAATATTGCTCTACAAGTGTGTGTTTTGTTTGTTTGTTTGTGTGTGTGTGTGTGTATGTGTGTGTGTGTGTTTTCTTAGTAGTAGGAGCCAATCTACTTTAAGTCAAATAATTGAACTATGACAGAGAATTATTTGATATTCTGTAAAATCACTTAATACTAGGTTTCTTTAAGGGGAAAACAAAGAAAGAAAGAAAGAAAGAAAGAAAGAAAGAAAGAAAGAAAGAAAG
>OU015745.1:129235010-129247216 GCA_907169655.1 Acomys percivali | reverse complement strand
TGTAAATGAAACTAGGCAGACAGCAGAGGGAGCCCGAGCTTCCAACCTTGTTCACAGGAGCTGAGTGCCATCATCACGCATCCTGAGTCAGAAAGCACAGTTATTTATCCAATTTTTTATCGAAGCGATATATAAAAATAAGCTGCCGTGTCAGTCTCACTATTTACCACCGACTGTATCAACTTCAATAAGTGTTTCATTAGCAGCATGAAAGTAGGGGCCACTTCCTACAGCAGCACCTTGAGAGAAATGTGAATGTGAGAGAGTGCAGAGTTCACTCCAATTGTGTTCTCTGTCCTTGGAGCTCACAGTCTCTCTTTCTCTTCTTTATAGGGACATACCCATAGTCATCTCCGCAGTTGCTTAGTGCTGGCATGTTATAAATTAGGAAACTCTTTTCTAATTCATGCCATTTGTTTCTTCATCACTCCATGTTGTTTTCACTCTTTGAAAAAAAAATGGATGTAAAAATATGACCTAGAGCTAAGCCAATGAAGTTTAGAATGTTGTCTTTGGGAAATGAGAACAGTAGATTTACCCTCAACACCCCTACGACTTACTGATGCCGCATTTCACTAAAGAAGTCTGAAGATTTCTCAGGAGGGAAACCTTGCATTTGGTCTGATATTTGCTATGGATATATTAAGCATGCTAGGCTTGTGCCTTTGAAGAATAAAAGAAACATTTCATTTTATAGCAGTATATATTGCTTATTAATTACAATATTTCTGATATAACATACAATTATAATCCATATGTCATTAATATTTAATATGGTGTATTCTGTAATCACAAACAAAATCTCTATTTTGTAAAAGTAGAGGAAGTTTTTCAGCACTTTATCAATCCCTAATCTAGCCATGAGGTTGTCATAACTCCTTTTGAAATATCATTATAAAAGTATTATGTAAATATTAATTATTATTGCTAAAACTTCATCTAAAAACAAATCACAGGTGATTTTAAAAAACAGTACATTTAAATAATTTTCAAGAAAGAGTTATATCTCTGTTTGCTGCTGTGTATAATGTATACCTCTATCTGAATTCTTCTTAACCAATGTTCCTTCTGTTAATTTTGTCTATTGATTAAAATTGTCTTCATTTCTGAGACTCCGTTTACTGACACTACTGTCCTCCAGCAATGTGATGGGTTTCAGACATTTCCTTTTTATTCACTGATGTTCTCCATCTTCACCTAAAACAGCCTTTGCATTGTGTGTGTGTGTGTACTTCATAGCTGTACACACATTTCATTTATACATAGTAATTATCATAATGAAACCACAGTACCTTAAATAACTTTTCATTTTGTTAATATCTTATCTACTGCTTAAAGCTGATTAGAACATTGTCACATACAAAGAGATGTTCTAGATTTTAGATTTTACTTTTTGACTATATATGCAGAAAATATAAGTGGTCATACTTACAGGGTTATCTGCATTGTTTTTTGCATACAAAACATATATATATATATGAACACCAAACAAAATTTTACTAGGAAGTCGTATTTATAAAATATGTGTTCTCAGAATTAAAATTTTCAGATATCTAAATACAAGCTTTAAAATTTTTATGACATTTTCTTTGAGGTAGTGTGAGATGCTGTGTACCCACTCCCCTCCACTCTGCTGCAGTTTTGACTAGCTTGAACTTGCTGCCACAGTCTCTGGGAGTACATATGTTCATCTTCCCTATTGTGTCTAGATTACTTTATTTCCTTAGAGTCTCAACCTTCTCTGACTCTTAGCTCTTACAATCCTCTCTCTCCTCTTCCCCATAGATCGCTGAGCAATGACAGGAAGGTATGATGGAATAGGAAACACAGGCTGATGTTTCTAATGTAGTAACAATGGGTATATAAAACACACTGTAGGACAGACCTCACGCTGAGTAGTGGTTGGCTAACACAATGAGAACTCCATGTTTTTAGTATGTTTGTATGTTTGGTTGGTTTGGCTTTGGTTTTGCTTTTCTTTTTTGTTATTTGAAGTTGGGTTGGTAGGGAAGGGACATGATATATGAGGAATTCGGGTTGTTGGAGATTTGGGCGAAAATATACTGTATAAATCATAAAATACAATCATATTTTCCTAAGAAAATATAAATGTATGCATGTGTCTACTTCATTAGGCTAAAGGAAAAGTAGAGCAAGGCTGTGAATACAAACAATGGAGTGGGTAGAGATGTGGCTTAGCAGCTAAGAGAGTGTACCACTCTGGAAGAGGAGCAGAGTTCACTTTCCAGCATCCACATTTGTTCACTCACAACCACTAGTAACTCTATCACCAGGGGATCCATGCTTCTTTTCTGGACTCTGCAGGCACTGCACATATTTCCACAAACCCACACTCATATATATGGTTTTATAAAAAGTTAGAGACCTTGTGATATAAACTGGTACTACTTGTAAAATGTTTCATTTTCACTTAATTTTTGATATATTTTTATTTCTGCTGTCTTTGTTTGAAAAATTCTAAAGGTGCCATGCATCTCCTGAAGCTGCTGTCAGAATACAATGGATAATATCCATGAATTGGTTGGCACACTGTATTCCACAACATCCCTTGGATAAATGTGAGATACCTGAAAACTTTCTTTAGATAAATGTAATTGTATTGGCAATACATTTTCACCTGCATGATCATTATTCTCTTCAAATACTGCACTGGCCTCCTGCTAAAAATAAATTATGGATAGCCAGTGGATACATGATATATAAATATCACATATAGTTATATGATAGGTAATATAAAGGCAGACAGATAATATATTGAAATTATAGTTCCACTAAAGACATATCAATCACAAATATGCTTTGCCTTCCCCATTCCTCACACTTTGTTTTAGCTTTGATAATCATGAAACACTGAAACAGTAAACTTGTTTGTACTCTGACAAAATACATTTATGCTTATTAGAGTCCTTACAAGTGAGTGATGAGGACCTATCTACAGCTGTCTGTTCATTCATTCTCTCTCACTCCTGCCTCTCCTGTTGTATTCCTGGTGTCCTCCTCCTGCCCACATGAGGATTCCTACGTGGATGTTGAGGCTAGCTCTTCATTCTCACATGGATTTAAGCAAACAGAAGAGCATCAGAAAGATTTCCTTTTATACTTTACTCATTCTTGGTAGTTATCTATAACTTGGAAATCAATCTGGCACTTTCTCCCAAAATTGGGAATAATTCTACCTCAAGACCCAGCCATACCACTCTTGGGTACGTATCCGAAAGATGTTCCATCATACAACAAGGACATTTGTTCAACTATCTTCATAGCAGCTTTATTTGTAATAGCCAGAATCTGGAAACAATCTAGTTCTCTCAATCAAAGGATGGATAAAGAAACCGGGGTACATTTACACATGGCATACTACTCAGCTATTAAAAACAAGGAAATCTTGAAATGTGCAGGAAAATGAATACTGCTATAAATGATTATCCTGAGTGAGGTAACCCAGACCCAGAAAGACACACATAATATATAGTCACTTATAAGTGAATTTAGCCACATAATATAGGATAACCACACTACAGCACACAGGCCTAAAGATGCCAAATAACAAAGAAGACCCTGTGGAGAATCCTCATTCTCATTCAGAACAGCAAATAGAACAGACACTGGAGGCAGTTGAAGAGAAAGAACAGGACCGGAGCTTACCATAGAGGTCATCTGAAAGACTCAACCTGGCATGGGATTGAAGCATATACTGAGACTCACAGCCAAACTCAGGGGTGGAGCGCAGGAGTCTTATGGAAGAATTGGGAGTTAGAAGGACCTGGAGTGGATAAGAGTTCTACAAGGAAGACTAATGGAGACAACACATCTGGATGGATCAGGAGGTGATGCAGTGACTGATGCACCAATCAAGGACCATGCATGGTGAGGATCTAGACCCTCTGCTGTAGTAGACAGGCAGCACAGTCTCCTTGTAGGTCCCATAATATGGGGAGTATGGACTATTTCTTACATGGACTCTGGTGCCCACCCATGCATCATTTCCTCCTGGTGGGGCAGCCTTGCCAGGCCAGAGAGGAAAAAGATACAGACAGTCCAGATGAAACTCAATAGGGTGAAGTCAGATGTTAGGGGAGGAGGGCTCTCCCTTTCTGAGGGCTAGGAGGAGAGGAGGGGGATGAGGGATGGAGGGTGGGATGTGGAGCTGAAGAGGGAGGGTGCTACAGTTGGGATGTAAAGTGACAAATTAAAAAAATAATAAATCATTAAAAAATCTTTAAAAGCATAATAAGCTCTTTCTACATTAATCAGTGTGCCTATTTAATGAGACAATTTCAAAAACCCTGAGTAGAAAAAAAAAGCGGCTCCCTAATTTGAATATGAGTTTGATCATATTTCTGCTCTCTAAAATGTTTTTATAATGTACTGCAATCTCCCCGTACAGGCCTTTCTCTGGATTCATGGCAGTCAGATGGCACACTTGCTGGGTACTGATTTAGTGATGTGGCATTCAGATATAGTGAAGGAGCTCTGTTTGCAATTCTGCAAGCACATGCTGTGTTGGGAAGGTTCTTTTAATGCATCTATCCTCTCTGTGATCCACACAGAACAGGTGGTTGCCATGGGAAGCAGGGCATTAAGGGGAAGCTGGCTCTGCCAGTGTCTGGTGATTGTAGAAGACTTTGCAGTCCACAATGGCTTCGGTTTATTGAAATCCTAGAAGTGTTTATACTGGACGACTTGAGAGAACCAGCTTTTGTAATCCATCTCCCCAGAACCTTGGTAATATCTAGCCAACTTTTCCAACATAAATGGGAAAATATATGCAAAAAGTACCATCTCCCAAATGTACACATTTTACTTGTTTTTTTAAAAAACTACGTTTCCCTAGAATAAAGAACTATTGGGGGCAGGAGAGATGGCTCAGAGGTTAAGAGCACTGGCTGCTTTCCCAGAGGTCCTGAGTTCAATTCCCAGCAATCACATGGTGGCTCACAACCATCTATAATAAGAGCTGGTGCCCTGCAGGTGTACATGCAAGCAGAACGTTGTAAACATAATAAATAAAATCTTAAATAAAAAAAAAATAAAGTTGTTAACATCAAGCTACACAATGAATTCACAACCGGAAGTCTTCATATGAAATAAAATACGGTCTTCTCCCTCTCTTTCTGATTTCTAGTGAGTTTCAGCATGCTTTCCAAAATATTTAAATAATGAAGTTTGTCAAGAAATAGTGAATTTATCTCCTGCTTAAGTTGTTCTATCATAGTTTAATTTTTAGAATGATAAATAATTAGACAAATTCCGATATTCCATAAATTCTTGCTTATAAGATGGAACATAAAATGGAATATGCACAAGCCAGGTTGTTAATAATATAAAGTACACTTAGCTTCACATTTGAATCTGTGGAATTAGTATGCAGTTTCCTTTAGCCATGCATGTTTTTAATAATTGTTATTTAGGGGCTTCAGGCATAATTCAGCATCTAAGAGCATTTATTGCTCTTACCAAGGACCTGGGTTCAGTTCCTAGCAGGCACTTTGTGATTTGCAATGATCTATAGGTCCATAGCCAAGGATCTGACAGCCTCTGACCTCTGAAGGCGTCGTGCATGCACATGGTACACATGTGTGCAGCTGAAACACTCATGCACACAAAAGATGAACAAATCCAAACATGTTATTTCAAACAACTCTTAAAGAGTTTTAAACACCATAAGGTTGTATCAACAACATTGAAGACTTTGATAACATATGAATATAAGCATATTTTGTTGAAAATTGTTTTCTAACAATAAAATGTTGCTGAAAACATTTCTTCAAAATGAAATTCTTTTTCAATCCTATTTTGTAATACTGTTTTATATTTAACATATACATATAATTTGTATGTAAATAAAACATGAGGAGAAAAGAATAAGGAAGAAATACAAGGCACAGACTGGAGTAAGCACAACAGCATATGAGCCTCCCCCCTTTTTTTAAACATACTTGTCAAATAGCTTTAAAGGAGAATTGGAAACCAACTTAAATATCCACCTGATACAGCCAGTCCATATAAGTGTACTTGAAATTGCTAGATAATAGTGAAAACGAGGCTAGGATATTTCAGTATTAGGTGTTGAATATGACCCACTTCACAGGGAGGGGCTTATGTATCCTGAAATAATAAACAAAGACACAGAATAACTTGTGTTCCATTGAATGTTTCATCCTACAAACCAGACTATGAGGCAGAAGGAATAAACAATTGCTATTTTTTAAAATTTTGAATCATACAAATGATACAAATTTACATGGAAATAATAAGAATACAGGATAAAAGCAAGATAGCTAATAGAGGAACATAATTATAATACTTACATTTAAATATTCATATATATACATTTGTATATACATATATATGTGTGTGTGTGCATATGTATTGTACTGACAACTGCAATGATTCCTAGTAAATATATAAAGAATAGATTTTAGATTACAGCTTGAGTTTACTCAGGTAATATTCATATATATATGTATATGAATTTTCATGCAAATGCAATATGCTAATATTTAAGGCTGAAAATGACATGTATTTAATGTGATTTTTGTAATTCATCATAATTTCCATTGTCATGACAAAATTTATAGTCTCAGTAGTCAATAAAAATATGAAGATGGTTTTTATAGAATTTTACAATGCTTACTTTTGGTGAAAATAAAGAAATATTTGGGATACAGCTACTAAATTCAAAAGATAAAACATTGGACAAAATTGGAATATTTAAGATCAGAATATGTTATAGTATATTTCCTTTAAAGAAAAAATTGATAGCAAAACTGAAAAAATAGAAATATCATTTACACATGTCAACTTTGACTGAAAAATACTAAATAACTTGCAAAGAAAACATTCATTATTTGTATTCAAAAAATTAAGAAAAATAAAAGTATTTCATCAAAGAATAAGTATGTATCCATGACTTATCAACCACCTTGATGATGTTGACTTAAAGACTATGGAATCCTAAGTAAATAATGAAAGGGTATAAAACTATCTTGACTCATTCTGTTTTAAGGAAAGTTAAATATTCATGAAACACTTACTTAAAAACACAGAAGAAATACTCTAAAAGAATATAGTTATAAACATGCTCATTAAAAGTCAAGTAAGACTATAAGATACTATTTTACTTATTGAAAACACATTTTTCCTGGTTCCCAATAAAGGAAAATATAAACATAAAGACTGTAAGGGCAGGTGTGTTTGGTTCTATCTAGGTCTCTGGTCTATCTACCCTCTGGTTGCTGTTCATCCAGGCAGACAAGAGTCACGTATCGATTTCCTCTAGTGATTATTCAAATTAGACCAGCCAATGATTGGCTGCGCCGTGTTCTGTGCCACCTTTATCCTAACACATCTCGCAGGCAGGACAAGTTGTAGTACAAAGTTTTGTGACAGGGTTGGTATCTCTGTTCCACCACGGGAAACCTTCCCTGGTTACAGAAGATGGCTAATTCAGGCTCCTTATTTATCATAACTAGGGGTCTTCCATAGGGTCACCCTCATTGAGTCCAAGCGGCTTCCACTGTCCACATTGTTCCATAAATGTCCTCCAATTCCAGTCTTCTCTCCCAGCACTATCTCTTTCCATGCCTCCCCAATGGCCTGATCTTCCCAGTCAGTACCAATCTCCATGCAACTTAATATTTTTTTTTTTTTAGTTTTACTTTGTCCACTTTACATCCAGATTGTAGCCCCCTCCATCAATGCCTCCATCCCCAACTCTCCCTCCCTCATACCCTCTCCCTCCCTCCCCTGTTCCTCAGAAAGGGGTCCCCTCCTCCCCTAACATCTGAAGAAAGCCTATCAAATCTCATCTGTACTGCCTGTATCCTCTTCCTGTGTGGCTTGGCAAGGCTGCCCCACCAGGGGGAAGTGATCAACATGTGGAGGCCAGTGTCCATGTCAGAAGTATTCCCTACTTCCCATATTATGGGACCCATAAGGAGACTGTGCTGCCTATCTACTACATCTGAGCAGAGCGTCTATGTCCTCACCATGCATGGTCCTTGGGTGGTTCATTAATCTCTGCAGCACCTCGTTCCCTCGTTCTCTGCCTGGATTTGTTGGCTCCATTTGTTGACTTGTGGAGCTTCTGAGCACTCCAGGTCCCTCTATACTCCAACTCTTCCATAAGACTTCCTGTGATTCCCCCTGGAGTTTGGCTGTGTGCCAAATACTCAAGTGACTGCACAGGCTGGAGAGGATGTGGAGAAAGAGGAACACTCCTTCATTGTTGATGGGAGTGCAAACTTGTACAACCATTTGGAAATCAATCTGGCACTTTCTCAGAAAATTGGGAATAGTTCTACAAGACCCAGCCATACCACTCCAGGACAGATACTAGAAAGATGCTCCACCATACTATAGGGACATTTGCTCAACTATGTTCATAATAAGAATATTATTATTGGTAATAGTCAGAATCTGGAAATAAACTAGATGTCCCTTAACTGAAGAATGGATAAAGAGATTGTGGTACATTTAAACAACACAATAAGGAAATCCTGAAATTTGCAGGCAAATAGATGGAACTAAAAAATGACCATCCTGAGTGAGGTAACCCAGACCCAGAAAGACACACATAGTATATACTCATTCATAAGTGGATATTAGCCAAATAATACAGGATAACCACACTACAATATACTGACTTAAAGAAAAAAGAAAGTAACATGGAGGACCCCAGGGAGAATGCTTAATTCTAATTCAGGAGGACAATTACAATAGATACAGGAAGCAGTTGAAGAGAAGGTGGAGGAAGGGTGCCTACCATAGAGGTCCTGTGAAAGACTCCATCCAGCAGGGGATCCACCCAATTTTTAATTTGAAATTTGTTAATGAGAAAATTAGCCACTGAATACTTGATTTGAAGTTTAAAAATTTGGATATGTACAAATGGTTCATATAACCAACATTTTAAGATAAGAAAACAAAAAGTGTTGATTGGGGAGGGAGGTGGGGTGATCGTGAAGGAGTTAGGAAGGGGCAAGAATATTATCTAAATATATTGTATGAAAAGAAACTTAAAACAATAAAAATAATTATAAAATGTTATTGAAATTTGTTATGAGTGAGCAGTTGCTTTAGTTGCTTTATTGTTGGGTATGAAATAATAAATTGAGCATAACTATTATCAAAATTGTTTTTAGACTGTAGAAAATGTAGAGTTGGTCTTATGGTTGTTCAGTACATATCTTTTGGAGGTATTTCATTCTAGTCTTTCATTAGACAACTGCAATTCATAAGTAATTGATTCAAAGGCGAAATCTCCTTGTAACAGGAAAATGAAACTTAGTAGTTAACTTGTATTTTCTCTTTCACCTGTGGGTAGCTCACATATGTATGAAATTCAGTTTACCTGATTTTTATGCTTCTGCTGTTGTCTTTACTTTTAGTAACTAGGAAATGTACTTAGAAACTTCATTAAACTAGTTATTAAAGTCTTTATTTATAATCATTATATGTACTTTTATCCAAAAACCATTCATTATATTTTTAAAACAATCTTTGAATTAAATAAAAGCCTCTTTACTGTTATGTTGGAACACATGTAACAAATACAAATTTATTCATTTATATTTTTATTTATTTTTAAATTAGCATACACTGTAGCAGGTTTATCTATAACATTTTCATGCACCCTTATTGTTGGTTAATTATCTCCCCCCTTGGCAAGTATAAATTTAAATAAGATAATTTGTGTAAAAATATTTTACCATATATTTCAAACATAGCATAAGTGATACCATAACAAATGAAATAGCTTTAAGAAATAACATTTGAGAAATCTAGAGTTTTTACTGAAAACAAAGTAAAAAGCTTCATTTTCTGTGGGTGAATTCAAGTATACTAAATAAATAAAATAAAATAAAATAACAGGAAATGTTGATCAGAATTTGGAAAACAGAATTTCAGAAGTGAGGTATTGTTTTAAAAATCAACTTGTATCACAAGAAGACAAGCATAGCTGCCAACCCTGAGAGTACTCTGCTTGATAAAATAATACAGTTGTCAGAGAAAATTGGGGACATAATTTTCCTACCATACAACTTGTTCCTTAAATGACTGTGCAGAAAACTAGATCTACAAGGTCAACCATTGCAGAAGGACATGAAAGACAGCTTCTTGGATAAGGAACTGTCGTGAAGAATGAAAACAAATGATAACAAGTAAAGAACTCCAGTATGGGCAGAGCTGACAAGTTTGATGCATCAATGACCCACATCAGATACAATTGTAGAAATCTGGACATCAGTGATGTGAAAAGCAGAATACTCAACAAGATAAACAACTGAAACCATCTAAAAACATTGAGCCTCAAAGACTAAGGTCACCATTTTTCAAAGACATGGTAAAACAATTATTGAACACTGATTTCAATAAACTACTGTAACTGCTGTGAGAGTTCATTTAGGCTCCTCACTGTAATGGGAGAAGAACCAAAGTATTGACAATGAAAAAAGAAAAGGTTTAGCTTATCCTCTATAAGACATACCAAAATGAATGTTACATATGCACAGAGTGAAGGATTGTGACCCAATGTGAAATTGAATAATCACAATATTTCTTTCTAGTGGCATTAATCCACACCCAACCATAAAAGCTTAAAGTTTAACAACATTTGAAATAAAAAACAAACAAACAAACAAACAGATACACACATACACACACACACACACACACACATACACACACAGACAGAGAGACAGAGACAGGGACAGAGAGAATGAGCATTTGACTATTTTGGCATTCAGAACATTTTAATATATGTTAGGCACTATGTTGTTTCATTACCATGGAATAAAACAACAATATTGAAATTACTCTGCAATCTTCAATGTATTATGTTTTGGCAGTAATTCAAAGTGTGAGAACATTATTAATCCATATTGGTTGTATAGACAGTTTTCTCTTTGTTATTTTCATGCATGCATTGAGTACTTTGATTGAATTAAAATTAACTGTCTCCCTCTTTGTCCTAGTCTATTTCCATTCCTTGTTTAGCCTTCCTTAAGTCCAGATCATTCTCTTTTATTTTCTTAAACACATCAAAGAGAGAGTAAACAGTATTTGGTTTGGTGTTATTGGCTTATTTAGCTCAATATGATGATTTCTAGTTTCTCTAAATTAGTTTCAAATATATAATTATATTTTATTTTTATGATTGACTACTACTCCATTGTAAACAGCTTTATCTTATAATGACAAAGGCCTGGGCTTATTTCATGGCCATGAAAATGATTCCATGATAAACAAATATGTGCTGGTATCTCTTGTATTAAGTTAACTTCCTTTGTTTTTACTACTGGGAGAGATTTTTCTAGAATATGGTAGTTGTTTTATTTATTCAATGAAACCTCTATACAATATTCTCTAAAAGGTTTATTACTTGTTATACAACAAGAATTATGTGAAAGTTACTTTTTCATCAGAGTTTCACTGGCACTTTTATCATCATCATTTGATCCTAATGATTCTAATTGACGTTAGTGGAAATCCACAGTATTTTCGGCTGGCATTTCCCCAATGCCACTCAAAATGAGGGACTATGATTTAATGCTTTTAGTTATTTCAGGTATCTGAGAATACTTAAAAACTAAACTTGTATATTCATATTATGTAAAAAATAAACCCAGTGTATTAATAACTGAAATGGAAAATATGTTTTAAAAGCAGCAAAAATTGGTTTTATGAGTCAACATGCAATCTGACACATTTATAATTCTCCGTAGGCTTAGTTTAAATTGCTGCCTCTAAATATAATGCACAAATCACCACACGTGTTTTAAGGTTGAGTTGGTAAATGATTCCAAGGCAGCATGTTTTATTCATAATAAATCACATGCTTATTTTGCAATAAAAATATTTCAGGAAATTAAATGAAAGCCTAAGGCTTGGGATTATAGCCTTAGTTTCTTAGAGCTCTAGACTCAAAAAGCCAAAATATGAGAAAGAGGTTATTATGAAGAAAATAAAACAGAACTTTTGTTTGATCCTCACAGATCATGAGAAAATTGTGTGTAATTATAATATATTAGTACCAAACACATTCTTTAGAGACATGTTTAGGACAATCATTTGCTATTGGCAAAAGATAATATTGATTCCTTAAAAGATATGAGGCATGATGGTGAGGGATAACATCTTTTCCAAAACTTTTTAGAAGGCCAAGATATTACTGTTTCACA
>OU015745.1:129184667-129206288 GCA_907169655.1 Acomys percivali | reverse complement strand
TCTCTCTCTCTCTCTCTCTCTCTCTCTCTCTCTCTCTCTCTCTCTGTTCAACCTACTATGCTCACATTCTTTCCATTTGCAATACAACCGTCTCTGTGCAATTTTGTAAGTGATGCATGCAACTTCTTTTGATTTTACACAGCCTCCCAGATCAGAATTTTCTTTGAGTCTCAAAAAAGTTCAAATTCTATACTTCTGGAGAACTTTCAGATTGAGATTGTGACTGCTGTGGAAATGAATGGAACACATTTTCCATTATGAGATGATCATGATTTTGGGGTGACAATGAAATGAATATTATAATTTTAACTTAAAGTGTCTCCAGAAGCTCGTGATTTGAGTACTTTTCCTTAGCTGGTAACACTATTTGGGGAAGATGTGCATCCTTTAGGAGTTGGGGGCTGTCCTGCAGGGGCAGATCAATACAGTAAACCTTTTGAAGGATGCGTCTTCCCTGATTTCAGCCCTGCCTTCTGATTCATATCTTCTGTGATGTGAAATGCTTTTCTTTGTCACTCTGTCATATATGCATCCTATTTGATGCTCTTCACAAGCCAATGGGGTCAAAGAACTTTGGACTGAATTGGCTGGAAAAAAGTCAAGCTTCCCCCCTTGACTTGTCTACATCAGTTATGTTCACAGTGACATGCAAATACACACTGACATTGTACAGCCATTCTAAAGTAATAAATAGTATTTTACATCTTACATTAGCAAATCAAGTTTCTGAATTTATTAGTATAAATATTTGCACATGACATGGCTTATATTAAGTGCAATAATATTTTTAAATAAAAAGGTCTTAGTTCCAGAGCTCTACTTGCTATGCATTTGTGAAAAGTAAACACTCTAGAATTATACTTTAGGATCTCCCAGTGGCTTCTTAACCAATCCTTCTCCTTGCAAACAGTAAGATGTTCATTACTGCATCAATTGTTGACATATTGTTTGTGCTAGTTTTTTGTAAATAGGACATAGTATATCAGAAAACTAACTGACAGGAACTAATGTTTAATCTGGTTCATGGCTTCAGTGATTTCTGGTGGGGCAACATGATTGGTTGTGAGTAGAAAGTGAGAGTGAACACTTATGCAGGGAGACTGCTGTGGGCCACAGTTGTTTATGACATTCAGAGGGGATACATAAGGAGAGATGTGTGTGTGTGTGTGTGTGTGTGTGTGTGTGTGTGTGTGTGTGTGAGTGTGTGTGTGAGCACATGTGTGTGTTTGTGGAGGGGTGAAAGGGAAAGAAAGGATATACACAAAAGAACCAACAGATGAAGTTTCAATTTTATTGCATTTTAATCTTAGTTTCCTGCTAAAATCTATATTGTGTATGAAAATTGTCAAAATAAATGCATTAAAATCTCTTCAAGTGTTTTCTTTATAGTTATCTGATTAAAGACAAGTTTGTTAATGATATCACTTCATAGTTACTTTCCTTAGAAAATAAACAGGTGCTTCAGTAGTTAATTCAATGCAGATGTTAGAAAAAGTTATAGCTAAATATTACCAAATCTCTTTAAAATGTGCATAGGTGTCTCTGAACTATTTTGAGGATGGTTTTGTGACATGATATTATTTCACAGGCATTTTCTTAGCCCACTGTTTATTTCAACTCATAATTGTTTTGATATCATTTACAATTCTCTATACTTATTGGCACTTTTGGTACATGATTTTTTTGAAACATTGTCTTCACAGGTTGGGGCAGCTGGAGTCATGTGGTCTTGGTGTGGAGATGTACACAGTTCAGTCAATGTCTTTATTAAAACCTCAAAGACTTTTTGTCAGGAAATTAGAGTAATACCTTTTTCACTGGAATTCATATTACTCAGAATAATTGGAAGACATTCTTTAGTATATGTTACAACTAACTCTAGGTGTTTTGTCCTTAGATATGAAGTGTTTGTTTACAAAGGATGGTGACAATCAATTTTATCCTATGAAGAGTTGATATGCTATGTCATTGAGGTTTCTATACTGAAGATGCCCTTGTTTTTCTAAAATTTTATGTATGTTTTTTACTATCTTGCTTTTCCTTGTGCATACATTGTGAGTTCTAGTATTTACATATAAAATTAAGAAATAATAGCTCATTCATCATTGTATAAATGAATAATAATCACAATCACTGAAAAAATGCTAAAGTGGGTTTGCCACCTTCCTTTCCACTTTCAACCTAACTTTCTCTGGTGTACAATGATACCTCAAAGACTGACTTTAAAAACTCATCAATTGTTTGTAATAAAGTTCTTAAATTCCACACTGAAAATTTGAGTTTTACATGAGGTCCCAATCATGCGCTACGGGATTACAAATGGTGTGTGTGTGTGTGCGTGCGTGTGTGTGTATGTATGTATGTATTCCAGTAGAGTAACAGAAATTTTTAAAGCCCTATTGGACTTGTGTATATGTATAAAAGAGAATGAAAAAATTCATTTTATGATGCTTGAAAGGCCCCCCCCATTAAGTAATATTTTAAGACCAGAAAAGGCATGGTAGGTAAGAAAGAAAGAGAGGAACACAAATCAATTCCATTTGGAGTTAAAGTTACAATATCTCTAATTTTTAAAGAATAAAAATAAAACTTAAGTTTTTTCTCTGTATTCTCTCTTACATAGAAAGAAAACAATAGCATTTCCACATTCAAATTGAAATGTATTACCCTCTTGTAGTTTGGCATTTTTTAAATACAGGAAGCTGACTCCCATCAATCACAAATGCTTAAAAATTAAATAAAAGGGAACTTGATGTTCAAGTAACTGGATAAAAGTAGGCTACAACATTAATAAATATTGTAAATATAGAAAGGGTAGCATTATAAAGGTAGTGGTAGGCTTGAAATAAAATTAAGCATGAACTAATAACTTCAATGTGTCAAAAGTGATTTACTTTTTAATCTGAAAAACAATTCTTTTCTTTTAAACTTAATGCCATTTATTTTTGTTGTCTTATTCATCAAGAGAAATTTATTTTATTTCCTTGTCTTCTCATCCCTTCATTTCCCTTTCTTTCTCTCTCTCTTCCTTTCCCATACAAAAGAACTGAGGAAGGAGTGTGGCTTACTGATTTTCTATAAATCTCAAAGAAAGAAATCTCCAGCAGCCTTTGACATATAACCTGTATTCACAAACTTCACATTCCTTTCTGAAAACATTAATAGGAGATAGAATTATGCTTAGAACTCAGTTAAATAATGTACTCATTCTTATAGAGTTATCGATTAAGTAGACAGTGCAGTTTTCTTTAAATCTGTAAGGGTACATGAGATCACCATTTTTCCTAGCCAGGCTGAAGCAGCATTTTGAGATTAGGTGAGTAGGAACATTGATTTTTGGAACTGGCAGCTGAGGCCAGCTTTTCAATTTTTCTCACTTGGGTCTCTGTATTAGAATATAAACCATGGCCTCATGGTGTTAAGCATGGGGATACAAAGGTAAGACGTATCATTACTGTTCAAGGCATTGGACAGTTCTGTCAGCTTTTGCTTGCTTCAGTATTATCTAAAGCACATTCAGAAGAAAGACCTTGGGTTCCAGTTTCCTCCAATTAGGAAGAAATAGTCTATTCACCCAGTAATTATAGGACATAAATTCTGTTATTGATTAGAAGGGCTTTGCCAGAAGTAATGTAAGAATCCAGCAGAGAAACAGGGGTAAAGATCTGTGGGAGCCATACTAGCCATGCGAGTTCCATGGGCACGCAGAATAGGTTTGCGTTTAAGAGAAGCAGGAGAAGTATTTTCACATAACATTACAGAAATAATCTCCAAGGCATTTTTAGTTCCATAAACCCTAGAATAGTGAATAAGGAAGGTTCCTAGTGAATATTTCCTCTATAGGCCTGTGATGGATAAACTTGCTTGTCAAACTGACACATTCAGAAGAGGGAACCAGAATTGAGGAATCGATTTCATCACATTGATCTTAGGTGCCATTTTCTTGATTTCTAATTGACTAATTGAGACAATACTACGTTTCTTGAGAGTAAAAAAATATATATATATACTCTGTCCTATCATTTTCTTTTTATTGTGCATGGGATTGCATTTAACAAATTGTCTTGGGTCTCAGAAAGACTTTGAAGTTTGAACTTTTAATAATGTGCAACATTATGAGGGATCCTGAAGTTGGACTAAATGCATTTTTCCGTTATGATAGAGTCAGAAGCCCAAGTGGGCTTAGGAGTAGAATGAAGTAGTTTCAGTTAGAAATATCCACCATAGTTTCAGATATTTGAATTGCTATTTTCCAGTTGATGGTTCTGTTTGCAGGGGTTTAGGAAGTACAGCCGTGGTGGAGGATGTCAGTGAAGATGCACTTAGAGTGTTTGAGATATAGGTTCTTCTCTTTATCCTTTCATCTTGTATCTGGCATGTGAAATTGCAGGCTTCTGCCACCATGGTGGCTACTAAATGTCTGCTTTCCCACCATGGTGGACGCATCTCTCTGGTAACATAAGACCAAATAATCTCTTCCTTCTTTAGGTTGCCTTGCTCATGGCAAAATATAAGTAACTAATGTTTAACTACTGTCCTCCTTCAGTCTGTCTCCAGATTCCTGCCTTGAGTTCTTGCCCTAGCTTCACCTGATGATGGATAATAACCTGTAAGATAAAGTAAAACCTTTCTTCTCCAAGTTGCTGTGGGTCATGGTGCTTATCAAAGCGATGGTACCCTAAAGGACAGGAACAGACCCAGAAAAGCAGCTCTTGACTTTTCTCCTAACATTTGAAATAAGATTTGAGAGAATATTACTTCTTAAACGGGTCATAAAAATTCAATGGTCCGGTTCACAGAAAGTGTTCCATATTCTTCCAAGAGCTCTCTAAATATTGGGTGCATAGTCTGTTATGGACAAAAAGCATCTTCTATCATTCTCTCGAGAGTCAATGAATTAAGGAATTGCAAACTCGTATAAAATGCTTTAACTATTTAAATTGTTATTTCCTCTCTAGAAATCATACTTAGTCTATTGGACTTAAGTAGTCATATTTTTCTTTAAGATAAAAGTGATGCACAACAATTAAACATATTATATTAGTATAGGTTGAGAATGTTTTTATCCCATCTTTGGAAATCTTTAATATAAAATTCATAAAAACCAACTCACTTGCATATAAATAATCTATAATTACATATTTATATTCGGATATCTTACTTTTAATAAAATTATATATTACTCAAATAGATCAGCTCTTACAATAAAAAGTACCTAATTCATGTGGATTAATGTTATTGAAGATTATTACTCACTTAGGCAATGGTTGAGAATTCTCTTAGGCTGCTCTTCTTCAAAATGAAAATTATGAAAGAAAATTCCTTCCATTGTTGGCTTTGAGACAATACAGAATTTTGTATCTTGCCTTTAGTCTTTTGCTCTTGTCATTAACACCAGCGATACATTCATAAGTTTGTAAGATATTTTAGAGACAAGTCTGGAAAAGCACTTCTGACTTTATGTTCTTACTTAGAGTTGGGGACCTTTCCCCGCATCACTGACAACAGTCTAAAAAGATAATTTCTCAAGTTCTTATGAGAAATAGGAAATAACTTAGTCCAATCTAATATTTCCTGTCAAATAAATTCACTTTGTAACTACACTTGCATTCTTATGGAAATATAATTTATTTGTCAGAGTGAATATTGAAAATATTCTCTAAATAAACATCTCACATTTGTTTACAATAAATGGTAACAAAAATGAATTAAATAATAGCAAGGATTTGTGGGTATAGAATTCCCTTGACAGACATTAGTCTTCGATTTTCACAATAATTCAGCAGCGTAGGTTATTAAAAATAAATTGTTACATGACTGTTTATTAAAATTTTTGGTAGACTGCACAAGATAATACTATATTCTAAATAACTTTACACACACACTTAATCTTGAAATAAACATTGTATGCAGTATTCAGGTGTTTTGATATAGCTGACATAATCACTTTTCTTTTACTTAAATGGAAAACATGCAACTGAAAAGACAAATATTTTCCAACCATAACACATTTGAAGAAACACAGCATTATGTCATGTGTGTGTGTGTATAATTCAAGTTGTTGATATACATTTTAATAAGTATGTCTATGAATCTAGTTAAAATTATAGCATTTACTTTATATTAGGACTTACAAAGAATTGAATTAATATATCTCAGTCCTTAAATTCTATTATAATTTAATTTTAAGAGTATTTTTCCATAGCCTTAAAGTCATTATATAGATGAATTGTGTTATCCCTACAATACTTTACCTTTATGTAATTTAAACTTGATGAACAAGTCTAAGAACAATGTGAAACATCCCACAAAACTCCTTAACAGGTCGTTTTATTTTGTTTTCCCTGTTATCTTATTATTGTCTTCCAAACTTTTATCTACGATTCTTGCTCATGTATTTTAAAATATTTACAAGTCTAATCAAGTACAAGTCTATTGCAGTTAAGGAGAGCTTAAAGACTTCATGAATGCAAAAACCATCCACATGACACTATTCATAGGTTTTCTATCCAACCTCTAGCTTTTTCATAGATATATAATGAATATTTGAAGAAAGAATGCCACGTTATTTACTAGTGTTGCCACTCATATGCTACTCACACTTCGTTAAATAACCCCTCAGTCATATTCAAGCATGCAAATACAGTAACATTCAATTAGTTAACAAAAATAGAAAGCAATAGGTGGCTGTGTTGCATTAATTTATCAGTATGGCTTAATAATGTTTATTATCAGGCCAATAATTGTTATTACTACAGTATATTCTAACATGCTAACAATCAGTCAAGACACAGGCACCTGTTATATTTTAAAATAGCCTTAGTTAACCTGGGGCAGGGCAGATATTAATCCCCTAAAGTACTTCTTTTAATGGGGCAGGTATGGGATACCTGCTCCAATCCCATGCCATCTGCTTCTAATAAAGTTCTATCAAGCTGTCTCCCATCCATAATCCCAAATACCTGCTAATTATCATCATCTGGGCCAAGTCTCTATCCATACCAGCCATGTGCTTCTCTTCCACCTAATGCATAGAGCAGCCTTCTTCTCTCCTCCCTTCCAGTCCCTCTTGCTTCCAAGATTCCCTCTGCCTCCCCCAGCCCTGGAACCTTAGCCATACATATCTCATTTTCCTTGCCCAGGTGTGATGGCCTTTTATTGGTCAAATGGACTAGGCTCTTAGGCAAAGTCCAGGTGTGGCAGAGACAGCCAAGCAGTAATTAGCATCAGACCAACCTCCAACTGGGTTGGACACCCAAGAACCTGACTACAGGCCAGCTGCCCACAGGAAGCTGAAAGAGAGACACCTATGCTCCTGCTGGGTCTTGTGACTGTTGCCACACACTGAGAAAATATGTGATGAGGATATGGGAAAGGCTGTTCATGAAGAGAGGTGCAAGAAATTGCAAGCATAGCAGTTTGTGCACTGTGGAGACACGTGGAACCAGTGATGTGGAACAATGATGAAAACAGGCAGATGTGAGCCTATGCAAACACAAGGGGTCAGGGTGATATCTGGGACCAGGCTGCCGCTGAGGACCACGCCTGGTTCTGTGGTTTTGCTGTAGCTGGGGTCTGTGGCCTGAGTTATCACCAAACGCCATGTGGATGCCATTGGTATGGGTGGCCATCTGAGATCATGTGGATGTCTAAGGGCTACGCTGTTCTAAGTGGCCTCCTCTGCCACCTGGAGCCTTGGTGATTTCTGGATTCATGCTGCCACTGACGGCCATGTCTGGATCCATGGTTCCATCACAGCCAGAGTCTGTGTTGATATCCTATCATGTTACCATCAAAGGCATGTGAATGTCCTGGCCTAGGTTGCCTCCCAAGGCCATATTGATGTTCAAGCACTGTGCTCAGCTGGTCCCATCCCTCCCTGGTCACAACAATTTGCAGAGCTGGTTCTGTCCCTGTTTGTGCATAATAGAAGATCTGTCTCTGGTGGCATTGGTCACGAGAGTAGACCCAGACGTAATGACTGTAGGAGAGCTGGTACTGCCACTCAGACAAGGAGGCCACATCTTGCCTGAGCAGGGTAGAGCTGGCCCTAGTTGTCCAGCCGAGAGGGCATGATAGAGGGAGGCCTGTCCCCTCTCTTCTTGCCTACGCAAAGCTGGAGGGCTGGCCCTTCTGGCAAGGATACAGGGGAGCTGGTGGGCTGGCTAACTCAGCTTCTACCCAGGCCCATATCCAGGGCTCTGCGTTTGCCCACCCCTACATCCACCCCATCTGTGAACTGCCAGAACACTGTTCCTGTAGATTCAGTATTGAGAGTGTAGTAGGAGTCAGAGACTCAAACAACACCAATAACTCATTGCAGTAAACATTTGCAGCAGATATAGCTGTTTGAGCAAAAGGGTACACTGCAGCTTCCAGGATGAGATTTTTATTTATTTGTTTAATTAGCTAGTTAGTTTTCTTTTTAGGGGGAAGTTCCAAGGCAGGGACAGATATAAGGGATGCGAAGATGAGTGGGATTGGCATACATGATGTGAAATTCAGAAATAATCAATTAAAAGTTATTAAAAATAATAGGGATCCAGCTGAAAAAAAATGAGGACTCCGGCAGAAAGAAACGATAGGATAAGGGAAAATGAGAGGCAAAACCTCAACAAATACATGTATGTATTTGTAAGAGAATAAAAGTACTAAAATGACCACTTCTATTGATCATATGACTTTCAGTTATTCGTTTTGAAATAGCCCTTTAATGTTGCTTTGATCAGTATTATCTGATGTTTTTTTTTTTATACACAAGGCAACTAAAATATTCCTATTTTTGTGTTTGACGCTTTTTTATGATGAGATTCGTGGTAAGTGTTTTGGCAGGAATTTCATGGAAGTGATGGTGTGTTTTCATTGCTTGTCAATCTATCATACTTCTGGGAATGTAAACTTTGATCACTGTTAAGTATATGTGCAAGCTTTCTCTAATACAACTGCTTCCCTTTTATAATTGATGAGAATTCTACAGAAGAGTACCTTGAGACTATCAAAATTTTCCAGTGCTAATTCGAAATTTACAAATAAGTGACATCTATTGATGTTTGAGTAAATTATTGCTGTGCCAATTGTCAAATGAAGATTTTATTTTTTTAATCATTTTTATTTTTATACTTCTCAGTCTTCTCTGAAGAATATTATTCTCCATTAGCATTTGTTGAATACTTATATACATGTAGACTCATAGATACATATCTTAAACATAATATAATTTGGTACTATCCCAATTTATTTTGATGATCAGGCTACTGCTAAAAATATGCTCTTCCTGGCTGAACGAGATGGGTTAAGAATGAATGAACACTGTAGGGCTCTGCAGTGTTCTAATTTTGGAAGACTATATCTCACTGAGTTAACCACACTAACTATTTTGAAAAATTTTGACAATAATATATTTTTTATATTATAATATTTAATATTTTAGAGATAATCTAAGATTCATCCATTAACACTTTCGAATAGAACTCCAAAGATAGAATTTGTGATTATCCCAAGGCAAAACTACCTTACTGCTCATGCCTAATGATTTCAGGAAAACTTATTACAATAGGCTGGGTTAAGGTCTCATTAAAGTAACAGGCACCCATGAATCAGCCTCTCTTAAATTTCAGACATAGTGTTGAATAGTTCATATCATTTTATGTTTGACCATTTTCATTTGTAAAAATTTATATATGAAACAAATACTTCATCATCAAAAGGAGAAAACTGAATGATTATTATTATTCTACACATATATCTGTTGTTTGTGAGAGGATGTCACATCATGGCCAGGTTGTCTGGTACAATGTCTATAGTCCACATTGCCTTGAATCCCATGAGGGTCTTGCTTTGGACTTTTGTGTAAAAGGATGAGGCATGAGTCAATTCTTGAGTCCAGGTAAGAATGAAACCTTTGTAGTTCACTAAATTATCTATAAACTAAGCAGTCTGTAGTTCTAACTCATAGTTCTACTTTGATGAGTCAAGAGATTTTCATGAATAAATTACTACACTGAAATGAATTTGCTGAGCATATACAAAAACTTTAAGATATGATTTCTCTATTGAAGCTAAAATTAGGTGTGAAATAAATGTGGATATTTTAAAAAAATTAAAATCTGCTTTATTTTGGAATTAAACACAGTCTGAATATTTAAAAGATTTTTCTAAATACATTTAACATTTCCATGCTAAATTTTAGTGCCCTGTGGTTTCTTTGAGTGACTAAGAGTTACAGCATTGTCTTAGTTGGGAATACTATTGCAGAGTTGAAACATCAAGAATAAAGCAACTCTGGCAAGAAAGAACTTATTTAGCTTACACTTCCGTATCACAGCTCATCATCAAAAGATGTCTGGAAAGGAACTCAGAGCAGGAACCTGAGCATTCTTAGGGAAGCTGGTAACCTAAGATTTGTTCCTAAATAATATAATACTGCTTCTTTAAAGTCAACAGTAAGTAATTTTATTGTTATGTATTTTATTTTATTATTTTTTGGTAATAAAACAACCAAATTTTAATTTTTCTCCACTGGCAGGGAACTAAAACCATAACAAGAAACTTCATTATATAGTGTGATATTTTCTTTATCCTTTAATATTTTGAATAAAATTAGAAATTTTAAGTTATACTTTATTGTATATACTGTTATATAAAATAGAGAAGTCCTTAAAATGATTTATATAATACTATGCCTCCAAAGCAATGAGAAAAATTTATGATTACTATTTATAATTTTTATTTATTAGAATTACCAGCTAAAATGTATTTTTTCACTTCTTATTTTAATTATTGTAAATGTAAACCAACTTTCAACAAATCTTCTTAAGTACTAATGTTTTAGTTTTGGAAAATATAGTAAAGTCCATGCTCTTTTGTTGTATATGTGTACATATATTTACATTCATGTGTACACATATCTGAGTTTTTAAGGTAATGTTTTATCAGTTGATTTATGCATTCCAGAAAAATAAAATTTCATTTGACTTACATTTTCAGTATAACTAACAATTTAGCAAGAGTAGAAACATTTCCATGACTATATGTACAGAAAAAAATGCTTAAGTTGAAAGCTTATGTATTTTATCATAAAAACTGTGGATGAAGTAGACCCGTTGGTTCTACAGGAAACATGTTATTCTTATAAATGGAAATTTTGCTGTGCTCTTCAAAAGAACTATATATCTTCTTTTAGTCATACTACCAAATTTTTACAGAAAGGATAACCTACATCAGGATTAAAACAAACAGAAAACATAACACAACCTAGGAAATGTCAAGAATATTAGGGTGTAAGGCTTACTGGGTATAAATGAAAGTCCAAAATACTTGCTATTAGAAATGGTTTTAATTTTACTGTGCTCCAAAAGGCCAGTTTTAAAGATAAACCATTTGTTGTCTCTATGAACAAAATGTATAACAGTGATTATTCACTAAAATGAACATCCAAAAATACAAATTGGGTTGCTTGTATCCTTACATACTAGAAAGATCATATAGATATAGACATATAGATAGGTATATATTTGGATAGAGAAACATATAGACATGGATATAAATACAAATATGGCTGATATACATACATATATATAATGTAAAGAAATTCCATCACTAATTATAGGTAAACAATAAAAAGATTAGTATGCAATCAAGAATATTCTCTGATTTTTGTATATTTTTATCTGTGTTTAAAGATTGGAACCTTTTATTCATACTATATTGTTCGAGTATAATATTCTATTATGGCTTATGTGTTAGTAAAGCTGTTAAGACATAATAGTGGATATGGTAAAAGGTATACATAGAAATTTATACAATTGTATATGTATATACAATACTTATGAACAAATGCATAAATTATCATTGTTCTTTATGCATTTTGTATGTTTGAATAGATTGGATTTCTAAAGCATTTGAATTCATATATGGTGTAAAACCTTTAAAAGTTGAAATGTTTTATATTGTGATATCAATATTAATATAAGATCTGGGTCAAGTAGAATTCAAAGGTTATGGTTTATCAATGACACGCTTATGTGTCAAGTGAAAAAGAGGTCATTTGAGCTGGCTATTTTTCTGTAAACTTGACCCAAGCTAGAGTCATTTTGGAAGATGAGACCTCAATTTTAAAGAGGTCCCCACCAGAATGGTTTGTGGGCAGGCTTATAACGGTGCATTTTCTTGGTTGATCATTGGTTTAGGAAGGCTCTGATTCCTGTGAGTGGTGCAAATCCAGTGCTTGTGGTCTTGGGTGGAGTTTAAAAGCAGGCTGAGCAAGTAGTGAGAGAGCAAACCAGTATGCTGTGTTCCTCTGTAGCTTTTGCATCAACCCCTGCTTTGAGTCCCTTCCATCAATTCACTAGATGATGACCTATAATCTGTAAGCTAAAATACCACTCCATTTCCCTAAAAAGTTGTTCATATTTTACCTTATGATCCTCTTTTAGGCATGTATTTAACATTTAAAATTTTTATTGTATATTTGTGTGTAAGTGCTCTGTGTGTATACGTGACCCTATGGGAACACATGAAAGCCACAGAACACATGTGGAAGTCAAAGTACAACTTACTAAAGTTGATGCTCTAGTTTTACCATTTGTTGCACAATCTCTGTCACAAGGCCTGGCAGCAATACGTTTACATACTGAGCCATCTCATCATCCCTTTTAAGTATTTATGTCTTAATCTAAACTAAAAGATAATTCCAATATTGCATGCCCAAATATGTATTAGGTTAGAAGCATCTTAGTATAACAATGGTCAATTTTCACAGATAGCAAAGGGCTCTTTTCCTTCTGTTAGTTTTCCTTATTCAAATTCTCAGTGATGGTTTTTATTATATCTTACTATACAACATTTTCTTTTGTTTTATTCTTATCTCTTAGAAGCCTATTCTCTTCTGAGAGACAGAAAGGGAGTAGTTTCAGATCGGAGGGAAGGTATGGAGCATCTGGGATGAGTAGAAGGTGAGGAAACTGTAATCAGGGTATATAATATGAGAAAGGAATATTTTAAATTAATTAATTTATTTGTTAATTCATTCATATTACACCTCAATTGTTATCACACCCCTTCTATCCTCCCATTCCTCCCTCCATCCCACTTTCACCCTATTCCCATCCCCTATGTCTCTGACTGGAGGTGACCTTCTCCCCCTGTATGTGATCATAGGGTATAAAGTCTCTTATTGGTAGCCCGCTATCCTTCCTCTGAGTGCCACCGGACCTCCCCATCAAGGGGACGTGATCAAATATGGGGCACCAGAGTTCATGTGAAAGTCAGTCCCCACTCTCCACTCAACTGTGGAGAATGACCTGTCCCTTGGCTAGATCTGGGTAGAAGTTCAATGTTTACTGCACATATTGTCCTTGGTTGGTGCCATAGTTTGTGCAGAACCCCTGGGCCCAGATCTGCCCATGGTAATATTCTATTTGTAGGTTTCTAGGACCCTCTGTATGCTTCTATTTCCCCATTATCCTGTACTTCTCTCACCTAGAATCCCAAAATGAATTCCTCACATCTATCCTACTTTCCTGATAGGTGAAGACTGAGAAAGGAATGTTTTTAAGTGAAAAATAACCTGCCATTGTGTAAAGCTTTTTAACAATTGAGACGCTTTTCCTGGTTATTTTCTATATTAATCTATTAATAGCAATTTCAAATAAATTAATAACTTCCTACACTGACTTTTCCCCATCAGCACTTCAACATTTCAATCCAATCTGTGAAGGCACACAATCTCTACAATGTGTCCTCTTCATGCTGTTGTACCCTGTTTTTTTTTTTTCCTTTACAAAGTCTTAATAAGTGGTGACAATTCAAGTAGTCATCACATTTTTAATAGTTACTTTGTATTATTATACTTTAGATCAATTGTCCCTTGCTTAGCAATAATGATTAAAAAATCAAGAGTTCTGGAGCATGATCCAGAAGGATTATGGATTTGTGACAATGCTCTCCTAGATAGATTAACCAAGGACAGCTCCAGCAGTCCAAAACACAAGAGTGGGCAGAAAGGCTGTAGGGCCAGAGAACCAGGCTCTTTCCTATGAGACTGAGTCTCCTGATAGTGTCACAAAACACATCATAAAGTCCTCCCTAACAAGACACCACACATGGGAGATGAACTAGAATGAGACGTTAGAGGTAGTCTGTCCAGGGAAGAGCACTGCAATCTATTGTCCAGTGCCAAAATATTAAAGATACAGGTAGCAGTATACAGACTGGACAAATGAAATTCTGGAACATATATGCACATTCATTTTTGCATTCAACACCAATTCATGAAAAAGAGACAGTGAATCTGTAGTAGAGTTGCAAAAAGATAAACGAGAAAGTTCTGAGGGAGAGAGGGGAAGAAATAAATGTTGGAATTATATTATTTTTAATAATAATGTAAAGTTTAATAAAAGATTATATGATAAAACAAAGAGTAACACATCTAAGTTAGACAAGACACACACGCAAAAAAAAAAGAGAGAAAGAAAACACACAAGAGAAGGCATGAGAATCAGAGCCTTTTGTTTGCACACTCAGGGATCTCATAAATAGATTAAACCAAAAGCCATAATATATATGTATTATATATATATATATATATATATATATATATATATATATAAAACCTGATATGAATCTGGTGCAGAGCCATGCAAGACATCATGTATATGCTGCCCCAGGCTCTGTGAGTTCGTATGAGCTTTGATACTGTTGATTTATAAGCCCATGTTTTCTCAGTGTCCTCCATCCCCCTAGCTCTTAACACTTTCTGCATCCTCTACTCTGGGGTTCCCTCATTTGAGGGAAGGAATTGAATAGAGACTTCCATTTAGAGTTAGGTTCTGTGGTCTCTCATTCTCTACATAAGCTCAAGCTGCATGTCTCTGTATTTGTTCCCATTTGATGGAGGAGGACAAAGACCTCAATATAGATACATATAAACTGAGTATGATAAAAGAAAAAACAGGTGTATCAGTATCTGTTTCAATCTGCTGATGGGTGATGTCTTTCAAAGAATAGCTATGATAGACTCCTGTTTACTAGCATAGTAGAGTATTATTAATAGTGTCAAGGGTTGGCTCTGTTCCATAGGGTATGTCTCAGGTTGGGCCAGGCATTGGTTGGACATGTCCTCACTTTCTGTTCTGTCTTTATCTCTATTCACCATGTAGGGAGGCTTAAATTTTGGGTTGAATTTTTGTGACTCAAAGTCAAAAACTGCGCAAAGCATAGGGAGTCTTGTGGAAAAGTGAGGGAAGGATAAAAGGACATGGAGGGAACACACATTCCATAAGAAGACCAACAAGGCCAACTAACCAGGGCCCAGAGGGGCTTGTGGAGACTGAAGCACTAACCAAGGGCCATGTGCAGACTGGACCTAGGCTTCCTACACAGAAATAGCTGGTGGGCAGCACAGGCTTCATGTGGGTCTCTGACATAGACTCTGTTGCCTGCTTTTTAAAAATCACTCCCCCCTCATAGAGCTGCCTTTCCAGGACTAAATTGAAGAGGATACACTCACTCTAGATGAAAATTGTTGTGTTGGGGTGGATTGGTGGGTGGGGTTCCCCTTTTCTGAGGAAGGAGAATATGGAGAAGATAGAGAGTGGGTGGGGCTGGAAGGAGAGGAGGGAGGAGACTACTATTGTGATGTAAAGAAATACATACATACATATATACACACATACATACATACATACATACATACATACATACATACATTTTTTTAAAGAAAAGAAAAAGAGGGGAATAGCCTTCAACTCATTGTCTCACAAAAAGACTTTTGTTTTTATTTACCCAGATGATAGTCTGAGATGAAAGCCTTACCCAAGCGTTACAAATACATGGCTTGGGCAAAGATATTAACTAAACTGTAGGAACTCAACTGAAATCATCTGAACCAAACTGTGCCAAACTGTACTGTATTGTCACCACAGACTCTGCTGTATTCATGTACTGCACTCTCTTCTCCTATCCTTGCACTGATCTTAAGCAGCTTCTCTGTCTTGTCTGTTCTCATGAGAGTTGTGCTTTTCCTATCTCTGATTCATTCTGTCAAATCTTTCTCTGAGTCATCACTATGTCTCTTCCTAGTCATCCTTAGGAATTAAAGGTATATGCTATGTTACAGCCAGAGGAATTTGTTGTGTGTCTTTTCTTTATTCTAGCTAAAGGGATTAAGGGTGTGTACTAAGGTATATACTAAGTATACTAAGGTATGTACTAAGGGTGTCTATGTATTCCAGCCTAATCACAGTTTCCCGTCTTTGGATGTGATCTCTTGCCAGAATGACTATGTTGCTGGATTAAAATTCTTCTACATCTCCCGCTTTCTATTTAAGCTAAAAATCTTATGCAGTTTAACTATTATAGCAGAAACAACCATCAATTCTATAAACTTAGCAGTCTGAAGGTCCTTTGATTCAATGATCTTGATATTTCTGCAACTGTCCATTTCAGGATCAAAGTTTTCCAGTCTGCCAACCTGGTGAGCAATCTGTCCTTCTTCAACTGGTTTGTTAAGCAGTACCCATGCAGTAGGGAGCTGCTTTCTGAGTCTTCGACACTGACGTTTTTCTCTCACTTCCTTCCATGAGTTGTGCCCTTTGTGTGGAAGCCTCTCTACCCCAGGTTGGGATAGAGGATCATTATCAGTTGGATCTTTATCAATTTGGACAAACTGGGACTATGGGACAAACGCATAGTCTTTCATCACCTATGGAAACACAGAAAAAGCATCTTCCTTAAAATAATACTTTCCCTGACTTACATTAAGGTATATAATAAATTTTCTTAATTTCATGTGCTCAATTTTTATGTTTTTTCTAGTGAATTAAGTTCATGTTATTCACTTTAATGTTCTTAATATTTATACACAGTTGTGTATAACACACATATGTGCATGTATATACATCACACAATATGTATATATGATATTTTATGAGAATAATGTTGTTAGAAGTGGCTTTAAGCTATCATAGATTTGGCAAAATTATCTGGAGTCAGAGTTGACAGATGCCTCATTATATCAACTGCTAGTTCATAAAACTTACATCCTCATGTAAATATTTTCTTTGTGTTAAATACATTCTGAGTATTTTCAGATATTTAACAATGCAGAGTGTCTTTATGATAATAGGCTTTTTGAGATAACTATTTACATTAGAGTCTGCATGCAAATAATTATATTGGGTACAGCTAAAGAATGTGGTATATATTCTAATAAAGCTTAGAAATCTCTTTGTGCAATAATTCAAAGAAAATCCTATAAAGAAGTTCTACATACAGCCTAGAAACAATGTGTCTATGTAATATTTTTAGTGAGTTATATTTGATATAGGCTTGATAGATGTGTTTAAATGCTTTTATCTCAAAAATAAAACAGTGTGCTGAAGAACACATGCTCAGAAGAGATAAATATTTTCACAGCTGTCTGCCTTAACAGTAATTAACACTTGTTTCTTTGTATACAAAATACCAGGTTCACATGTGAGCTTGTTTATAAAATATTTCACAGGTGAATAGAAAACAGAATTTTCTAAATCACCTCATCTCATATTAGTATAGCATACACTCACTGACGTGGTACTAGAAAGTAGACAAAATAGCCTTTGTACATATGTTCAAAGTTATTGTTTACCACAATTTTATGCTTATACAGAGGCTGAAAATTTTCTAAACACATGCATTGGGATCACTGCCAAGCGATTTAGTAAATTTTCTCCTCTTTGACTATTAGGGAGTAGTATTATAACATTAAAATATGTAAGATGTGGATAATTTTTTAGCGTTATGATAATTTGAATAAGAACAACCCCCATAGCCTCATCTGCTTAAAGCTTGGTCCCCAAATGGTAGAACTGTTTAGCAAGAATGGGCCTTTTTTGTGTAGCTGTGTCACTGGTGTTAGATTTGTGGTTTCAAAAGCCCATTTGTCCTCCCTTTCTCTTTGCAACTTGTAGATCAAATGGGAGCCCTCATTCCTGCTCCACTGATGTGCCTCTTTGCCTGGTGCATGCTCAGTATTCATTATGGACTCACTCTTTGAAATTGTAAGCACATCCCCAAATAATTTGTAAAGTTGACTCTGTCACTGTGTCTCTTTACAGGACTATACAGTAACAAAAACAGGCACTAACTGAAAAGCAGACAATGTCTGACTATTAAAAATATTGTTAGAGTATGTATGGGCAAAGGTGAAAAGATATTTAAAATTACTTCAATATACTTAACATAATTTTGAATTAATACGTTGACCTTGATGCATCCAAAACATTCCTTCCCAATTATATGTTTACTCAAAAGAGAGAATAACCTGTGAAATTGGCACGTGACTCCGCCTCTCATGTATGATACTGCTTATCTGCCAGGGGTTTTGGATGCTTACTATGGGGCCACTCCTCCTTTGCACGTTTCAACCTGCCCTAATTATCCGGCCCCTGAGTGTTCTGTTCAAAGACTCCCTACTATCCATTGTTCTGCCTCTGCTACGTGGTACTGTGCATGCCATGTTTCTCTGCATCTTCTGTCTATTGAGTTATCTCTGAATTGTGGAGGAGAAAACACCCGTACATGTCCTCAAGTGACAGTAAGTCTACTTGTCCCTGACCAAACATTTGCATCATGAATACAGACAAGCACACAGTCTTTCTCATATTTTGCATTTTTTCATTTCATAACAGTCTTATAGATAAAAATTTTATTTCATATGCAGCATTGAGAATTCTGGTATGTGCCTTCTTCCTCATATCTTTTGTTCTCATTTTTTATTAGCTATTAGAACAATGTTTACAATACGTTTTGATTATATTCACCCCTAAAAACAACTCCTCTGAGATGCATCCTCCCTTTGGATATTCATCCAACTTTATGTCACTTTTCAGAAAAGTCAAATTATTCTTCAGTCATCTCTGTGAGTTCGAGGCCAGCCTGGTCTACAAAAGTGAGTCCAGGATAGCCAGGATTGTTACACAGAGAAACCCTGTCTCAAAAAAAAAAACCTAAAAAAACAAAAAACAAAAACAAACAATAAACAAAACAACACTTGGGTGGGAGAGGCAGGAAGATCTCTATGAGTTAGAGGCCAACCTGGTATACAAAGTAAGTTCCAAAATAGCCTAGGCTGTTACACACAAAAACACTGTCTCAAAAAAGCAAAACAACAACAACAAAACCAACAAAACAAAATTCTACAAAAACAGAGGCATCTGTCAGACTCACATAAACTGGAGCAATAATATATACTGAACAATGCCACATACGTTGCTAACTTGTACATGTGCTGAGGTAACTGGGGGAAGCAGCACTTTTCAAATAATTATTTGTGCCTGGGACTATGCCTGCCTTCAAAAGGATTTCTGCATGCAAGTCTACAGACTTAGAGTGTTACAGTCTATCCAGTTAGCAGCACTCTATCCTGCAGTAAATTCACAGAAATATCTGTTTGTCCTGAGACTGATGTGTAGTCTCTTGGCCCTAGCCATCATAATTGCAGGCTTCCTTTCCTTTATTTTCCAGGACTTTCCATCTTTCAGACTTGAACCAAGGGTTGAGTAAATTAAAAGAAGGAATGCACTCTGTGAACTGTGTCATTGGAAATTCTTGTTCTGTAAACATATTGGTACAAATACAGACTCAGACCGCAACACACTGTCATGGAATATAGTCTTATGGGACCACTAGTATATGTGAAATCTATTATTGACTGAAAATTTTTACCACAGTGCATTACTGATTTCATACTCCAATGGGTCTGAGAAATGCAGACAGACACCAGTAAGACTGCAATTGTACTCCCATATTATCAGTCTGTATTTTCACTTATTTTAAAATGTATACATGTTGGACATTACATCCCTACTATAACTTCTATGGTATCAATTTTATTTTTATTTTATTTTCTGAGGCAAATTTTTAAATTTTTATTTTGTTGCCTTATAAAGCCTTTTCATTGTCTCTCTCTCTCTCTCTCTCTCTCTCTCTCTCTCTCTCTCTCTCTCTCTCTCTGTGTGTGTGTGTGTGTGTATGTGTGTATGCATGTGTGCATACTTGTTCACATGTGAAGGTGTACATGTGCCACAGTGGGTGGAGTCAAAGGACATCTGTGGTATCCATGCTCACTACCTGCCTTCTTTGACACAGTCTCTTGCTCTTCACTCTGTGTTCAGAAGAGGAGCTCCTTTATGGGCTACCACGGGATTCTCCTTGTTTCTGTCTTCCACCTAGCTATAGGAGCATTGTAGTTATAGGTGTGTGCTACTACAGCTTGAATTAGCTGAGCGCTAGACATTTGTCATCAGATTCTCATATTTGTATGCTAAGGGCATTGCCCACTGGGTCATTTCCTCAGCCCATTGTCATTTCTCATTTAAGTAATAAAATCACTGATACAGGATCTTCTTTTGAAACAGCTTTGGCTACACTGTTAATTTTTTCCATATATATATAAAATCTTGTAATGTATAATAAATAATATGTAATGTTTTCTGTTTAACTTCATAGGTAAAATTGATGCAGTACACGGATCAATTTTAGGAGTTATAGCAGTTTTTTTTTGTTCATAATAGACTGGTAAAACCAATAAATATTTATGGAGTCTGAACTCATTTTAAAAATACCTAAAATTCAAATAAATAAAAATAAAAATTACTGATGTAAAATTATCTTTCATGGTATTTCATAAATTGGAAAAATTTCAAATAAATTCTAAACAAACAATAGCAATATGTTCATATGTATATGCATGTGTAAAGATAATATTCAAGTATGATACCTGAAAATGTAAAATGAAGAATTTAGAGATAGTCATTTTTCCAAAGAAACATTATGTTCATCTCTAGATCAATTGTAAAAGGAAAACTGGATGTTGTCACATGTTAAACTATTATGATTTGTAGTAATGTCAATAGAATTCTTTGTGCATGTTCTTGATATAACTCAGTCTTGTTCCTGGAAGACTTATTTGGTGACAGGAGACATCCATCTGGAACTCTGTCTCCCTCATTATTTGGAGACTTCATTAGCATCATTTTCATATATTTTAGAAAGCAAGAAAGTTAAATGCATCTAGAACATAACAATGAATTTACCTACAAAATTTATTTTGAAAAATAAGCAGATTTAATGTTCAATGCATAACTAGTGTAGTGACAAATAGAAATCATAAGAAAAAGGTTTTTTTCCTCTGGAAAAAATGTAGATAATTACGAGTCACAATATTAAGGCATATAGAATCATTGAACTTATGCCGTATGAGAAAATTAAAAAGCATAAAAATGACAAATAGTTATCTCATATTGACTATTTCTGCTGCCACAATCTGAACTTCATTTTACTTTTTTTTTTTTTTTTTGGCCACGCTAATCAAAAGTTATTTCTCCTATAAGCCAGTTAATTTGAAAAGCATTTCTGAATATTCAGCATATTCATTTTGTGCCTTGAATCAAAGCTAATATAGGAAAAGGACATTAAACAATAAATGAATACATTAGTTAAAAAGTGAAAAAATTCTACATATGTATTATGTGTATCAGATTCTTTTATCAAGCAACTTTCTTTAGGTTTCATAGGCAGTATAACAAAGATGTGATCTCTCTCTCTCTCTCTCTCTCTCTCTCTCTCTCTCTCTCTCTCTCT
>OU015745.1:129169729-129184657 GCA_907169655.1 Acomys percivali | reverse complement strand
CTCTCTCTCTCTCTCTCTCTCTCTCTCTCTCTCTCTCTCTCTCTCTCCACAACTTTATCTTCAGAAACATAGTATTGTTTAGACTGAAGAACTTTAAAAAAGCAATCTACAGAATCAATGCAATCCCTATCAAAATACCTACACAATTTTTTAAAGACATTGAAAGTTCAATTCTGAACTTCATATGGAAAAACAAAAAACCCAGAATAGCAAAAAAGATCTTGTACAATAAAAGGTGCTCCTGAGGAATCTCCATACCTGACCTCAAATTGTACTATAAAGCAATAGTAATTAAAACAGCATGGTACTGGCACAGCAACAGGCTGGTTGATCAGTGGAATCGAATTGAAGACCCAGATATGAATCCACACACATATGGTCACTTGATTTTTGACAAAGAAGCCAAATCCATTCAATGGAAAAAGGATAGCATCTTCAACAAATGGTGCTGGTCTAACTGGAGGACTATGTGTAAAAAAATGCAACTGGACCCATATTTGTCACCTTGCACAAAACTCAAATCCAAGTGGATTAAAGACCTCAACATAAAACCAGAGACACTAAGTCACTTAGAAGAAAAAGTGAAAAAGTGGGGAAGAGCCTGGAACATATTGAAACAGGAGACAACTTCCTGAACAGAACACCAACAGCCCAGGCCTTAATGTCAACAATTAATAAATAGGACCTCATGAGGCTGAGAAGCTTCTGTAAGGCTAGAGACACTGTCAAGAGAACAAAGCGACAGCCTACAGACTGGGAAAAGATCTTCACCAACCCTACATCTGACAAAGGTCTAATATCTAAAATATATAAAGAACTCAAGAAATTAAACACCAGCAAACCAAATAACCCAATTGAGAAATGGGGCTTGGAACTAAACAGAGTATTCTTAACAGAAGAATATCAAATGGCTGAGAAACACTTAAAGAAATGCTCAACCTCCTTAGTCATCAGGGAAATGCAAATCAAAACAACTCTGAGATTCTATCTTACACCCATCAGAATGGCTAAGATCAAAAACTCAAGCGACACCACATGCTGGAGAGGATGTGGGGAGAGAGGAACACTCCTTCATTGCTGGTGGGAATGCAAACTAGTACAACCAGTTTGGAAATCTATCTGGTGCTATCTCAGAAAACTGGGAATAGGGCTTCCTCAAGACACAGCTATTCCACTCCTTGGAAAAATCTTAAAATTTCTTTATGTTATTGTTTTAATTACAGTAAACTATCAAGACCAGACCAAAGTACTAAGAAATATCTAGTAAAGATGCTGGTTTGTCTTTGACAAATAAGGGACATTTGAATTATTACATCATCTTGGCCTTAAGATGAGTAACCATGTAGAATTTGTATCATTCATTGATGACGCTTGTTTTGCCTTACCCTCTTAAGAAATTGATCAATAACAAAACAAATAAAATCTGTGAAACATTAGTATAAACCACTGCAACCCTGATGTATTTGAAAATCATTTTAGATTTAGTAATTCAATATGAATTCCTGCAATAAAATTTTCTATAAATAATTCTGATAATCCTAGCTTGTACATCTTTAGAACAGAGAGAATATACAGTAGGAAAAATAAACCAAATTGTCCTTTCTACATCCTGTATAATAGTCTAATATGGTAATTCTTTTGGGGTTTAGTAGTTTAACATGCTATACTCCTGGATTTGAACATCAATTTTAAGGTATATGTATGAAAAATAAATTTTAAAATGAGAAGTGATTTAATTTAGCAACAAAGTAAAAATCTTTGAGGTACACATAATAAAAATATCTTATATGATTATTATACATAAAATTATCAAATAATATTATTTCCATGTAGCCAAAGCATAAACATTTTTCTCCTTCTTCTTTAATAACTCACTATAATGCTGTGTAAAATCACATAAACAGCCAGATTTTGTCAACACTTTCAAATCATAAAGTTTATATCTCTTCATTCATGCAACTTTTCATTATTTTTTGCTATGCCTATGGTATCCTAATAAAACTGCCTATTGGGAAGAAAGGAGGGTAATGAAAAGCTAGAGACCACTCTCCTGATAGTTATAGTTCTTACATTAATTAATACAAAAATATTGATGCCACTGACTAAAAAGTCAATTTAAAAGAATTTGTTTAAGATTCTTTCATTCTTAAAATCCAATTTAATTTATAGTGTTGAATGATTTTTAATGTTTAATATTGAATTATTATTTTAGTGAAATCAGAAGTTACTCCTTAACTAGTTTTATACCCAAATAACCACACAGAAAGACCAGGGTCTATTTAATTAGCTTCTAGCACAATGCTAGGCAATAGTTCCTTCATCCTAAACCTCCATGCTAGTATAGTTTCTTTCTATTCAGATTTCCCACATTACACCTGCTTTTAAATCATCTCCTAGGCCCAGATGTCTCTCCTCCTAGCTCCATCCTCTCCTCCCTTTTCTTTCTCTTCTCTACACTGGATCAGGATGTCCCACCCTATTCTCTACTAATGCTCAGAAAAGGCTAGTTTGCTTCATTGGCAACACAGAGAACAAATGGTAACATGTTTACACAAACTTGAACCTGGAGATACTTAGAATAAACATCACAATGAAATGTTCAGATTGATCCAGAGTCGGGTTGAGAATGAACAAGGGTAAACTCTACGCAGTCCACAGAACATTATGCCAACATGTAGGATGAAACTTATAGCCTGATAAGCTGCACTTCTAACAATTTAAAAACAGAACAGTCATCCCCTTTACATGACTTGTAAGTCTTGGAACACTAGCTCAGAGTGACAAAATTCTCTCTGGGACATTTGATAATGGCAACAATGCAGTGGAACCCACCAGAAATGCCTTTTTTTTTCTTACTTTAAAGATTCAGGGGCTGGAGAGATGGTTCAGCGATTCAGAGCACTGTCTGCAATTTCATAGGTGCTGAGCTCAATACCCAGAGATCACATGGTTTCTCACAACCATCTAAAATGTAATCTGATGCCCTCTTCTGGCATGTAGGTGTATATGCAGCTAGAGCATTCATATATGTAAAAAATAAAAGATTCAGTGATACTAATTCCTGTTTGGGAAAAAAAAATATCGAATTTGCTAAACCAAACAATTCAAACTCTAAACTTAATCAGATACAATTTTATAAATAAATCAAAATGTAATATTTAATGATATGTAGCTCAAAAGAGTTAAATTGACTGGCAAAATAATTCTTCACAGTAGGTAAAGAGAATTATTAGGGAAAAGTATATCCACCGCTGCAACAAATAACATAGATGGGATAAAATAATTCACTCACGGCAGATGTGGTGCATCCTTGAATTTTGGGTTCTTCTGCCATATACTTTAATTATAAACATTCACAACAGTCCCCAGGACTTTCCTCTGTTTTATTAACTTTCTGAGGTAAATATGAGAAACTCTCATAATTAATGTCATGGATTATGGTAGCCTGAATGTTGGAAAAATTACTAACCACTGAATAATAGTAAAATTTTATCCAGTCTGAAATGTTGATTATATTTCCAGATCATACAAAATGTTCAGAGAATAATAGAAATTCACTCCTTGTAAAAATAGCTGCTATAAGGTAAGTAACAAAACATGTATCTGATTTCCAGGTTGAATGCTAAAATTGCACATGGAATTCCATGCATTTACTATGATGTTCAGTAAAGCTACCATGATAGAACATATCAGATGAATGATGTAAAGATTTGATCTCACCGACATTATAAATGTCCCCAGTAATGTAACTATTTATTTTTAAATTCAATTTTTAAAAGTTATTTTGAAGCTGATGTATCCTAGAGTGGTTTGTTAGCATATAAGAACAAATAATACTTCCACTATCGCTGCTGCATATAGATTGGACTAAGATTGAAATGCGTTTTTTCTATATGAAAAAAGCAGTGAATATGTCTTCCCTTTTCACATATTCTCATGAATGTGTCATCCATTGATTTACCTATTTGAGAATCTTAATAAGAAAAAAATCATAAACAACTGCATTAAAGATGAAACATAACAACACTCTCTAGGTTAATATTCAATCTCTCCTTATAAAGTTCCTTAGACTCTACTGTTCATCATTGATTTTATGGTAAAAGTGTGAAACTATAACCTGCTTGTGCTCAATTGATAAAGAAGGAATAGGGGATCGCTTGGATGGATTCCATTCAACTATCTCACCTGAAAAGGTGCATGATATACTTCCAGTGAAATGTTGTTTATATTCATTTTTGCTGCATTTCATTCCTTGTCCTAATCTACTATAATTACTCTGTATCTAACACCCTCCCATTTTATGTCATTAAACATAAACATATAACTTTAAAAGGAAACTTCATTGACTGGAAAATTCAGATGCCTGGGGCACAGATGATTATGGAGTTCACATTATTACCATATTTTGTCCATTAACAGACATTTTGGGGGAAATAATGAGTAAAGCTCTTTTACCATTGCTATTACAAAAATAAAGTTTATTAGTAATTAATTATTTACTCTTTAAATTTTTATATGTTTAGGTCCATTGGTTTGTTGGTCTTACTCTAAATTAAGAGAAAACAAGGCACACTTACAGCAGGAACAGAGCAGTTATACCAGTTACTTCTCTTTCCTGATGTTTGTGTCCTGCTTGTTTATTTTTGTTATACTATTATTATAACTTTAGAAGAAAATAGTTTCATAAACATTATTTTAGCTTCATTATAAAACAATGCTGATATCCGAGGTGAATAGGAATAAGGCATAATAAACGCATTGGTACTCTGGAACTAGAAAAATAGCACGGAGCATTGTTAAGTATGATTACTTCCTACCCTGCAATTACACAGCACTCAGAAATATCTGTGCTTTGGAATTTGACACACACACACACACACACACACACACACACAAAAAAAAAAAAAAAAAACTTCGAGTGGGGCAGCATGCAGAAAACTAGCATATGTATATCTGAGAGTCACTACTGGTGTTATGTCTTCCAAAGAAGACATAAAACTTGATAGACAATCAATATGCAGAATGCCAGCAAAACATCACATAAACTATTCATTTTCCTTGTTAAAGTCTTGTATGAGCCATGAATTATGCAAAACAACCAAGAGTTCCTTTTAAAAAGGTCATACATCTTCAGGGTCCAGAGATATAAAAGACCATTTGAACTTCCCACTTGAGGTTATTATAAACTTAAGAGAATGCTTCGGAGTTTTAAAGTTTTAAAGAGAAATACGATAGTAAGGATATACTGCAAACTGAATGCTGGTGAAAGAAAAATACTATTGGAACATTCGGAAAAACTAATAACAATTGTTTATTTAGCAGTCAGCTCATTTGCGGAGAAGCACAATTTTTTAAAAGTTATTTTTAATTTATACATACTATTTACACCCTGTTCATAGCACCCTCCCTCCTCTCGTCCTGGTATCTGCCTCCAGCTCTCTTCTCTCTATCCTCCCCCTAACCCAACCCAGCACATCAAGTTACATCAGGACTGAGCTCTTCCCTGTCCACTTGAGGCCAGGCAAGGCAGCCCAGCTAAAGTGATTTAAAGCAGTCAACAGAGTCCAGGTTCATAGACAGCACCTGCTCACGTAGGAAACACACAGGATGATCAAAAGGCCCATCTGTTACGTTGTATAGGCCTACGTTGAGTCCATGATTGTTCTATGGCTAGTGCTTTCAACTTTGTAAGCGCCCATGGGTCTAGGTTAGTTGACTCTGCTGGTCTTCTTGTGGCATTCTTGTGCCCTTTTAATCTTTCTACACACTCCTACACCCGCCTGCCCCAGAGTACTCCCTTGAGCTCTGCCTAACACTTGGCTGTGTGTTTCAGCATCTGATTGACCAGCTGCCAGGTGGGACCTCTCATAGGACCATTTAAGTTAGGCTTCTGTCTGTAAATGGAGCAGAGTATTTTCTCCTTTTTTTTATTAATTAAACATTTTTTATTTTTTACATATACATATACATTTATATTATTACACATATATACAATAGACTACCTATAGCAAGAAGAACCATGAAGTAATCATTGTTGCAGTCTTAGTGTTTTGGCTATTTATATTTGGAAGCTTTGAAGAAAGCATTTTTCCTATTTTGGTCCATCTAAAATTCTGAACGTAAATCAATCTCCATCACATCTTGTCATTATCAACTTAAAACATCTATCTAGACCTAAAAACATCTTAACCCCTAAACAACTAAACTTCACTATTACTTTATAGGTTCACTGACAATGAGATATGTTTACTTCTGGGAACACCCAGCCTACTTCAAAGAGGAAGATGAGCATCAAAAAACCTCCTTATGGAGATGGCTCCAAATGTGGCACAGACAGAATTCTGCCTACAAATGGTTAAGCTTGGATGCAGGCAGAGTCAATGGCCAAATTCTGCCAAGACAGGTTAAGCAAGTCCTCAATAGTGCCTGCCTCACAAATATGTCTGTCATATACATTGGGCCAGAAGCTGAACATGATACTCCAGCATTATAGAGCATTTGGGTGACTATTCAGGTAGCAAACTGTCTCTGTCATCTTCTCATTTGGAAAGCTACTAACATACACTCCTGGCATACTCAGGTAATAAAGTTTATTTCTTCTCAAGTCTCTGATGGAGTTGTAGACCAGATAGCTTAGTTTTACAATGAAGCAGAGCATCTTTAATGGTGTAAGTGCTTGGCTCTCTCCCATGGGATGGGTCTCAGGTTGGGCCAGGTATTGGTTGGCTATTCCTTCAGTCTCTACTCTGTCTTTATCTGTGCACATTTGTAGGCAAGTTATATTTTGGGTGGAAGGTTTGTAAGTGGATTTGTGTTCCTCGCCCACCACTATGTCCTGCCTGGCTAGAAGGTGGCCTCGCCAGTCTCCTTGTCTTCCACTGCTAGGAGGCTCAGCTAGAGACATCCTCACATCCTCCTGCAACCTAACCTGTGAAAGGCTTTCAGCTTGTCTCAGTAATGACCTCACTCTTGGTTTCCCTTTTATCTCCAAGCCCTCTAACCTACCCTCTTTCCCTCTCTACTTCCATTTTCACTGTCTATTTTATTTCCTAATCTGTGTGAAATTCAATGAAGGCTTCCTTTGGAACCTTCTTGTTACTTAGCTTCTTTGTATCTGTGAATTGTAGCATAGCTATCCTGTAATATATGGCTAATATCTGCATGTAAGTGAATATATACCATGTGTTTCTTTTTGGGTCTAGGTTGCCATTTCTATTATCATTTCTATTACTCTCCATTTCCCTGAAATTTTCATTTCCTTGTTACAGTAAGTAGTATTCCATTTTGTAAATGCACTATATTTTCTTTACGTATTCTTCAGTACAGAGATGTCTATGCTGTTTCCAGATTCTGGCTGTCATGAAGAAAGCTGCATGCGTATAGTTGAGCAAGTGTCCTTGTATTGTGGAACATCTTTTGTGTATATTCCCAGGAGTGGTGTAGCTGGGTCTTGAGGTAGAACTATTCCCAATTTTCTGAGAAAGGCTAAATTGATTTTCAAAGTGGTTATACACATTTGCACTCCCACCAGCAATGGAGGAGTGTTCCCCTTTCTCCACATCCTTGCCAGTATGTGCTGTCACTTGAGTTTTTGATCTTAGCCATTCTGACAGGTGTAAGATGGAATCTCAGAGTTGTTTTGATTTGCTTTCCCTGACGACTAATGACATTGAACATTTCTTTAAGTGAGAAGCACAATTTAAAAAATAATGAGTTGACTGCACCATTGAAAGCATTTTTAAATTTGATTCTTGGGGAAATTTTTTGATAACATTCAAATGTATCTAAAAAACAATTTATATTAATTCGTATGATAGGATTTTGTGTAGATTTTAGATATCTCCTCAATGACTTAAACTATGGATGTTTAATTATTTGAAAAATTAGTAATCATGCTAGCATCAAACTGTAGTCTAGACAGTAAATAAACTTTAAGTATGAAGCACATCAGAACATGCAGATCAAATGTTTTATGGACACAATTATGTGTTAAACACTTAATGGTGTCCTTTCTGAAAACCATGCAGTTTTGAATCAAGTGTTAAGTGTAATAATAAGGTAGTTGCTTGCTTTACATGATTCTTACAACTTTGTTACTTTTTTCTTACTGCATAGTTACGTTAACAAAATCAGAAATGATACATTTTAGTCAGATATTCTTATGAAAGTGAACATATAATAAACTGACAAGGTTTTGGTTAGTCAAGGCAGAAATAAAATGTCCTTAGGTATTGCTTAAGCATTGTTTAACAAAGCAGACCATAGAAATCATTGGTGTGTTGAACGCTATCATGCTATTTGAAATTTTTGGTAGTAATTTACTTTATTAAATAACTTTTAAAGTAAATTATGAATGCCTTACATACACAGGCAACTTTCTGAAATCGTTTTTTATTTTATGAGATTATCATATTTGCTGTTGTTGTCAAATTTAAATATTTTTACTGAAAATGATGTACAATATAACAAAGAAAGGCTGTTATCTCCCTAGCCATTTACAATATTGAGACTTCTTAATTCTGGGTGTCAGAAGTGACTGGAATAAGAATGAGGTTCAATGATGTAGATGGGTGGCTGCGATCTAAGGTGAGTAGTTAGATTTGAGAATTATAATTATTTGTGAAAACTTATTGTCACGATTCCTGTATTGTTATGATATGTGCTGTATGTATGATTGTTATGTATGTGCCTTCAGTTTTCCTGCATAATATCACTAGTTTAAATGACAGAATATAGCTGGGCATGGCGGTGCACGCCTTTAATCCCAGCACTTGGGAGGCAGAGGCAGGCAGATCTCTGTGAGTTTGAGGTCAGCCTGGTCTACAAAGTGAGTCCAGGACAAGCAGTGCTTCACACAGAGAAACCAAGTCTTGATAAACCAAAAGAAAAAAGAAAAAATGGTAAAATGTCTGTTGCAGGTTACATCTTCAAGGTTCCAGGTCACTTGAAACATTGTTTTCAATAAGAGGTAAAATTGAAGCGCTCAAGATAGAAGTACTTAAAAAAATGTTCAGCTTCCTTAGTCATCAGGGAAATGCAAATCAAAACGATTCTGAGATTCCATCTTAAACACTTCACAATGCCTAAGATGAAAAATTAAAGTGAAAACACTGATAGTAAGAATAGAGAGGAAGGGGAACACTCCTCCACTGCTGGTGGCAGTGCAAATTTGTACAACCGCTGTAGAATCGATCGGGAGGTTTCTCAGAAAATTGGGAATAGATCTACCTCCAGACCCAGCTATACAACTTGTGGGCATAGACCCAAAAGTTGGTGGTGGATCACCACCACACCACAATGACATTTACTTTGTTCTTAATATCCAGAATCTGGAAACAACTTTGATGCCCCTGAACCACAGAATGGACAAAGAAACTGTGGTCATTTATACTATGGAATACCACACAGCTATTAAAAATAAAGACATAATGCAATTTCCAGGAAAATTTAATAGAACTAGAGAAAATCATCCTGAGTGAGGTGACACAGATCCAGGAAGACAAACATGCTATGTACTCACTTATAAGTGGATATTAGCCATAAAATACAGGATAACAACTCTACAATCCACAGGCCCAAAGAAGCCAAGGAGGGCATAAGGGGAGATGCTTGAAACTCACTCAGATGAAGAAATAAAATAGACATCTGAAGTAGACAGAGGTAGAGATCTGGGTGGGAGGGGGGTGGGGGGACAATAGAGTGGAGATCAGATTTGGAGAAAGCAGGGGCATGGGGGAAAGAAGCAGGCACAGGAAAGAGAACAGAAGCTGGTGCTGGAGGGCATTTCATCTCTGGCAAGGGTAGGCTCCAAGGAGTCTATTGAGGTGACCCCAGGGGAGAGCCCTAGCATCAGAGGATATGGAGCTCGAAGGTGCCACCTCCTGTAGCAAAGTGAGACTTCCAATTCACCCATAAAACCTTTAGCCTAAAATTTGTCTTGACTACAAGAAGTGTAGGTATAAAGACAGAGTGAAGATTGAGGGAATGACAAACGAATGATTGGCCCAACTTGCTACCCACCCCATGGGAGAGAGCCAGCCACTGACACTATTAATGATACTCTGCTGCACTTGCAGATAGAAGCCTAGCATAACTGTCTTCTGAGAGGCCAAGGCCACTACAAGAAGATCTATAGTCTGAGATCATGGGGGCTCACAGAGACTGAACCACCAACCAAAGATTAAGCATGGCCTGGACCTAGGCCCCCTACACATATATAGCTGATGGGCAGTTCAGTCTTAATGAAGGTCACCTAGTAATTGGAATGGGAGCTATCGCTGACATGGACTCTGTTGCCTATTTTTGGATCCATTTCCCCTAGCTGGACTACCTTATCTGGCTTCAAAGGGAAAGGATGCTCTTAGTCTTTATTGATAATTGAGGTGCCAGGGTAGGTTTTTACCCCTTGGGGGCCTTCCCATCTCTGAGATGAAAAAAGAAAGATAGAAGTGGGGGTAATGGAGTATGAGGGTGGACTAGGAGGAGACGAGGGATAAGGCTGCAATCAAGCTCTAAAAAGAGTGAATTAATTAATTAATTAAAAAAACCAGTACTACAACAAATAGGTTGAAAGACAGTAGAAGCTAAAAAATTATTGACACGTTGCTTTTTTAAAGTTTTTACTTGTTGTTTGTTTTTCAAATACTAGAATAAATAAACAAAAAGTTCCATAGCCAGGAATAAAAAGAGTAATGTATTAAAATTCCAGTTTATAATCTCAAGGAATTTTTATTAGTATGCTAACATGAAAAGATTTTGAGTATTGTTTTGTTTTTCAGCACTTGGTGTTGCACCAAAGGCATTCATATATGCTAAGGAAGCACTTTACTACTGAGCTATATCTCACCTCTAATGGAAAGCTTTTAAGAAGAAATGTATCTATAAAGGCACGTGATCCAATAGAAACTCAGCTATTCATATCGTTAATGCTTTTAAATATTAGAAATAATGTTTTAATTGGAAAAAATGATAGATCACAAATGTAAAATAAACTAAGATAAAATGGAAGCTTGATTTGACTACAAAAATATTTAGAATGGCAGACATTTGGAATTGGTACCTGTGCCCAAGGGAGGTTGCATCAAATGCATTGAAGAACATAAAGAAATGAGTACTTCTGGCAGTTTCAGTGTTTCAGGTCTTATATTTCAGTCTTTAGTCCATTTGGAGCTAGTTTTTGTGTGTGTGTGTGTGTGTGTGGTCAGATGAGAGGTACATATCTAATTATATTTTTTATATGTTGATAAACAGTTTTCCTAGCACCATTTATTTAAAAATTCTCTTCTCTAACATGTGTGTTTGGCATCTTTGTTCAATATTAAATGAATGAAGCTATATGTTCTAATATTTGAATTTTTCTTAATTTTGTTCCATTTGTGATTTGGTGTTAGTACCGTATTTTTTACAACTACGGCATTGTAATATATCTTGGTATCTAGAATGGTAATAGGAAGTATCTCAACAGACATAGGTATAGGAAAGACCTTTGTGAATAGGTTCCATTTGGCCACATATGAAGGCCAACAGTGGACAAATGGGACCTTATAAAACTAAAAAGCTTCTGAATATCTAAGGAAGCAACCAATCACGTGAAGATGAAGCCCACAGAATGGGAGAGACTATTTTCTAGCCATACATATCTGACAGAGGATTACTGTCCAGAATACATTGTGAACTCAGGCAGAAAAATAATCAAAATAACAAACAGCCCGTTCACAAAATGGGCATGGGATGTAAACAGAGCATTCTCAAAAGAAGAAGTAAAAATGACTGGAAAATGTCTCAAAAAATCACCCTCATTCTTACAGATTGAGGAAATGCCAATGAAAACAACAATGAGATATCACTCTACTCCAATCAAAACAGCACTGATCAACAAAAGAAATGACCATAAGTGTTGGAGTGGATGCTATTGGTGATCATCAGGGAGTCAGGGAATAACTGTATGGCTTTCTAACGTGTGTGTGTGTGTGTGTGTGTGTGTGTGTGTGTGTGTGCGTGCGCGTGCATCCATGCATGCATGGATTATTATGATATGTACTGTATAAATGTATATAGTATGGGTCATGAATATAAACTGTATAAACTGGCTGCCTATGTTACTTGGGATCATTGTTTCAAAGTGAACTAAATTGTCTTACAAAATCCCCCATACTTCACATTTCTTCAGATCTTAGGTGTACCTTCAGTATTTTTTCTCTTATTTTATTTTGAATACTTAGTGCCTTTAATTAGAACCATAATTTACTTTGCTACCTAATTAGTACTAAAGTTTCAGAAAAAACAGAAACCACATCATATTCTTTTGGGGAGATTTAGTTCTTTGCAAATACAAAGAACTATAATTTATTGTGGAGAAATATGAACAAATATTTATTCATTCTAGATGGAGCTCTGATGGTAAACCAAATTCCTTAGTCCTCTCAAGTCTAGTTGGTGAGTCAATGAGTTTATTAGCATTACTTACAGAATTATAAACTGGAAATTAGACATGGCAGCAAGGGAAACACAAAGGTTTCTGTTCATCAAAAAGATCATGTCAGCAATTGAGATAGATCAAGATAGTTCCTGCTTTCGCCTATGAACCCTTGGCGAAAAAGATTTTATTTTGGATTGCAGTTCCAGATATTGGTAACTTCTTACAGAATGGGCCTTGAATCCAGTCAAAAACAGTCGAGGTTACCCTTTAGAGTATTTTTTGGTTGTTGTACCAGCAGGCACATTTTACCTGTTGTAGTGATAGTGTCACATGCTTTGATCTTAATGGAACTGGACTGTCAGTGATTATGTTCTCTAAAAGCCTATAACATGACCTCTGATTTTTTAAAGCCAACCAACAGTAGAGGCTTCTATCTTAGTTCCCAAATGGTTTTTTCATGACCTACATGCAAAGAATGTAGTGGTTTTAGCAATAGGGATTTGCCTTCTAACTCTGATATGTGAAAAACAGTGGCAAAAATCTGTATATTTTGTAGGGTCTGAGAGAACTTTTAAATACCAAACATCATAGGAAAGTGCCTGAGATCTGACACTATAATTTTATTTTCAGAACTTTATGAATTTCAGGATTCATACCAGACACTATCTCTGCTTTAGCCCATCAGCCGCCCTTCCAATTACTTTCTCTTCCCTTCATTCAATACAACTCATGGAGGGTTAAAAGCTAGATTGTGTCACCCTTGTAATTTGTTGTCTTTATCCCAGTTCTGCTCATCAATATTTGTGAAATAAGTGCCAAGTATCACTGTCAGTTTTCTATAGTAGCCTATACATAACCCTGAGATAGGTGGCTCTTGAGGTTAATTCCCCAGTAATTTGCTTGCCTAAAAATTCTTTCAATGGAGCCATTTCAGTGTCCATCTAGGTAAAGGCACATCTCTATCCATCACTGGCAAGAAACAGGCTACATAGTCTACATGACACTTTAAACGTTATGCGCATGCCCTATGACAAGGCCCTAAGAAAAATTAGGCTTCACATGTTTTGACAATATGCAAAATATCAAAATAGTGCCAAGATATTAAAGCTAGAAGCTTTAATTCTTTTTCTGTCTTGGATTGGACCTTCAACCCAACTTTTATTGGATTGGCTGGATTAACTTTTACTGAGATTGAATCAGTGATGATGTTTAACCTGCTGCAATGCCTTATAAACCAATTGCGTTTGCTGTTCTAACTCTATGAACTGAGCTTCCGCTCTTTTTGATGACAGGAAGCAAAAGCGAATTAGATCCCCACATCATCTCATGTGGTAGCACAGGCTACACACAACAATAAGACTTCAGGCAGCAGCACAGTTATATGCATGGCCATGATGAGGTCCCTGGCATGTGCTGATGCTAAAGACTGTTGGAAGTTGGTCTGATGTATTTTGATGCTAATTACTGCTGGTTGTCTCTGTCCCAAATTGTACCTTGCCTAAGAACCTAATCTGTTTTACCAATAAAAGTCCATCAGGGCAAATGGGTAGCATGGGTAAAGTTCCTGGGCTTTGCAAGACAGGGAGAATCTTGGGAGGAGGAGAAGAAAAGAGTAAGAAGGAGGAGAAGCACATGGTTGGCATGGCTGGAGATTTAGCTGAGATGATGGTAATTAGAAAGTGCTTGGGATTATGGATGGAGGTAGCATGATAGAAATTATTAGCAGCAGATGGCATTGGATTGGGGCAGGCTTCTCATACTTTCCCCACTACAAGAAGTAGTTTAGTTGATTAACATCTCCCCTGCCTCATGGTAACTAAGGCTATTTTACAATATAACAGGTGCCTGTGTCTTGATTGACTGATAGTGGGCTGGAAAGTACTAATGTAATAATAATAAATATAGGCCTGATAATAAACATTATTAGGCCATACTGATTAAAATAACCACAAGAGAAGACCATGCAGAAGTCCATGATTTATGCTCCCACTGACTGTAAAGGGCAAGGAAGCTACCTTTTCCATAGATTTGATTGCTACAGACTCACAGTTGAAAAAGATGGATTACTTATTAACACATAGTCCTTTGTCTGCTCTGCCCACTCCCCAAAACTAACAGCCTAGAGAGAAAGTCATCAAAAAGAATTCTTTAAAATTGGAATGAGGATGCTGACATGTAGCTTTCCACAACTGATGGTGGAGATGGAATTATTATTTTTTGAAGAAGCTAGCCACCAGTAGCTTGACCATTCTTTCCTCCTCCTCTTCCACCACAAACCTCCTCCTTTTCCTCTGCCCCTTCTCCTTCTCCTTCTCCTTCTCCTTCTTCTTCTCCTTCTTCTTCTTCTTCTTCTTCTTCTTCTTCTTCTTCTTCTTCTTCTTCTTCTTCTTCTTCTTCTTCTTTTTCTTCTTCTTCTTAGTCTTCTTCTTCTTCTTTTTCTTCTTCTTCTTAGTCTTCTTCTTTTTCTTCTTCTTCTTCTTCTTCTTCTTCTTCTTCTTCTTCTTCTTCTT
>OU015745.1:129136525-129169476 GCA_907169655.1 Acomys percivali | reverse complement strand
ATATATATATATATATATATATATATATATATATATATATATATGATACATTTCCAAATATGTAAAAGTGTTAAGGGCTCAACATTATCTCATCTATGATGTAAAAAAACAAACAAACAACTTTCACACAATGTGGGCAAGATAACATTGCAATGCCCTTGGCCACCACCCATGACAGATATGGAACTGTGAGGGTAACATTGAACAGCTACTCTGAATATACACTGCTGACTGCTTCTAATGAATATGAACTGGTCTTGAAATTCAGCATTTTAAGAAATAGTAAGACATGAGTTAGCATAATCCAGAACAGAAGATAAAGATCTGTCTAACTGAGTAATTTCTGTCTAAAGTAACATTTGTTACAATAACATTAATGGAGGCCATCACTTTATTTAGCTCTCTGTAACCAAAGGTTATTGTTCTTCAGAAGCTACTGGGCCACACCAAAACAGTTATGAAAGCTTTAAGCTTGGAAACTAAATTCTCATCTTGATAAGTTCTTGATGATTTATCTAACTTAACTTGGTCATAGTTCCTCAGCAATCTTTAGAGTTTTATAGCCACAAAATTTGTGTATACAACTTTATAGTCTCTATTATCACCAACAATGATTTACTATTCTTATAGTTTGCATTTTAACATGAAATTCTCTAATAAGTATTTCTTAGGATATTATAATATTTCACGGAAGAAATACACATAATATACTCTGAAAGTGGTAGATATTTGCCTCCCCTAAGACAAACTTTATCCTTTATCTATACTTAAATTTTTTGTGCTAATACACTTTTTATGAAAATGTATCTTCAGCACAAAAAATAACTTTCTCCAAATCTTTCAACCAAGTTAATAACATGTTTTAAGATAATTTAAAACAATGTATTTAGCCTACTGTCCTACTGTGCATTCAACCTGTTACAGTTTAAGATGTCCTTAAGAGAACAATACAATTATTCTTACCATGCTTTAGATTTCATACTTAACCATGTTTCCAACCTAAATGCATAAATGCATAGATTTAATCTTAAGTTACATGTCCTTCTAAGCTCATGAAACAGAAGTGTGGTGTGTGTGTGTGTGTGTGTGTGTGTGTGTGTGTGTGCAAGCACATGCATATATGTTGTGGTAACCTATTTTAAAATAGCCAACATATTGGAAGTAATATTTAATAAAACAATAATTCAAATAAATACTAAAAACATGTGGCTGTAACTTGATAACATGTGTTTGCAGTGTTGAGTGCTAATCAGGGTCAGTTGTGGTCAATAAAATAGCTGCTTTCTATGTAAAACTCTTAAAAATTCCTATGAGATTCCCTTACTTCTTTCCTATACTATTCATTCTGTGCTGTTCCATAAATACAGAGCAAACCCCTTTGTGCGAGGCCGACACAGATCTACTAGCACACAGAAATAACATAGACACATCTCACAGATACATTCTAGAAAGATACACAGGACAGACATCAGGCATGGGAACACACACACACACACACACACACACACACACACACTACACACAACACCAGGCATAGCACACAGGCAACAGAGACAGAGAAATTAGACACACATAACAGACAAATTATAAACAGGCCAATAATTTCAGACCACAGAGAAATGGAAGACATAGGGGCAGAAGAGGAAAATACAAATTTTGGCTCACTCTAAGTCAAGTTAATCCAGAGGAAAATTGCTTTATATTTATTTCTTCTTGTAATATTGACACACCTTGACACAAAATTTACAACCTGACCACAGTTTGCCCTCTCTCTTCTCCTTCCAGGCCTTCCCCCCATATCCCCTCTTTTGTTTCTAGTCTTAAAAAGCAAGCATTCCATAGATATCAAGCAGCCATGACATATCAAATTGCAGTAAGACTAGGCACCTCTTCTCCTACTAAGGAGAGGCTAGGTAACCCAGTAGGGGAAAAGGGTCCCCAAAGCAGGCAACAGATTCAGAGAGAGCTCCTGCTCCCACTATTTAGAGTCCCACACAGAAAACAAGCTGCATCCCTGTAAGACATGTCCCAAGGACCTAGATCAGTGTCATACTGGTTCTCTGGTCATTGGTTCCATTTCTGTGAGATCCTTGGAGCATATATTACCTAATTAAGTGAGATTTCCTGTGGTGTCCTTAATCTGTCTGGTTCCTACAGTTCTCTCTCTTCTTTAGAATTCTTCAAGCACAACCTCATGATTGACTGAGGGTCACTGCTTCCATTTCCATCAATTGCTGGTCAAAACCTTTCTGATGATTTGGCTTTGATAACTTTGATGACTGGCTAGTAGCCAGTTAATGAGTATGCAGAATGCAATTAGTAATCAGTTTCTATCTTAGGTCACTGATCTATTCAGCATCTGGGTTCTCACTCTTCAGGCTGACTCACTGGAGGACTCCCTTTCTGAGAATGGGTTTCAAATGGGACCAGTCATTGATTGGCCTCTCCCACAAGTTCTGTGCCACCTGTACCCTAACACATCTTTCAGGCAGCACAAATTATATGTCAAAGGTTTTGTGACTGAGTTAGAGTCCTGGGCTCACCACTGAAAATCTTGCCTCTTTACAGCCAGTTCAGACTCCAAGTCCCCCACTGTCAGGCATCTTAGCTAGGGACACCCTTCTAGCTCTCAGGGAGTTTCCATTGCACTAGGTTTCTAGCTTGTCCCATAGAGGTTCTTCATTCCATTTGTCTTTCCCATTTCTCTCCACAGCTGTCCTCCCCATACTCAACCATGCCTGTTCCTATTTGCACTGCCCTCCAGACCCATCCTTTGTCCACCTGTGTTGTCTAATCTAGTGCCTCTTTACAGTGTGATTCACGTGCCCCACCTCCTTGAGCCTCCCTGCTACTTAGCTTTTCTAGGCCTGTGCACAGTAGCATGGTTATCCTTTACTTTACAGCTAACATCCACTTATGAGTGAGTACACAGCATGTATGTCTTTCTGACCCTGGGTTATGTCACTGAGTATGACATTTTCTAGATACATCCATTTGCCTGCAAGTTCCATGATGTCCTTGTTTTTTTTAATTTTATTTTTTTATAATTTATTCACATTACATCCTGTTTGTAACTCCTTCCCTTGTCTCCAGCGCTTCCCACCCACCCTCTCTCTTCCCCCTCCCACTCCACTAGTCCTCTGAAAAGGGAAGCCCTCTGCCCCTACTATATGACCACCTCTCATTACGATTGTCTGTATCCTTGACCTCTGCAGGCCAGCAAGGCCACCCAGCCCATGGGGAAGCAATTTAACAGCAGACACAAGAGTCCATGTCAGAGATAGCTCTCACTCTTCTTCCCACATAGAGACTGAGCTGCCAATTGGCTACATCTGAACAGAGGGATCTAGGTTCGCCATGCATTGTCCTTTGTGCAAAAGTCTCTGCAGGCCCCCATGGGCCCAGATTTGTTGGCATTGTTGGTCTCCTTGTGGAGCTCCTGACCGCTCCAGGTCCTTCTATACCTCCCTCTTCCATAGGACTCTCAGTGCTCTGCCCAAAGTTTGGCTGTGAGTCTTAGCATCTGCTTTGATCCCCTGCTGGGTGGAGTCTTTCAGAGGACATCTATCTTGGCTCCTGTCCTGTTCCCTCTCTTTCCTCTTTCAGTGTCTCTTCTATTTGGGCCTTTTGAATGCAAACCAAGCAACCTTCTTATGGTTCTCCTTGTTATTTAACTTCTTTAGGGCTGTGGATTGTAGTGTGGTTATTCTGTATTATGTTGTTAATACCTGTTTATTAGTGAATATATACCACACACTTGGGATGATTCCCCTCAGACCAGCTCTGGGAACAGTGAAGAGGAAAGGAGAGAAAGTCTTAGCGCATCCACAGAAGGGAGAATTGAGCAGGTGTTGAACAGCTGGTTAAGGGAAACCAACCATTGGGGAACAACTGGATATAGCAACCAGCTATTGAGAAGAGGCTGAGATATGGAAAAAAAAAAGAAAGTATGCTATATACAGTGAAGGTCTTAAAGCACAGGAGAACTTTAGTTTTCTGTCTCTCTCACATGCTTACTGCCTATTGTCTCTGTTATTTGTTCTCTGTTACTCCTTGGGCTAGACCCAATATTTATTTAAAGTGAGGTGCATTTTTTTTTCATTACAGATTACATCATGATTTTCTCATCTCTTACAATCAATAGAATATTTAAAAATCAACAAAGCAAGAGAATAGTTTAACAAGGAAATACAAACAGTTCTGTATAACCTACAATAAATCATACAGAAAAAAAATCAATCAATTTCCAAGCAGTGGTCAGTATAACCATTGTGTTTACATGATTGTCATAGCAACATAGATTGAGCTAAATGTTCTCTAATAAAGGAAAAACTTGACTTACTCCCAGACCTAAACCAACAGGTGTTCTATCTAAGCCTAGGCTAACTGCCAAAGGGTCATCTATTATAAAATATCTATAAAGCATGACATTTCAAGCACACCTTCTATTGCTCTCAAAGCAGATTCTAAAGAAACTTTTCTACAGCTAACAATATCTAGCCAGGTACTGTTATGTCAAAGTCCTACCTTTCTTTCAAGCAGTTTCTGCATGACTGTTAACAGTCAGAGCCAAGACTCTAGCGTTGTTTTAAGCCTTTGGCCTGATGCCTTCTTTCAACATTCTCTGTGGGGAAAAGTTTTCCCTGTTTGAATTTCATTAAGGCTCATAGTCAATGTGAGAAATAAGAGAAAGACAGTTTAAGGAGAAAATCAGATTTCAAAATGACTTTAAAGCAAAATTACATCTGGACCACACATAATATTTAAGGGCAGTGGTGATCAGCCAGAGATCTTTGGAACTTGGTCAAGCAACACACCAATAGCTGTTCTGGATGTCTAGATTCCATGCTGGACAGAGATCTCTGAAACTTTGTCAAGCAAAGTCTCTAGGACTTGTTCTTATGACAGATGATCTTTTGTAGCTCCATCCATTTGCCTGTAAATTTCATGATTTCATTGTATTTAATAGCTGAGTAGTATTCCATTGTGTAAATGTACCACAATTTTTGTATCAATTCTTCGGTTGAGGGACAACTTGGTTGTTTCCAGATTTTGGCTATTATGAATAACAAATATCCTTATTGTATGGTAAAGCATCTTTAAGGTATATGTCCAGGAGTGATATAGCTGGGTGTTGAGGTAAATTTATCCCCAATTTTCAGAGCAATTGCCAGATTGATTTCCAAAGTGGTTGTACAAGTTTGCACCTCCACCTGCAGTTGAGGAGTGTTTCCTTTTCTCCGCATCCTCTCCAGCATGTGCTGCACTTGAGTTTTTTATCTTAGCCATTCTGAAAGGTATAAGGTGGAATCTCAGATGGGATCTCATCAAACTGAAAAGCTTCTGTAAAGCAAAAGACAATGTCAACAGAACCAAAAACAGCCTACACACTGAGAAAAGTTCTTCACCTACCCTACATCCAACAGAGGGATAATATACAAAATATATAAAGAACTCAAGAAACCAAACACCAATAAACCAAATAAAAATCAAGTACAGAGCTAAGCAGAGAATTCTCATATTTTGGTTGTGAGCCTAGCCTTTAATGGCTGAGCCATCTCTCCAGCCTGAGAATTCTCAATAGAGGAGTATCGAATGGTGGAAAACATTTAAAGAAATTCTCAATGTCCTTAGTCATTAAGTAAATGTAAATCAAAACAACTTGAGATTCCATCTTACACTTATCAGCAAGAGTAGTGAATGTACATGTTTTTGTTTTTATTCCAAATGTGGGATATGTAGTAGATGAAAACATGTTTTTGTTTTCATCCCAGGTGTAGGATGGGAAACAGACTTTTGAGAGATCAGGTGATGTTTATCCACTAGAAGACAGATCACCTCATCTACAGGCTAGATTTTTGCCATATGAAACACATCTTAGTACAGACTCTGAGATAAATGATAGATAGATAGATAGATAGATAGATAGATAGACAGACAAATAGATAGATAGATAGACAGACAGACAGACAGACAGACAGACAGACAGACAGACAGACAGATAGATAGGTAAATACATTTGCCCAAAACAGGAGGTAGGGGCTTTTTAGGTCTTGGTATTGTTTGGCTATTCATCGCTCCACATCAAGACACTCCTAGAGAGAACTGCACCAGAGAATACATCAGAGTTCCAGGTTTTGGCTGCTGTTCCAGATTCCAGCAGCAGCTTTGGTTGAATTCCTGGTCTCCTGAAATCCTGCAGACTACACCAGGGGAATCACTCCCATGAACTGAGTCCAAAAAGGTCTACTTTTCCTGTACACATTAAACTCTTTTCTCTGCTATCCTGGATAGGTGGCTTGGAAAGGAGGTATAAGAATTAAAGAACCACAAATAAAGTAGGTTAGATAAGGGGACGAAGCCTGTAAGGATGTTCTCATTGTTAATAGCTGAGTAGTATTCCATTGTATAAATGTTCCATGTTTTCTTTGTCCATTCTATGGTTGAAGGACAACTAAGTTATTTCCTGTTTCTGGCTATTATGAACAAAGCTGCTATAAACATAGTTGGGCAAGTGTTCTTGTGGTATGGTGGAGCATCGCATCTTTTGGGTATATACCCAGGAGTGGTATAGCTGGGTCTTGAGATAGGGTTTTTTCTGAAAAACCACCATATTGACTTCCAATGTGGTTGTAAAATTTCCACTCCCACCAGCCATGGAGAAGTGTTCCCCTTGCTACACATCCTTCCAGCATCTGAGATCACTGGAGGTTTTTTGTTTTTTGTTTTTTGTTTTTTTTTTATCTTAGCTATTCTGACATGTAAGATGGAATTTCAGAGTAATTTTGATCTGCATTTCTCTGATGACTGAGGATATTGAACATTTCTTAAAGTGTTTTTCAGCCATTTGAGACTCCTCTGTTGATAAATCTGTTTAGATCTGTACCACATTTTTTAAATGGGTTATTTGGTTTTCTGATGGCTAGCTTATTGAATTCTTCATATATTTTTAAAATTAGCCCTCTCTTAGACATGGGGTTTGTGAAGATCTTTTCCCATTCTGTAGGCTGCCATTTTTTCTTTTAACTGTGTCCTTTACATTGCAGAAGCTTTTCTGTTTCTAGAATTCTCATTTATTAATTACCAATCTTAGTGCTGAGCTGTTGGTGTTCGTTCAGGAAGTTGTCTCCTGTGACAATGCATTCAAGGCTTTTACCCATTTTTCTCTATCAGATTTAATGTACTTGGTTTTATGTTGACATCTTGAGTTTTGGGCTTTTTTTTTTTTTACAGAAGCAAATTGTTGATTTAATGTACATTACTGAGATTCCAATGAGTTAAATAAGCTCTACATATTTCTCAAATTTCAACCACTCACTCTTTAAAATAAAGCTGACTCTATATCATTCTATAGGAATGAAGCATTTACAAGAGAATGAAATAGTTTTTATGTCAAAGTTAGAAAAATATCCTATTCACTTTTGGATATCTCAGAAAACTGGGAATAGGGCTTCCTCAAGACCCAGCTATTCCACTCCTTGGAATATACCCAGAAGATGCACCAGCACACAACAAGAAAATTTGCTCAACCATGTTCATTGGGCTGTTTTTTAAAAGTCTGATACAATTCTGCCCTAAAGCACTCTGGCTTTGGGCAATTCTTGAGAAGAGGGAGAATTTTCATAACTATTTCTGTTTTGTTAGGGTTTATAAGTCTTTTTAAATTGTTTATTTGATCTTGATTTAACTTTTACAATCGATATCTATTGAAAAATTGTCTCTATTTGATTTTCCAATTTTGTGGAGTATATGCTTTTGAAGTAAGGCTTAATGAATGTTTGGATTTCCTTCCTATCTGTTGTTGAATGTCCCCCTTTTCATTTCTGATTTTGTTTATTATTGATATTGTCCCTCTGCCTTTTTACTTAGTTTGGCATTTTTGTTGATTTTCTCAAAGAAATAACTCTTTGTTTTATTGATTCTTTGTATTGTTCTCTTTGTTTATATTTTACTGACTTTAGCCTTGAGTTTTATTGTTCTTTGCCATCTACTCTGGGGTGTGTTTGCTTCTTTTTGCTCAAGAACTTTCAAGTGTATTGCTACGTCACTAGTATGGAACTGCACCAATTTCTCTATGAAGGCACTTCATGTTATGAGCTTTCCTTTTAATACTGTTTTTGTTGTGTCCAATAAGTTTGGGTATGTTGTTCCTTCATTTTCTTTGGATTCTAGGAAGTCTTTAATTTCTTTTTATTTCCTCTTGATATAGTTGGCATTCAGTAGGAAGGTATTCAGTTTCTATGAGTTTGTAGGCCTCTGCAAAAGCAGCTGTAGTTGTGGCCATCAGGGGTATCTTTAATGTGTTAACTAACACACTATTCTCCATATCTGTTTACTGTTATCCATGGTGCATTGAGAGATTATAATGGATTAAGGAACATGTACTATTAGACATCACAGGAACTGTACAATATTATTCATTACCACAATAGCATGAAGCACATCATGGCATATCACATGGAGAATTAAGATTGTCTCTGAGGATGCTACACTGCAATGAATATCAGTGCAGTTTTATGTCTTCACATCACCACAGAAGCATTTAACTGTTTCTTTGCAACTCGTTGATTCTCTTGGCCTTTGTGTAGGTACCCATTCTGTTGATTTTTTATGGCAATAACTGAATAAACATATGTTCACAATAGTGAGGCTCCTGCAGATTGAACAAAGAAAAGATTCCACCCAAGTGTAGTTTTGTGATATGTGTGTGTGTGTGTTTACAAGAGAACAGTTAAATGGTTTCGTACAGAAGCAAGAGTGACTTAAAAACAGCTGCATTACCAGAAAGACTACAAACATGGGTGACAATTTATGGAGCCTGAGTCTCTGGCTCAACCTTGATTACATGTATTATTGCAATATAGGGAACATTACATGCCTAATATGCAGGCAGAATCGGCAGAGTCTGTGTATACCTGTGACTGTGCAATACCATAACCCAGGACAGGATCCTCATGGGTGCTGTAACTTTGCAAGCTTCCTGAGAGTTCTAAGTTTCATTGTTTTACTGGAACCTTGCTCCACTATTCCTGAAGAACTGTTTCAACTTGGAGAAAATAGCTTACTACAGAAAGATTGATAAAAACTAAACTTCCAAAACTATTGTGACAGAAAATAGTGCTATGTTTTAAGAGCCTTTGACAACCGCAAAATACATACTGATAAAAAATATTAATATTATGAGGTTTGTCATTCAAAATAACTTACAGCATTTAAAACTATTTTGTCTAGAAATGAGAAAATTATAAGAAAAATATTTTATGGTTCTTATATTTTATGGATTTCCATAGTACCAGCTCCTAAGGACTCACTACAATCAATTATCATTTCATATTCTGGTATAAGAATAAAAAGATAAATATGCAGTATTTCAGCTTTTCCCTCTTTAAAATTGCTCCTAAAATGCATTTTGAAAAAAGTGAATAACCAGTTTTCCTATTTGATGTTTCTAAAGTTGAAAACACTAAAGAAAATATAAGATTAATTTGAACATTCTCTATAGGGGTAATAACTTATTCCCACTATTGTACCATAAATATGCCATGGCAACCCTATTAACTGATTCAATCTAATTAGTGTCAAAGCAAGGTGCATGTCCTGAATGAATGACTGCATTCAACAATAAACATTAGAGCCAAGATACTCATAATGAGATACATTTTTCAAAGAAGTGTTTTCATAGTGAGCACTCGGAAAAATTTTATGGAACACCAACTTAGTTTACTCCAACAAATATTTCCTGAGTATATATCATCTACAGTGTTAAAAGTTGTAGGCAGCCTCAAGTGAATTAAAAGCACAAAGTAATTTCTAGAAGGAAACTGATATATTCAACTAGAAACTTCTAGTTTTAGGTGACAAGTGCATTGAATAAACTTGTAAAGGGTTTTATAGGGAAGAAAAAATGAAGCTGTTTACTCTGCTTGGAAAGTGGAAATAGGATATGGACCAGTGATGAGGAGGATTCTTTGCTATGATATCATCTGAACTAGAAGACAAGAATGAGGCCTGAGTCCTAGAGAGGTGGCAGAACACTAGCCTTATCCAGGCCAAGGGACTTGGATAGTTCTACAATGCTGAAATATATAGCAGGCCTGGGGACAGTGTTAGGTCATGAATTAGGATTATAAGCTTCCATTGGGGGTTTGTGGAAAATCATATCCATTTTTAGTTTGCCAAGGTAGCTTACTATGTACAGGCACTTTTTCCCCCAGCTGACAAACTGCATTTAATCCTTAGGGACCTATATAGTTCAGGGAGAGAACTGACCTTTGTACATACTCTTCTGACTTAAAGATGTTTGCCCATGGTGCATTAATCTGCGTATAAACACACACACACACACACACACACACACACACACACACACACAAACACGCACGCACGCACGCACGCACGCATGCGCACACATGAACAATCACACGTGCACAAAGAACTAACAAGTGGAACGTGCCGAAAATACTGCTACTAATACAATGCTTTTGCTTTTGTTTTTCACAAAAAAATATTCTATGCATTTCATAGAACTTAGAACTTAGAAGTGAGACAATTATTTGGCAGTAGACATTTAAGTTAACAATCTATTAATCTGATTTTAAATACTAATCTCATGTGGAAACTCACCCTTCTCTTTTGTTTAATATTAAATTTAGGAAGCATCAACTCTGATACATTAACTTGGAATGTTTAGGGTGAGCAGAACTCCCTGCATCCACTCATTAGAGAGCTCCTCTGGTGAAGCTCACAGTATCCTGTGTTTTTCTTTTAGATGTCATTCAGAACATTGTCCAAATTCATCTTTTGATTCATCCTTATCCAGCAGTCTTTACTTCTCCCCTCAAGATCTGTTTTATTCAAACTGCACCCAAAGTTCATGCGAAAGTCGATCCTACTATCCATTCAACTGTGAAGAATGTCCTGTCCATGGCTAGATCTGGGTAGGGGTTCAAAGTTTACTGCCTATAATTTCCTTGGGTGGTGTGATAGTTTGAGCAGGTGCCCTGGTCCCAGATTTGCCAGTCATAATGTTCTTTTTGTAGGTTTCTAGGACCCTCTGGATCCTTCTATTTCCTCATTCTCCCATGCTTCTCTCACCTAGAGTCCCAATAGGATGTCCTCCCCTCCGTCATACTTTCCTGACCATGTCCCCTGGAGGGGGAGACCTGATGGCACTCAGAGGAAGAACAGCAGGGTACCAAGAAGAGACTTGATACCCTATGAGCATATACAGGGGGAAGAAGTCCCCCTCATTCACAGTCATAGGGGAGGGGAGTAAGGGGAAAATGGGAGGGAGGGAGGAATGGAAGGATTCAACGAATGGGATGAGAATTGAGATGTAAAATGAATAAATTAATAAAATATATTAAAAAGCAAACTGCAACCAAAATAAAATTTTTAAAAAGAATAGTTCCACCATCTATTTTTTCTCTATTTTAGATCATTCTGATGTTACCGCTGTGTTTAATATTGAAAATGAAATGCCCATCATGGTCTATCTTTCCTTGCTTAGTCTCTGGCTCTATAAAAGGCTTAAGCCTTAGGCTATGACTCTGGTACTCTTTCTTACTCAGTCTGTCCCCATGGGTCTTGTTATTGTCTGCATCACCTTGAAATATAGTGTGAGAACTCTTTATTCTCAAGATGTTAAACCTGACTCTCATGGAACACTCTTTGATGAACACTTCTCCTAAGTGTTCATAACTCAAATGATAGACTCAGATGGTCCCCTTCCTAGAAAAACTTTCACCAACATTTTTTACTAAATATACCACAGGAAAGAAATCCTTGAACCACTGTGGTTTGGAACATGAGGCATCAATTCTTCCCCTGGTGAATGCATCTAGGCTGAGGAGTAAATAGGAGCAAATGCCAGGTGTCAGCAGAAAAATCCAATCATACCGATTTCTACAAGCCTTGGTGAGCTCCTAAAAGCTGCTCAGCTATCAAAATTGCACCACAAACAGGGACTAACCATTCATAAGTGAATCTCTAGTGTGGGCTCAAGCCATGGTACTGAGTATGCAGAAAAATATTTATACAATAATAACAACAGTATTAAAACATGTAAATTTATGATCATTACTTGAATAGGAAGATAAATGATAAAAATATATAATTTTATTATATTTTTTAAAAATTCTTCTCATTACGAAGAAACCAAAATTGACCACTGATGGGCCATTTCCTTCTTAGTGGAATTATAGTCCCTAAGAATGTGAAAGTGTAGCAACATTAGTCTGCAGCCTGTTAAATCTTAACCTATTCTAAAGCAAAGTGATGTTTTGTATCTAGTCCTTTTAAAAGGTTTTTCAAGACAAGGTTTCTCTGTGTAACAAACCTGGCTATCCTGGAATTGCTTTTGTAGACAAGGCTGGGCTTGAACTCACAGTGATCCACCTACTTCTGCTTCCAAAGTGCTGGGATTAAAGGCATGTGCCACCATGCCAGGCCATAGTCATTGTTTTATAGTCATTTTTTAAAATCTAAAATCAGACTGAGTGTTGTTTACATTGGCAAGTTATCACCAAAGACCATTTACTGAGCAACTTATAAATAAAACAAATTCAATTCTTACATTTCTTTTTTAAAAATTAATTTATTTATATTACATCTCAATTGTTATGCCATCCCTTGTATCTTCCCGTCCCTTCCTCCCTCCAGCTTTCACCCTATTTTCCCTTCCCTAGGTCTAGACTGAGGGGACTTCCTTCCCCTCTGTATGCTCATAAGGTATCAAGTCTCTTCTTGATAGCCTGTTATCCTTCCGCTGAGTGCCACCAGCCCTCCTCATCAAGGGGACATGGTCAAATAGGGGGCACCAGAGTTCGTGTGAAAGTCAGTCCCCACTCTCTACTCAAAAATGTCCTGTTCATTGGCTAGATATAGGTAGGGGTTCGATGTTTACTGCACGTGTTGTCCTTGGTTGGTGCCATAGTTTGAGCAGAACACCTGGGCCCAGATTTGCCCCTCATAATGTTCTTCTTGTTGGTTTCTAGGACTCTCACTTAGAGTCTCAATAGGATATCCTCACCTCTACCCCAATTTCCTGGTAAGTGAAGACTTTCATGAAACATGCCCTTGGGCTAATTCTTACATTTCTTCAGGTGGGTATTCTGAGATAAAAATGCCAGCAGATACTTTAGCTGACTTTTTGACTCACATATGTTACCTGCCTTTATTCTCACCAAAGCAACCGACCAATCAACAACCAAATAAGCAAGATAGTAGTCCTCGGACCTATTTTATTGAAATACTACTCCTACCTAATCCTCACTCTGCCTCTCTATCTCTGTCTGTCTGTTTTTCTGTTTGTCTGTCTGTCTGTCTCTGTCTCCCTCTCTATCCTTCTCTCTCTCTCTCTCTCTCTCTCTCTCTCTCTCTCTCTCTCTCTCTCATACACACACACACACACACACACACACACACACACACACAGCATAATCCTTATCTCCTCACAACATTATCTTGGTAATTAAGTTTCAACAGAAAAATGAGATGAAGGAAAACTTCAAACTGACCATTCTTGTAGCTTCTATTTTTTGTTTAAGTGTTGGGAAATAACAGAGAAAATATATTGATTTACACTTAAGGAACAAAAAAGAAAGATTAGAAACAGAAGTAACTCTGACACCCTCAGCAGGGGAACCAATGAGCCAAAGGACCATAGACATTCTACTCAAGATCCACTTAGACTGAAATTATAGGTCAGTGGTAGAACACTTGCACAAAATAGTGCAACTCTTAAGTCACTTTGCAGCACCAAAGGGAGAAAATAGTATGCTGGTGATTTGCCATACTGGCAATGGGAGGCTGTGGTTGCATCTACAAGTAGATATTCAGGAGGGAAAACCAAGGTGCCTACCTAAAAAGATTCAAAATCAGTGTCTCAACAATTGATAGACCAAGCAAAAGACATCAGATAGAATTAGTTTAAAAAATGAGTTTAACTAGAGTCATCACCATGTCCTCCCAGGACCCTGCACTGTGGCATCTCCAGAGATGACCTCCTCAATGGTTTCCTTTTGCTCTCCCAGCCCTCTCACATCCTAGCCCTATTCTCCCTTAACCTGATTCCCACACTCATTCCCTTCCCACCCTCTTTTCCATCCAGTTCCCTCTTTTCATCCACTTCTGATGTCTATTTTATTTCCCCTTCCAGGGGAGAGTCAAGCATCCTTCCTTATGTCCCCCATTTTGGGTCTGTGGATTATAGCTGAGACGCATAGCAGTGGGGAATATGGAGACAGAAGTGGCCACCTGGCCACCTTGTATAACCAGGCAGGACTTCTAGTGAAGGAAGTAGAACACCCAAACATGTATAAAACTTAGTGCACGCATTTAATCCCAGCACTTCGGAGGCAGAGGCAGGCAGATTGATGTGAGATCAAAGCCAACTGGGTCTACAAAGTGAGTCCAGGACAGCCAAGGCTACAAAGAGAAACCCTGTCTTGAAAACAAAACAAAAACAAAACACAAAACCTTTTCACTCAAAATGTATGTTGCCAATACAATGTGTAGGGATAAAGATGGAGCAGAGATTGAGGAAGGGCCAAACAATGACTAGCACAATTTGAGACCCACCCCATGGGTGAGAGCCAACCTATGACACTATTAACAATACTCTGCTATGTTTTCAGACAAGAGACTATCATAACTGTCCTTTAAGAAGCTCCACCCAGCAGCAGCAGATCAAAACAGATTATGAGACCCAGAGCCAAACCTTAGGCCTAACTTGTGCAGTCTTCTTGAAGAGTTGGGGGGAAAAGAAAGGGATGTGGAGGGGACAAGATCTCTACAAGAAGATCAACAGAGTCGAGGAACTGAGGACCATGGGTGGTCACAGAGATTAAACCGCCAACCAAAGACCATGCATGGACTGGACCAAGGTCCTCTACACATACGTAGCTGATGAGCTGCTTGGTGTATATGAGGGTCCACTAACAATTAGGGGCTGTCTGTTGCCTGCCTTTGGTTCACTTTCCCTCTGATGGCCTGCCTTGTTGGGCCTCAGTGGAAGAGGATAGACTTAGTGCTGGTTCAACTTGATGTGCTGGGGCAGGTTGGGTTGGTATATGGGGCTCCCCCTTTTCTCTGAAAAGTTGAAGAAGGAAAAGGGGAAGAGCATAGGAGGGTGGGACTTAGAGGAGAGGAGGGGGTTGTTGAAGGAATGTAAAGAGAATATAATTAAATAATTAATTAATTGAAAAAGAATAAGTTTTAATATTAATTATCAAAAGAACAATGAGAATATTCCAACCTCTGACCATATATAAGTGAAGACATAGGAACAAAAATCTATCTTACATAATATAACTGCATGAAACTTTTTGATTTCTTCACGCTTCATCTGTTTAATTTACTCATAAGACTGAATTAGAAAAAATAAATTTACAAATGATGATTGATATTAAAAGGATGGTAGCTATTTCAAAGAATCTTGTAACTTTTAAAAGTTACTTTAGCTAGAAAAACAAATAAGAAATACTATCATTAAATGATAATTGTAGCATTTTACTAAACTGAACTTGTTTTTCAGTATAAAATGATTCTAGTAAATTTGGTTATTTGGTATTGATAAAAATCTCTCTGTAACAATTACTACCTTTTACGCTTAGAGGACACTAGCAATAATGTAATTTAAATATATGAGTACCATACATTCACTCCTTCTGTTGTTTTGTAAGACCTACACAGTTGTAGAGTTAATGAGCAATTGTTTTACTATACTTACCCAAGTGTGGTAGCCCATGCCTTTAATCCTAGTACTCAGGAGGCAAAGGTAGGCAGATCTCCATGAGTTCAAGGCCAGACCGGTCTACAAAGTGGGTCCAGCACATCCAAGGATACGAAGAGAAACCCTGTCTCAAACAACAACAACAAAAACAATAACAAAACCAAAAAAAAAAAAAAAAAAAGAAAAGTTATATGACCTTGAAGAAGACTAATAGATGTCAAATGTAAAACTCCCTACCGCCACTCCATCCTGGATCTCGTAATCCATTTTTAACACTGTGGTAATTGTATTTGGCCTTAATGTTCCAAATAGTATCTATTTAAGATTTTAGTGTAAGTTCTGCTTCTAGAGCATAACAATGTCCAACATGGAAAGAAATCCCTAAAGGTTCAATGTGACAGTATATATTGGTGGTTACCAACAGATGAGTAAATGGACTTAAGCGAGGCTCAAGAGGAGGAAAATCATGTCTTGTACTAGAACCACTAGACCCTAGATAACTCTTCTTGGCTAATGGGGTATTGGTCTTCAAGGAGACTTTCATAAAAAAGTTTAATTTGTGACTGAATTCTAAATCTGATCCCCAAACATATGTGGCGGTTTGACTCCTCATTACAGAAGACACTTTTTGCCACAGACAAACAATTACATAAAATCACAAGTGGTCAAAATGCAGAAAACAACTCACTGTCGGATGCCCAGTTCCCAGTTGTTCCTTCTACAATACAAATCCTATACTAAAGGCTCAAGGAAATCTGAGGAAAAAGTGATAGAAAATTGTAAGAGGCAAAGGGCCAGGAAATATGTTTCAAGGTCATAGAGAGTGATGTTGCATTTATTAATCTCAGCAATTTGGCTGCTTAAGTAAGACCTGAAAAATTACAACACAAATTGACATGCCAATATGAATGAAAGAAATCTTATGGAGTTTCACCTATAGATGTAGAGTTACAGGTAATAGATAATTGCCAAAAGAGAAAATTATTCTTTCCTTAGGGAGGAACTCCATGATGGTTTATTCAATACTAATTGATAGACATAAAAACACATATGAAAAAGCAGTATTAAATGAATTAGTGTGTTGAATTTATGTACTTATTCATATAGATGTATGCTTCTGTGTATGTGTGCAACAATAGTAATTAAAGAAAAAGAAGCCATGAATTTTCATAGTTTGTGGGCTACAAGAAGAGGATTATAGAATAGAAGAAGTGGGAAGGAAGTTATGTAATTACATTCTAATAAAAACAAAATAACTTTAAAAGAAAAATTAGAGTAGAGCAGATTAATAGGTATATGGAGCTAAATATTTAGAAGCAACAAAAAATAGATCACTATAAAATAAATTAGAAAGTGTTAAATTAAAGTATGAAAACTGAGTAAGAAACACAGAAATATTTAATCCTTCTAGAATCAGACTTTTTTCTTTGTATAAAAACCTTCAACCAGAAAACTGTTCACTATATATGTCTTGAATATAATTCCAATATTGGAAATAGAATCAGTATCTATTTATTAAAACCAACTGTTTTTTTAAAAAAAGTTTCTATGTGATAGTTTCATTTTGTTGGGCTCATGAAGTTATGTTTGTCTGATTACTTGCCATTTAATAACATATATTCCTATGAATATATTGAAATTAAGTCCACTATCAAATCTAATGTCTAAATATATAAAAGGAAATCACTAATAAAGTATTTAATAATGTTATAGCAGTATTTTACACATAGAATTGCATATAGACTAAAGATCCTATTGTTGATTTGTAAAAATATAAGCTAATACCTCCATTCTTCTTGTTGTTAGTCAAATACTTTAAATATATATTTGGAGAAATACTTTGTCCCATATTAACATTATACAATAGTAGCCATGAGAACATGTAAAAATTAAGTAATTTTTAAATCTTGAATCAATTATGTTAAAAAGTAAGAGTTTCTAGGACCAAAGTCTTAGCACTGTGAACTTTGTCTTCAGCAATAAGGATTACCCACAATCTCTGTGAGACAGCAAAGACAACAACAATAGTCTCTTGAACTTCCTTGATCAACATTGCCAAAGGAAGTCTCTCATGCCTGGAGCTGTGGATTTTGTTACATTAATAATGCTCTTGGGAGGAAAATTTCTGCCAAGGTGGTGTAACATCTTCATTTCATATTTATACCTTATATATAACTTTATTTGTTATTTATGCATAAGATGGAATTTCATTTAAATATGAAATAATATGGTTCTTTAAGGCTTTTCAAACATACTTGGAAGATTTGAGGTGGATCTCATGTGCTATTAAAACCTCCTCCCTGAGGTCTGGCTTTCATAACACCAGATGGTGTTATGCTAGCTGCCAAGGGACAAATGGCAATCAATAATCCCACTCAACTATGGTGTCTATTAACCACAAGAATGACCAGCATGCAAGATCCCCCAAGGGCACAATAATACTATTCATATTTTGGCAGCAAGCAAAAACTATCTAATTGGAGTTAAGATCTGCCCAACAGGAGGTCAATCATGCCTGGTACTAGAAACATCCAAATACTCAGAGCTACTGAGACTGGATCTTAGATGAGAACCTAATACTGCCACTTTATACACCATCATAATTGCTAACTGTATTGTATGCTCTTGTCTTTATACCAACAGAAAAGCATAGCTCTAGCCCTCTTATCAAAGAAGATTATCTTTGTGTCAGAGGGACCATTATACAAAATCACAACTGGCCAAAAAGAGAACAATTGATCATGAACTACTCTGCTCTATTGGATACATCTACAACAAAAATGCTAGATCTAAGGCTTGGGGAACATTATGAAAAAGGATGAGGAAAGACGGTAGCCCAAGTAGTCTTCTGTGAGTTTGTGGTTTTGTTGTATTGATAAGGTAGTTTCATCTTTGATACTTCAACAGTATGTCTGCATAACACCCTTAGAAGGACAACACCATCACTAGGCATAAGTAGACAGGAAATCACAAGAGTCTCCTACATGATGTGTGGGTGGGGATTTCCTTCGATCAACATGCCCAGGGAATAATGACTAATTAGACTCAAAGTATAACTTACAAATACATAGGCTATATAACTAGGCCCTTTTCTGACTAGCTTATAACAAAATAATGCATTAACACTAATCTACACTTTTCCATGTAGCTGGTTACTTGTTCTCAGGTATCATCTGTCCATCCTCCTCACAACATGCTGCCTGAATTTCCTTTATCTGGTTATATCCCAGAATCCTTTCTGCCTGACAGATGTTCCACCTTATTTTTACCCTTTCCTATAGGCCATATATTTTCATTGGCAGGTATTACATCTATACAATACTCAAGATAGTGTTTGTATAGTCTCTAATCCTAGATAAAGAAATAAGGCAACTAATAATTGCTGAGAGAGGAAGAATTAGTTTTCCTTGGAGATAAGACCCCAGTTGGTTATATTATAACAAGTGTTCAATCCTAACATTCATGCATACAAGCAAGTCTAAGTGAACTCAGCAGGTTGCATTTATATCTGTATGGATTTATATGCACATGTAATGGTGATGATTACAAAAATAGAGGCAAAGAATTTGACTGAAAATTAAGATGGGGTTATGAGATGGGTGAGAGACTAGACATAGAAGAAGTCAGGAAAAGGAAAAGAAAGGGGGAGAAGTGATATAATTACATTTTAATTTAAAAATATCTTGGAGAAAAAGTAATAATGTTCAATTTGGAACATGCAATATACTTGTTATCTGGGGAAAATAATATGTGAACAGATTTTCAGTGGGAGGGAACAACCTGGAGTATCATAGTGCCAGAAGACACCTAATAGTCACAGACAGTGAATTTGATATTAGACATAATTTTAAAACTTTTTAAAGTGAAGGCACAAAAACACATGATTTAAATTTGTTTTGAAGTCAATAAACATTAATAATAGTTATAGGAACTTGTATAAAGCCAAATTATATAGCTCCAAGTTCCCTTGTACATAACCTGTCAATTTGCATATGCCATTTATCTATACAATAATGGCAATTCAAAAAGAGAAAAATTCACATTATCTATGTATTTTAACATACCTTAAAAGGATTTTTTAACTGGGGTATAGCATTTTTTTTGTAGGAAAGTGTTATAAGCACCCCATTAGCTTTGAAATATTTGCATCATTTCACAATATTTACTCTTAAGCACCTTAAGTCATGAATAACAGGGGCTTTATGAACACATTAGCCATATCCATATATTTACATAAAATTCAAATTCTCATCACTATGTAGAACAAAATTCTCAAAAGAAATTCAAAATAATAATGAGATCTCAAACATTGGTCAAAAATGCTTCCCACAATAGCCATAGACTATTTAACAAAAAACTAGTCTTAATAAGGAAAAACCTTTGTTTAAATTGTCAGTGTTTTATATGTTATTTCCAAAGCAAAACAGGCTGTAGCTATGGTTACTATGTACTATGATTACCTCTTTAAGTTGAAATTAAATACCTGTTGCTAAAGATGCCACATACTTCAGATACAGGATTAAGAAGATTTAAGCTGGATTTGTCGAGCTTTTGTAGTGCTAAAAGATGCTATACAAGCTGCCAAAAGCAGGAATCAGTCAATAATCCTATCCAGCTGGAAGGTATATGAACCACAACAGTGACCTTAAAGGCAAAATATATCTAAAGCTGCACTACTGGCACTGAAGACTTGGGGTAGCTAGAGCTTTTTAACTGGACTAGAAGTCCACTCAATGGGATGGAAATCATGTCCGATACTTAAAACCTAGACAATTAACCCAGGGCCAGTGACATAATTGATCTTTGCGGTGAAACTACTATTGATACTTTATAAGACCAGTGTAATTCCCAACTGCATTTTAAATATTTATAACTATACTCACAGACAAGGGTGGCTCTCATTTCACATCAAAAAAGTTTCACTTCAGAGCAAATAGAGATCATTACGATCCCCCCAAATGGTCATAAGATCCGAAGTTATAGGGAGTATAGCTCGATAGTTATAGTTATAAGACAATCTGTACATGTAAAGATCAGGTAACATTACAGAAAAGTGGTTGAAAAGACTGTAAGAGGCAGAGATTTTGCAAGTCTTCTGTGGCAGTGTGTCTCCTGGAAATGACAAGGAAACTCCACCCACAATTACTCAAAAATATGGCTGCATAAACAAGGCCTGATCAATGACACCAGCAACAGAGGTGTTACCGTGGAAGTGAGGAATCCTAAGGGGCCCAATAATCAATGAATTAGAAACAGCTAAGGAATTCTGAGAAAGGGAGAATTAGTTTTACAAGTATGAAATCCCTAATTGGTTATATAATACAATGCCATCAATCCCAAATTTATATATACACAAACAACGCCAAATGGGCCCAGTACCTTTTATTTATCTCCTTATTCACACATACACACACACACACACACACACACACACACACACACACATACACGCACATGCACACACGTGCATAGCCATGCACATGTGTGTGATATGTGCGTGTGTGTGTGATATTATCAATCAAGGAAATAGAAGCAATAGTATGAGAAAAAGTGTTGAACACTGAAGAGACTCAAACATATAACAGAAGAAAAAGTTATTCAAAGTAAAATGACTGTAGATTACTTAGCTGTAAATTGCATGTATATCATATCCTCCCCACCTCAAAATTTCAGGAAACATTGCAGAAAAGACCATATAAGCATAAGGACCAACAGTTATGGAGAACCAGGACTAAATAGCTTCTTCTAGGCATGGTAAGAGTACCACTCTCATGAAATCTGAGCAACTCTGGATGCTAGCAGAAGACTTGCACAAGGTCAAATCAATTATCATTCTGACATGGAGTTCACAAACCTTCACACCTTGCTTAGTAATTGCTGGAAATCTATGACTTTCATGTGGAAGAATCAGTTCCCTTTAAGGATGTAGTACCTCATAGACTGGCCATGCTTCTCACATCTATTAGTATATAGTCAACTCAAAATTAAAACAGTGTATAATGTTTAAAAGTAAAGGGAAGTTATGAAATCAATATTTGGGGTGATGAGATGAGGGTAGACTCATAGGGAGTGAAAGGATAGAGCTGTGGATTAATATGATCCAAATACAGTCTACATTTACATGAAACTCTCAAAGTATTAATGATAAAATACTATGTTAAAAGTAAAAATACATAAAAATGGGGAAATCCCAAAACCATAATAATAAGGAAACCATTAGAGACTTTTATAATAGACTCACTTGACACTTATTATGGCTATATAACATAGGATATAAAATATGTGGACATTATCAAAGAATTAGTTACAAGTGTTTTAAAAATATTTTAGGAGAATTTCTTCATAATGTAAAATATATTACATGTATTTTCAATGTTTTTTAGGTCTTTCTTCAATATGTGCTTTCTTATTGATTAAAATGAAAGTGCAAGATGCAGTGAATAAATAATAAAATATTTAAATCAAATATCTTTGGATATTAAAGTTGGTAAATAATAATGAATGCTTATTATATGTGAAAATAGCTTTAGCCTTTTTTTAGTTAGCTCATAGTTTTTTATAGTAACAACAAAGAAATTTGATATAAATGTAGCATTAGTTAAATGTCTCTATTTGTTAAATTTTCTATTAGGAATTGTGGGGAAAATATACTACTTATAATGAAATTTTGTGATTATTTTTGTACCTCTACTATGTCAGAATTATCTATTACTTTAGTATGTTAAGTCTTACCATCATAAGGGTCACTGTACATAGGTGTGAAGGAAGAAAGTTGCTTTGAAAAACCGTATTATTCAATACCATAAAACCTTACCAGGGTGTTTTTCTTATTTGGTTAGTTTACTCATGCCTTTGAAGATTAACCAGGATGCTTCCCAGGCCTTTCATGATCTCTGCTTTCCTTCTCGGAAGATAGGACTTATAAGATGGCTATTCAACATTGTCTTCCCAGAGTTTCACAACTGGGATGGTAAGTCCTGCTTAAGTTCATTGTAACGTAAAACTCCAGGTACAGGTTGTAGCCAAAGTGATCCTGTGGAAGTTAAGGTTCTGTAATAAAAGACATTGACATCGCATTATTCTATTGACTCATTCTTGGAGGAAATCCAATAACTGTATTTCACTTGCTCCAACACACTTGTGCATGAGTCCATATGGTGAGAAGCAGTAATCATGCCAACATCCAGTTCAATTTATTATTTCTGAAATGAACACAACTTACAGACAGATCCTTCATGCACTTTCATTTCTTCAAATGAGTAAAACAACACCCAATCTTGATTACAACCTTGTGAGAGATTTAAGTCAGAGCTGTGCATCTGAGCCATGCCATGATCCTTCAACCATAAAATGTGCATGAGCTAGTATTGTCTGTTTTAAGATGGTGAGATATGGATAATTTGTAGTGTTAGATAATTCAACTACCAATCATCCACACAGATTCATACTAAAAAATAATACAAACTGTATATTATCATATCGACTATTTTGTAGATACTACAAAACAATTTTTGCTATATGATGGAGAATAGTTTCAGTGAGAGTTAATTTTTTTCTTATTTTTATTTTCCTTTAGAAATATATCTGTGGGTTTTCCATGTGGAATCAAATGAAGTGATGTATGCAATTACTATGAACATTAATTATATATCTATAAATATAATAGGATAGAATGTAATATACTCTGTGGTAAATAATTCTCATGGAGATAAAAGCTTGAGAATTCATGAGTTGCCACAGATTTTCGTACAAACTCAGCAGTCAAATGAGTGCAGTTTGGGCAGCTTCCACAGAAAGCATAAGTACTGGTAGATGTCAGAAGCAGTTATCGCCCACACTATAATTTCAAAATGGTACCTATTCTTTCTATTTTTTCTTTTTAAAATTACTTTATTCAGATTACATCTCAATTGTTATCCCCTTGTTTGTCTCCTCCCATTCCTCCCTCCCTCCCTCCATCTTACACCCTATTCTCTTCTTTCACGTCAACATTTTAAGTTGAAAATTCAAAGCAACTATTGTGAATTCTAGAAGTAAATATTACCTGATAGCACTGTATCCCAACCATTAAGTGTTAAACCCAAAGCTACAATGGTAATATAATTTCATCCTGCCTGCAAATTCACAGATTATCCAGACATAGAAAAACAAGCTACATACTGCTGGGAAGAATACTTTCTGCAGACTGTCAAGATATTATATATTGTATGAAATACATATCTTTTGTACATTAGTACAGTACAGAAGACCTCTTATTCAAGGGGTAGAACATTTGCACTGCTTGTTTTTGTTATCTGCACCACCAATACACAGAGACAACATGGTAAGGGCCAGATGTTTGCAGTCATAGCAATAGAGTTTGCCACAGGAAAGGAACTTCACAGAAAGAAAATTCTAATTTCATTTGGACCTGCTTATGACATGTCACTCCAAAGAGAGACAAGAATGCTGCACTTATTGTGGGCTAAAGGCAAGTATCTTTGGCATCAAACAACATATTTCATTATATATTTTGCAGAAGTACATAAACAAATAGACTTTCTAAAAATGTAAATGTTTAGTTGTACTGGAATATTTACATAAACAGATAGCAACTACAAGTGATTTTGTTGAGTAACCTGAGAGTCTTCAAGAATTCAAGAAATCTATAGGAAAATGTTCTGCTACATGGAGAAAGCTCAGAGTGAATGTAAGATATTATCAGACTTGGTACTTAGTTTCCTACTTTTTATCAAAGTTAGAAAATGCTCCAGACACAACGACTTAAATGCTAGAGTGATTCATAATGACCACTGAAGATGAACTTCAAAACTGGCTCCACAATCAAAAATTAACTTTCATTTCTCTAGTCTACTAGTTTCTACTAAGTCACTTATCAGAATATTCAAAATGCAGTAATTAAAGATGCATAATCATCACATGCATTTAAATAATGACATCATATTCTTAAGAGTAGCAACAGAAATGTTCCCATATGTATCACTTAACAGTGAAAGACATTTTTTGAATGGACTCTGCTTTAAAGCTGATGGATCTGTTCTTGAAACAACCTATGGAGAATTCACTTTTAGTTTTAAAGATCAGACCTGGAATACCTGTTTTGTTCTCAGTCTGTAGAATAATAAGGCATTATCAGAATAGTATTGTTATTAATGACCAAAGGTCAGTTTGGAAATGAGCAGCAGAGGGCGCAAATAGAATGCGTACAGGCCCTGGTTAGGAGGTGGCAGTCACATCTTGCAATGCCAAAGTTAAAAAGAACCTTTTGCTGAAGATGTTATCATTTTTCCATTGAATAGATTTGGCTTTTTTGTCAAAAAACAAGTGAGCAAATGTTTGTGGATTCATCTCTGGGTCTTCAATTGGATTCCATTGATCCACCAGCCTATTGTTTTGCCAAGTACCATGCTGTTTTAATTACTGTTGCTCTGTAGTACAGCTAGAGATCAGGTATGGAGACTCCTCCGGAAGATCTTCTATTGTCTAGAATTGTTTTTGTTATTCTGGGCTTTTTATTTCTCCATATGAATTTGAGAATTGATCTTTCAATATCTCGAAAATATTTTGTAGGTATTTTGATAGGGACTGCATTGAATCTGTAGATTGCTTTTGGTAAGATGGCCATTTTTACTATGTTAATTCTCCTGATACATGAATAAGGTAAATCCCTCCATCTTCTGATGTCATCTTCAATCTCTTTCTTCAGAGGTTGAAACTTTTTGTCAAATAAGTCCTTCACTTGCTTGGTTAGAGTTACTCCTAGATATTCTACATTGATGGTGGCTATCATGAAGGGAGTAGTTTTCCTAATTTATTCCACTGCCTGTTTGTCATTTATATATAGGAAAGCTACTGATTCAACAAATAGTGCTGCACAACAAGAAAATTTGCTCAACCATGTTCATAGGAGCCTTATTCATAATAGCCAAAACATGGAAACAGCCTAAGTATCCCTCAGTAGAAGAATGGATAAAGAAACTGTGGTACATTTACACTATGGAATACTACTCAGCTATTAAAAACAGGGAATTCCGAAACTTGTGGACAAATGGATTGAGCTAGAAATGATCATAATGAGTGAGTTAACCCAGAAGCAGAAAGACACAAATGGTATATACTCACTTATATCTGCATACTAGCCCAAGGGGCATGTCCCATGAAAGCCTTCACTTACCCAGAAACTGGGACAGAGGGGAGGACATCCTATTGGGACTCTAGATGAGAGAAGCATGGGAGAATAGCAAAGTAGAAGGATCCAGTGGGTCCTAGAGACCTACAACTAGAACATTATGATAGGCCCAGGGGTCCCGCTCAAACTAAGGCACCAGCCAAGGACAATACAGGCAGTAAACTTTAAACCCCTACTCAGATCTAGCCAATGGACAGAACATTCTCCACAGTTGAGTGGAGAGTGGGATATGACTTTCACACGTACTCTGGTGCCTCATATTTGACCATGTCTCGTGGAGGTGGAGACCTGGTGGCACTCAGAGGAAGGATAGCAGGTTACCAAGAAGAGACTTGATACCCTATGAGCATATACAGGGGGAGGAAGTCCCATCAGGACCAGTCATAGGGGAGGGGAGTAAGGGGAAAATGGGAGAGAGGGAAGAATGGGAGGATACAAGGGGTGGGATAACTATTGAGATGTAACAAGAATAAATTAATAAAAATTAAAAAAAAACAAATGGTGCTGGTCTAACTGGATGTCTACATGTAGAAAAATAAAATTAGACCCCTAATTGTCACCTTGCACAAAACTCAAGTCCTATTGGATTAAAGACCTCAATTTAAAACCAGAGACATTAATTCAGTTAGAGGAAAAAATGGGGGAAGAGTCTGGGACACATAGGCACAGGAGACAACTTCCTGAACAGTACACCAACAGCCCAGTCCTTAATGTCAACAATTAATAAATGGGACCTCATAAGGCTAAAAAGCTTCTGTAAGGCAGAAGACACTGTCAGTAGAACAAAGCAACAGCCTAGAGACTGGGAAAAGATCTTCACCAACCCTTCATCTGACAAAGGCCTAATATCCAAAATATATAAAGAACTCAAGAAATTAAACACTACCAAACCAAATAACCCAATTGTGAAATGGGACTTGGAACTTAACAGAGAATTCTCAACAGAGGAATATCAAATGTCTGAGAAACACTTAAAGAAATGCTCATTCTCGTTAGTCATCAGAGAAATGCAAATCAAAATGACACTGAGATTCCACCTTACACCCATCAGAATGGCTAAGATCAAAAACTCAAATGACACCACATGTTGGCGAGGATGTGGAGAGAGAGGAATACTCCTTCATTGCTAGTGGGAATGCAATGTAGTACAACCACTTTAGAAAGCTCTATGGCACTTTCTCAGAAAAATGGGAATAGGGCTTCCTCAAGACCCAGCTATTCCACTCCTTGGAATATACCCAGAAAATGCCCTACCACACAACAGGGAAATATGCTCAACCATGTTCATAGCAGCCTTATACATAATAGCCAGAACATGGAAACAGCCTAAGTGTCCCTCAGTAGAAGAATGGACTAAGAAACTGTGGTACATTTACAGTATGGAATACTACTCAACTATTAAAAACAAGGAATTCCCGAAATTTGTGGATAAATGGATTGATCTAGAAATTATCATAAGGGAGTGAGTTCACCCAAAAGCAAAAAGAGACAAACGGTATATACTCACTTATATCAAGACACTAGGCATAGGGATACGTACCATGAAAAACTTTATTTACCAGGAAAGTGAGTCAGAGGAGAGGACATCCTATTGAGACTTTAGGCGAGTGTAGCATGGAAGAATGGAGAAATAGTAGGATCCACAGGGTCCTGGAAACCTACAAGAAGAACTTTATGACAGGCAGATCTGGGTCCTGGGGTTCTCCACAAACTAACGCACCAGCCAAGGAGAATATAGGCAGTAAACTTCGAACCCCTACCAAGCCCTAGCCGACGAACAGGGTATTCTCCACCGGTGACTGGAGAGTGAGATCTGACCTTCACACGAAATGTGGTGCCCCTTCTCTGAACACGTCCCCTGGATGGGGAGGCCTGGCAGCACTCAGAGAAAGGAGCAAGTTACCAAGAAGGGCCTCAATATTCTAAGAATATATATAGTGGGAGGAGGTCTTCCTCAATCACAGACATAGGGGAGGAGAGAAAGGGGAAGTGGGAGGGAGGGAGGAATAGGAGGAAACAAGGGAAGGGCTAACAATCGAGATGTAATATGAATAAATTAATAAAAAAAAAGAACTACCTTTACTGTTGAGTAGCCAATGAAAGTGGTCTAGGCAAAAAATGTAGCACAAAAACAGGCAGCAGTTGTCGAGATATAAAAGGAAAGAAAATCCAGTGTCAATGGGCTATTGATTCCAGTATCCTAGTAACCAGTAATAAAAGCAAAATGACCATATCAGATGGAACATAATTACTAAGCACAAAGAACAGTAACATTTAGAATTACCTGGAGAATTATATTTCTATATTGTGTTTAGAACAACTGCAAGGTAGTTGATTCTCTCAATTGCTATGACACTGAAAAACATTATGCTCAAAATTTTACCATATTACTTACCATATATTTATTATTTGAAGAGTTACCTTTTAGTCTCTTAACTGGTAATGTTTCTTTTTCTCACTACATATTATTTAAAAACACTGAATTTTAGATAAATCCAATGATAATAAGAGAATGACGCACATTAACTATCATAGAACAAAAAATTTTTAAAGGATAAAATCTTAGTTCTTAAAAGAATCTGAAGGTTGTTGTTTACAAAATTTTTTTTCCATTGTTTTGGAGAATTAAGAAACAGTTTTACAGAGCTTAGAGTGTTGAAGAGAAGAAATGATGTGAATATCTAAGTTAATTCAAAGGAGTTAAGTGCATTTTTATTTTACAAAGTTATGCTCAGCTAGTGCCTCAGTGCTGAGTCATTAGCTTAGCCTTAAGAGTCTATAGCATAATGTTAATATCTTGACTCAAAGGAAGTACATGAATCTATTCTCCCAATTTATTTTAGACTTGCATTCTGTCGTGCATCAGTATAATATAGAATTTGAGTGTTCAGAAGACATAGGCCAAGAAGGAATAACAATACACATTAGAACTCGGTCTTTTGAATGCAAAGGGAGGAAAATTAAAGAACACAACCTACTTAGGAACTGTCAAAAAACACTCTCGTAACTTTCAACACCTCATTCTGTTTCATTTCCCATCTGTGATAAGTGTTGAAGACTACTGGAGAGACATAAAGACATTATAATAAAATAGTTATAACTACGAAAATTTGAGAATGTACTTCCCAATCTAAATGGGTTTCAAACACAAGCAATAAGTTCTAGATTATGAAGTATATTTTGCAAAGCACATTTAAACAGGAATTTTTTTATTATTTTCTCATTTCATACTTCTAATGAGTTCACAATATTATTTCTACTGCCACAACTTAGTTTCTTCTTATAAATCTACCTTCAAACTGAAACTTGTAAATTAATGTGTGCATGTGCGGATGGGGCCAATCATCTTTCACAGATAAAGAAAAACGAATTTTGCCAGATCATATCATTCAATTTCCCAAGGAAAGATAAAGAAAATATTTATTTATACTCAGCATTTATGTTATATTGACGCTGAATATGTTTTATCTAGAACTAAATGTACACAAATGTGTTTAGCAAGATCCAACTTGTACAATAGATTCATAGGAAAGTAATTGATAGCTGCATAGAAAACTTACTGAAAAAAGATATCAGGACTTTTGAAAGTCCTCTGTATTTTATTATATTCCATATCCTTTGAGAAGCTCCATATAATTATCTATTCTTTTAGTAGTGGCAGTGACACATATATTCTGAATCTCCATTGTTTTCATTTGTAAATATGTGTATAATGCTGTTGGTAAAAACACTTCTTAATGTTTTTCCGAATCCTATATGAATGTACAATCATTTTTCTATCTTCACAACTCTTTGAAATTACATGGAATACAAATAATTAATTGATTCTGTTTGCCCCTAAGCGAGAACAAGTATTTAATGAAAGTTTACAGAAAACTGAAAATTCTTCTTGAAGACCTTTTTGACCATCTCAGACAGAAATTGTAATGGAAAGGGATGCTTAGGCCATTAGACCACACAAACAATATTTCTGCAATAAATAATGACCACTGAAAAATGTTAGGTCAATAAAATTAAAAGTAGATATAACATCTGTGAATTAGAAAACTTTATTCATTAGTAAATATATGAATTTAATTGGCGGCTGAAATGAGGATATAAATATACGTGTGAGATCAATAGCATCCTCACAATTTCCCTGAAGATTAGGTAAAAAAAAATCATATACCAATATACAGAAAAATACTTAAAATACAAGACATGAGACAATTCAGATGTGTTCACCTTCTAGATATGCATTTAACTTAAGAATAGTAATACTAAGCATTATTATGTTCATATGAATCACAGAACCCTTTAAATTTGTAGAGAAGTGTAAATTACAATAAAGTTCACGGTCCATACATTTAAATACACACTCAAACTTTGTTTCCTATTTTTAATTTTAATAATGTACAAAAAATCTGAAAATGCTTAGTTTTAAAAATGGTAGTTATAAACATAAAAGTAGCACATGCCATATAATACATGTGTGTTATGTACAAGGAATATAGGGTCAATAAAATGCCCTGACATCATGCTTGATGACCTGTTTTTGAATCTCTGACATGCATATGGTAGAGGGAGAGAACTGACTCCTGAAAATTGTCCTTATATGACCTGTGGCACATGAATTCCCTACTCTCACAAACTAAAAGAAAAAGAATATAAATATATAATATATATATATATATATATGGAAAATATAAGATATGATACTCAATATTTTTATAGTTTAACAATGAAAACAACTATATCAAAGAACATATTTTATAAATAAAGGATGTAGCTGATCTTATAGCTTAGACCTGTTGTATGAAGCTAAAAGTATTATCCAAAATCAAAATAAATGAAATAGAAAAACATATTCCTATAATAAATGATATTGCTATAACAATATAATATATAAAACTATTTGTAGATACTGTATGACTTTTAAGTAAATTATGTTTGGGGATTTTTGTTATAAAGTCAATTAGCTTCAGGAATTAGGTGATGCTAATACTTATTGGGGAAGAATCAATCTTATATTTTGTAATGAGAGAAATGCATTAGTTGTAGTATAGGAAATTGGTAACTTATTTTTAAAGCGTGCTTTATAGAAGATTTACACTCCAGTAGACAAATCTTTGTGTGTTTGTTGGTAATTTTATTAATAACTCTAATCAGAAAGAGCCACAGGATTATAGACTATTACAGAAATATAGCTTCTTATCTTTAAAGATTAAGAAACAAATGCTAGCTTTATAAGTGGTTTAGTCCTTCTTTACTTAGTCTACTTTTTTTTCCAATCATTTCTGTGATAAAATACCCACTTGGTTTTTAGTTATAGTAAATAAAGAATAAAACATGCAGAAAGATATATAATGTGGTGCTCAACTTTAATCACAGCACATGGAAGGCATGTGGATCTCTGTGGGTTCAAGGCCAGCCTGATCTACAAAATGAACTCCAAGACAGCCAAGGCTGTTACACAGAAAGACCCTATCTTGAACCTCCTCCCCTTACCCCCCAAAAAAGAGAAAGAAAGAAAGGAAAGGAAAAGATAAAAAACACTAAAAAAAAAAAAAAAAAAAGAAGAAGAAAAGGAGTTTTTTAAAAGTTATCAAATGTGGAGATAAAGCAATAATTTAAGAAATAATGAAAACAAACAACCCTGTTCTAATGTAGCTGAATCGCAGGAAAATGGCCTTAAAGCTTTGATTATATAGTTATTGAGATATATAAAGTGGAAATGAATACATCCTTTCAAGAATTACAAAAATAAATAAATAAATAAATAAATAAATAGAGGCCATTGAGGACAACAGGAAAACACAGTCAAACAGATGCATGAAGTGATTAAAGCTGCTCAAGATATGAAGTCAGAATTAGAATCAATTAAGAAAATACAAATGGAGAAAACCCTGGAAATAGAAAACTTAGAAAAGAGATCGGGAATGGTAGAGATGAGTATCATCAACAGAATTCAAGACATGGAAGAGAGAATCTCAGAGGCTGAAGATATAATTAAAGAAATTTCTACATCTTTCAAAGAAAATATTAAAACAGAAAAATTCATGATACAAAATATCCAAGAAATCAAGGATATCATGAAAAGAAATAACCTCAGAATAATAAGAATAGATGAAAAAGAAGACCAAGGACCAGAAAAATATTTTCAAGATATCATAGAAGAAAAGTTCCCCAACTAGTTGTATAGATTTTGTGTTTTGATTATTATATGGCAGGAGGAATTTATTTTCCAATCTAGTCTATTTGGTGTTCTATAAGTCTCTTGTATGTGCAAGGGCATCTGTTTCTTTAGATTGAGAATACTAAAAGCAGCAAGGAAAAAAGGCCAAGTAACGTATAAAGGAAGACCCATCAGAATTGCACCTCAATTCTCAACAGATACCATGAAAGCCAAAATGCCCAGGCCTAACATACAGACACGAGGAGACCACAGATGCTAACCAAGACTACTATATGCAGCAAAACTTTCAATCACCATAAATTGAGAAAACAAAATATTATATGACAAAACCAAATTAAAAAAATATTTATGTACCAATCCAGCCCTATAGAAAATATGAGAAGGAAAACTCAAACCCTATTAGGTTAACTACACCCAAGAAAACATAGGGTATAGATAATCTCACAACAGCAAAACCAAAAGAAAACAGGTAGAGCCACATACTATCACCACTAGCTCCACAAAAAAAGGAGCTAAATAATCATTGGTCAAATATCTCTCAACATCCTCAACATCAATGATCTCAACTCCCCAATAAAAAGACACAGACTAACAGAATGGCTGTGGAAACAAGATCCAACTTTATGTTGCGTTCAAGAATCAAACCTGAGTAACAAAGATTGACAGGACTTGAGGGTGAAGGGCTAGAAAAAAAGCTTTTCCGAACAAAAGGACCCAAGAAGCAAGATGGAGTAGCCTTTCTTTCTTTTTTTTAATGTGAGTTTTTATTTTAATTAATTTATTCTTGTTACATCTCAATGGTTATCCCATCCCTTGTATCCTCCCATTCTTCCCTCCCTCCCATTTTCCCCTTA
>OU015745.1:129105143-129134666 GCA_907169655.1 Acomys percivali | reverse complement strand
ACACACACACACACACACACACACACACACACACACACACACACACAAAGAAAAACAAGAAAGAAAAAGAATTTCAGACCAAATTTCCTTATAAACAGTGATGCAAAAATCAATAAAATACTCACAAACTGAATCCAAGAGCACATCAAAATTCATCTACTATGACCAAATAGGCTTTATCCCAGGCATGCCAGGGTTGTTCAATATATGGAAATACATCAATGTAACCAACCATATAAGCAAACTGAAAGAAAAATTTACACATGATCATCTCCTTAGATACTCAAAAATCATTTCACAATATCCAATGCCCATTCATATTTAAAGTCTTGTAGAGATCAGAGATACAAGGCACACACCTAAACATAATAAAGGCAATGTACATCAACCCTATAGATAACATCAAACTAAATGGAAAGAAACGTAAATCAATTCCACTGAATATGGGACAAGACAAGGCTGTTACCTCTAACCATATTTATTTAATATACTACTTGAAGTCTTAGCTAGAGCAGTAAGAAAACTAAAAGAGATCAAGGGGATACAAATTGGAAGGGAAGAAGTAAAAGTATCATTATTTGGAGTAATATGGTATAAATAAGTGACCCAAATAATACTCCCAAAGAACTCCCACAGCTGGTAAACACCTTCAGGAAAGTGAGTGGCTGCATACAAAATCAACTCAAAAAAGGCAGTAGCCCTCCCGTACACAAATGGCAAATAGGCTGATAAAGAAATTAAGGAAATTACACCCTTCACAATAGGAACAAAAACATAAAGTATCTTGGTGTAACTCTAAACAAGCAAGTAAAAGACTAGTATGAATAACCTGCAAGTCTCTGAAGAACTAAATTGAAGAAGATATCAGAAGATGGAAAGATCTCCCATGCTAGTGGATGGGAAGAATCAACATAGTAAAAAAAAAAAAAAAAAAAAAAAAAGATCATTTAACCAAAAGGATCAGGGAAATGCACATCAAATGACCATGAGAGTCCATCTTACACATGTCTGAATGGCAAAGATGATTAACTGAAGTGACAACACATGCAGGTGAGGATGTGGAGAAAGTGGATCACTCCTCCACTCTTTGTGGGAGTGCAAACTTGTACAACCAAGTTAGAAATCAGTATGGAGCTTTCTCAGAAAATTAGGACTAGTTCTACCCCAAGACCCAGCTATACCACTCCTGGGCATATATCAGAAAGACGTTCAACAATACAACAAGCTCAACTACGTTCATAGCAGCCTTATTCGTAATAGCAAGAATCTGGAAACAACATAGCTGTCCCTCAACCAAAGAATGGATAAAGTAACCGTTGTACATCTACACAGAGGAATACTACTCAGCTATTAAAATCAAGGAAGTATTGAAATTTGCAGGCAAATGGATTGAACTAGAAATCATGATCCTGAGTGAGGTAACCCAGACCTAGAAAGACAGGCATGGTATTACTCACTTATAAGTGGATATTAAGCCAAGATAGATCTCCTCTGAGACATTCCACTGAGACAAGGGATCAGGACAGATACTGGGATTTGAAGCTGGACTCTGGATGGAGCGCTGAGAGTTGTAGGGAAGAGGAGGAGGATGGAAGTTCTGGGAGGCGGAGCTCCACAAGGAGACAATCAATGTCTGTGGATCTCAACACAGGGGCTCTGCACAGACTGATGCTCCAGTCAAGGACAATGCATGCAGAGAAGGAAGATCACTGTTCAGATGTAGCGGATGGACAGTTGATTCTCCATTTTGGGCATGGAGTGGTGGCAGAGGAACTGCTGCTGAAGCTCAGAAATGCACTCTGGAACCCATGATTTGGTCACTGCCTCTTGGTAATGTAGCTTTGTGGGCACTCAGAGGAAGGGGAAGCTGGCTGTCCTGATGATACATAATAGACTATGGCCAGACAGTGGGGTAAGAGGGCCCCCTATCAGAGTCTAGGGAGGGGAATATGGCAGTAGAGGGAGGGAGAGTGAGAACAGGTGATAATGATCAGGATGTAATCTGAATAAATTATAATTTAAAAATAAATAGGTAGGTAGATAGATAGATAGATAGATAGATAGATAGATAGATAGATAGATAGATAGGTAGATAGATAAAATGCCTTAGATGTATGAGGACTAGCCCACCTCCAATGGAAAACTACAAAACAAAAAAAGACCTCCCTAGAAAGTTAAATGAAGTTTATTTGGGGCATGGGTAGTTAAGGCTATGAACTTTAACTTTCATAATTTTTAAAGATTTATTTATTATGTACACAATTTTTTTTATCAGCATGTACAACAGGGGGCACCAGACCTCATTATAGATTATTGTCAGCCACCATGTGGGTTTCTAGGAATTGAACTCAGAACCTCTGGAAGAGAAGCCAGTGTCTTAATCTCTAAGACATCTCTCCAGCCCTACATATTTTTTAATGGTAAATTTTAACATTTTTTTTTCTGATACAAGCCTGAATGTTTGGTTTGTTTATACTATGTAGTCACTGTATGTATCCCATACACCTAACTTGAATGTTTTGAAATCTTTTTACCTATAATTTTAAGTACATTAGGTGCTCAATTATCTAAACTTACATTTCCATGTGTTTTTTTATGTGCTCATGACACTATACATATCTTTTATCCCCAGTATTTGTTCTAGGTTTGGTAGCAGTTCAGGTTGTTAAAGCATTTGAAACACTGCTTTTAAAACATTTTCATGAATTTCTTTTTTATGTTGGGGGGCTCTCAGGAGTGTCAGTGTGGGCAAAGAATTAAACATGGACTTGACTGGACAACTTGCTAGTCTAATATTTCTTTTTTGACTATGTGTGTCCAAGAGATCAAATGTAGGTCCTCATGCTTGCTGCAAATGCTTTATGTGTTGAGAAAGCCTGCTTGCCCTTGAAATAATTTATGGTAAAGAAAGATAGTCTACAAGTTGTAAACACTTACTTATTGAATAAAAGAAAGTTTCTCTTAAAATTTTAATATTTATGAACTAACTCTGTAAGCTGTGGTAACCTATAGGATTTCTTTGAACTCATCAATAAGCCTATTATTTAAAATGAGGAGAAATAAATGCTATGTTATTTTGTAAAAGGCAAAACAATACACAAAGTAAGGTCTGTGGTCATCATGCCTTTAGCAGGGAAAGGGATACAAAGAGATCGTAGAGTAAAATTTGGGGTTTTGGAACTGATGATATTTATATCTCATACACTTTATTTTTAAATACTCTGAACACAATAAGCAGTAGGTCCTAGTGTAAACTGTGCACATTCATTAAGAATAAGACATCAGTTCTAATCAACGTGACACACTAATTCAAAGACACTGGCAAATTTATCCTTACAACACTTTCTTATGTGCTAGCTCACAATCCATTCTCCCTGAGATAAATATGTTAATTAATGAGTTTTTAAGGTATAGCTGTTTGGATGGAAATGGTCCCTTCTAGGTTCTTAGGAATTGGCACTGATGGGAGTTGTGGCCCTATTGGAGGAAGTGCATCCCTGGGGTGTGGGCTGTGATGTTTTAGAAACTCAAGCCAAGGCCAGTGTCACTCTCCCATCCTGTAGCCTGATGATCCATATATAGAACTCTCAGGTACCTCTCCAGCACTGTGCATGCCTGTGTGCTCCCATGCTTCCTACCATGAAAATAATGCACTCAACTTCTGACCTTCCAAACCGGCCTCAACTAGATGCTTTCCTTTATAATAGCTGCCATGGTCATGCTGTTTCCTCACAGCAATATAGACCCTAAGACCTATGGCATACTTTCTGAAATAGAAGAATAAGAATACAGAGAATTAGGAGGCAATACATAGTACTCACTTGCTGCAATGCTGAAGCTGTACATACTCCTCCAGCTCCTCATCACTCAAAGTGCAAGCAATGCATTGATAACTCAGATATTTATTCTCAAGACAACAGGTCTTGAATGTCACGGTGTCTATAGTAATTTATGATGATTGACATGGACGTAGCAAACAGCAATCGATAGAGTCAGCTCTGGTCTAGGAGTATTTCTGCCTCCTCTTGCCTTGTCAGAACAGCCCACATTTTCTCAAGATATGTGTAGTTAATGATCACCAAAAGAATTACTAATCCTTTTGTTTCTGAAGGTTTTACTGTTGAATAGAAAGTAAGTGACTATCTAGCAACTTAAGAAAACTCTTAACTCAGAACTTCAGCAAGGTTCAGTTAGCTTTAAGTGAACACTGATTGTAAATTCAGTGAGTCTAAGCACTAAACATTGAAACTATGCACAGATCTCAGTTTGTTTATTCTAGAATGCAGACTTAGTTGGTAACATTGATAAAGGCATAAAACCTTAAAGGAAGAACCATATATGCAAGACTATTTTAATCCAAACCATCGTCTCACTAGATGAGATGACTTGCTCTAGCAAACCAGTTCAAGGCCTGCCTTAGTTGGGTAGAGTAAGGATCTCAAAATAATTCAATGGCTCCTAGAGTAATACTATTAAATAGTTCTTTTAAAATGATGTAGAAACTTTATTAAAATTACGTAAAAGAACAAGCTGATGATTGCATGTAAAACCAGATAATTTACTCAGAAATGTATAACCTTAGTATTAAAATGAATAATGAATCTACTGATATGAATCATTCTTCACTTATGAGAACTAGCTAGCAGGATAATATTTAGATATTACTAGGAAGGCAAAGTATCATAAGAAAATCATGTGGATCATATATCTTAGCAGGATGAAATGCTCTCCAGAGCACTAAGTATTTGAGCTGTTTTTTTAAAACGTAAAATAAAAATTAAGGTGATTCTGTGATTCAACTAAGTTTCTCTAGGATAAATGCAAGTTTTATTAAGAAAAATATTAATAAGTCAATAGATTATAATGAAACAAAGTGATTATTCTAATTGAGAGAAAAAAACTTTGCATAAGAGTATCTGCAAACAGAAGAGCATATAGCTACTGTCCACTTTGAATAACACTTTTTGCAAACTTCATTGTTGCTCTAGAGAATATTTGCATCTCACCTTTGTAATAGAAATTTAATATATTAAAAATAGGAAGAAAGAATAGTATAAATCATATTATTTGTTAGTTGAACAGTTAAACATTTGTGATAAATCTTCTCTATACTAAGGTTAATAACACAGTTGTTTTTTTTTCCTTTTTAAATATCTCAGTATGGTTGGTTATTTTTTTCTGTGTACAGTCCTTTCACTATTAAAAATTAGAAAAAAGGTAACAATTGCAAATTATTTCATAGTTGATGGTGCTGACCTACAAAAATCTGGAACTTGAATCATGTTTGTGGTGCACACAATGAGGTACAGAAGCTTATTCTTTTTGAACCAATTAAAATTCAAATTTGAAAGAAATCTGCTTTTCTGGCCTCTTGCTATCTATTATGTAGTTTCACATAATGCAGTTTTCCAGTGAGTAAACGTTTAGACTAAACAAAGCAACAGACCCTGAATCAACAAGTGAAATTTCCTGGTGGGTTTTACATACAGAATGTCCTGCTGTTAGGCAGTGTAACTGAGAAGTGCCTCTTAGTTGTTGGAGTCACAGACTCCAATAAATAAGTCCTAATGGAAATACATGTCTAGAGTAGTCAATGAAGATCCAGCATGCTTTTGATTCTACAGCTTACTGTTAAGTCCAACCATATTACAACAACATATTATTATACTTAAAATCATTAAGACTTGATCTTCTATTTTTCCTGAATGATTACCTTGTGTTCCATTGTTTACAGGACTAAAAAACTTCTAATTAAAAGCATTGAGCTCTCATTTAATGAATTAAATAAGATAATTACACAAGCCAATCGTCTCTGATTTTTCCAAAACTGAGTGCTAAATAAATAATATACAAAATGTCAGTCACATTCATGTAAGAATAAATTTCTCCCTCTAAGTCATTATGCAGCTTTCTCTTTCTCACAGATGCTATTTTTGTAAATGCATCACTAGACATTATGTCACTTTAGTGCTCCAGCATTATTACAATAAGAGGTTCCTGTTTGTTCTACTTTTATTGTCTTCTGCAAGAAGCAGTAGGACTTGTGACATCATTGTTTATTGAATGAATTATTCAAGTAGGTTAATATAAAAGTAGCATAACCATTGGGACGTAAGATGGGTCCACAGGTAAAAACACTCACCATCAAGTCTGATGACTTAATTCCATAAATCTGGTGCCCCACATTGTGGAAAGAAAGAATTGATTTCTTTTTCATATACATGCATAAAACAAATTACATACAGCAGTGAGAACCATGTAACAATCATAAGTTCTATAAATGTTACATTCATAGTGATTTGGGTATTTGTATTTGTTAAACTTGAAGTAAACATCTTTCCTGTCTTGTTGGGTCTAAATTTCTGAATGAAATTCAATATCTATCCTATCTCATCTCTATTAACTTAACTCTTTTATCTTGATCTAAAAGGATCTTATCCCCTAATCAACTAAACTTGATTGTAAAACTAAACTCTCTGGTCTTCAACACCCCTCAGAGATTTGAGAAGGAATAAGACTTAAATTCCTGAGTGAACTAGCAGGGCAGGTTAGCAGCTTCCGAAATGAACAAAATGGTTGTGACTGTTAATGCCTGGACACTCACCCAACACTTTCTATAATGTTGGAGCTTCCTCTTTGATCTTCTGGCCCAATATCTCTACCAGACATATTTGCAAGGCAGGAGCTATTGAGGACTTTCTTACCCTGTCTTGGCAGAGTTTGGCTATCAACTCTGCCTACATCTAAGCTGCCCATTTTTAGGCAGGATTCTGTTTGTGGCAGGAATCTCCATAAGGAGATTCTTTGATGCTCATCATCTTCTTTGAGGTTGTCTGGGTGTTGTCAGGAGTTAACTTGTCTTGTTGTAAAAAAAAATTTAGGATAATAAAAATAGTCATATCTATATTTTAGACTTAGGATATATATTCTTGTGCTAGAATCTGAAAAGTATTTTACATGCCCATGTTTTGTATCAATATACTACATTCTATAACAATGACTTAGACATGATGTTAGGGGAGGAGGGCTCCCCTTTCTAAGGACTAGAAGACAGAGGGAAAGAGGATGCAGAAGGGGATGGGATCAAGAATTGATGAGGGAGGGGACTGCAATTGGGATGTAAAGAATTCAAACTATAAAACAAACAAGTTACTTATATTCCTAATCCTACTTACATGGGAATTGTTCTGAGAATGGCAGAGATATGAATGTAAATGCATAGGAATGCTTCATGGTGGCCACAGGTTCTCTATGGCTTATTAGAAGCCATTCTTAGTACCACATAAAGGAAGATTTGCAGATGCCTTATGTCAGCTCATACAATAAGCAGAAAATTAGCATTAATTGTTCTGTGCATCCCTCATAACTCATACAATTATAATGTCAGAAATGTATAATGTTTGTGAGAAATTATGTTTTCAGAACAAAAGAACAGGACACTGATGCTGGATCAAACCTGACAGGATTCATTCCTCTCAGCATCTTGGACAGTGACATCCTGTATCATCCTTGCTCCAGCCCGATGCCTCTGTTGCTGTTGCCCATCAGATTTGGACAGCTTCCTGGCCAGCATTGTAGAAAGCATCTAATCCAATTTAGACCAGCATTTCAATCTCCTATTAAGCCTGGAATCTTTCAACATTTAGAAACTGGACCACAAATGCAATCCCTGGCTTGCTTAACCATTTTCCCCATTTTTTAGGCCCCTTCTAAGGTATTATTCACCCCAATTCAGCTTAAAGAAACCTTAAGAGAATGACATCCCATTCCCTCTAAGGGGGGGTCAGGTAGGTTTCTGTTTGCTCTCTTGGTCTACAAATGCTTATTTTCATCGGGAGATGGTTATAAGTTATTAGCCTTATACAGAGAAAACACTAGGCAGAACTCAGGGATGTCTCTCCTTTCTTTTATCTTTCATCTCCTAGGTAAGGAGATAGGATCTGAAAAGAAAGAAAGGGAGATATAGAATTATAGAGGAAGGATAGAACAAAAGGTAGATTATTAAACCTACTCCTTGACTCAAGAATTGATTTCTAGAAGGTGTCGCAACACCTCCGTATATGTGTGGCACCATCGTCCCTACCCACAAATGAACACAAGAATAATAAAAATCTAACAAAAAATTAAAAGACAATGTGTTCATTAAAATTCTCTGCATTGAGTAGATGCCTTAAGTTACTGATAGCTTTGTGAAAGGAAAACAATGTTATCGGAATTTTTATAACTTTGCATAACCATGTACTACTTATATACAGAAAAAGGTATATATGCATAGTACATATCATTTATCATATGCATATGTGTATTTGGGTATATACTTATACAATATATATTGTACTAGTATATATTCATATATATAGATAGATAGCTGTGTATAGAACTATATGCATCAATAATTCATATATTTATGATATTTGGAGGATTTACAAATTCAAATATTTTGGTTATTACCTGAATTATGTCACTTTTCTTCCAGAAATATTCTGAAATTCTCATCATAAGTATCTTACAATGTGAATTTAACGGAAAACCAAGCATATATTCTTCAATTTAATTAAAACATAATTATATCCTCACCTCTTTCTGTCTTCCCACTTTCCCGTCTACTCCCTTCACTCCCAAATTCATGGTCTCTTCTTCAGTCATGGCTGTTCAATGTAAATATAAATACAAATATAATTGAATAAACATGCAAACACAACCCACTGAATTAATTCAGAATTTCTTACATGTTTCTGTTTCTAGAGTTTACCATTTGGTATTAGACAACCAATTAGGAGCTCATCTCTGGAGAACACTAATTTTCTCTGTTTCTGAAGTTCTTAACTGCTTGTAGCTCTTCATCTAGGAGGTCTGGCCTTGTGAGATTTTTATCATCTCCACTGGGATGTCAATTGTTAGAAATGAACAGGTGTTATTTGAACAGCCAGGTTGCTGAGATTTCATGGATGTGGCTTGCCTCGTGCAGATACAAACAAACTTTTAGCAGACTCCTTGACATTCTTTCTATTACAATTGTCCATTCTTTCTTCTTTGATATGCTGTGAATCTTTGATATAACACCACACAGGAGGAAACTCTCATATAATAGAATCATCTCTAATAGTAACATTGGACATAATAGTTTGAATAAGAATGGCCCAATGGATTTGTTTGTGTAAATGTTTGATTTCCAGTTGGCGAAGAGTTTAGGAAAGATTAGAAGGTATGTTCTTGTTGGAGAAGGTGTTACACTGAGGGTTGGGGGACATGGCTATTTTAAAAACCCATGCCAGGCCAAGTCTCTCTCTCTGGCTATCTGTCTCTTCTCTGTCTCTGTCTCTCTGTCTCTCTCCCTCTCTCTGTCTCTGTCTCTCTGTCTCTCTCTCAGCTTCCATCTTGCTTATAAGATGTATGTGCTCACCTACTCTTCCAGCTCTGCAAATGTCTGCCTATGGACATGTTTCCTGACATGATGATTGTATAATCACCTTCTGAAACTATAAGCAAGTCCACATTTAGATCATTCCTTTTGTAAGTTGCCTTGGCCTCGGTATCTTTTCCTAGACAAATAGGTAAGATATAAGAGCTAGCAACAAACAGCAGAAGAGAAGTTGTAAAGAGAATTATTTCCTATTGTATCAAACAGAGTTGACAACCTACCAAAACCACCATTTCCAATAATAATAAATACCTTTTTCCTTCAAGCCACCAAATTTTAGTAATTTGGTAAAATGTCCTGAGAAGCTAATATATTTTGTTAAGTGTTAGAAGATATACTTGCAACTAATAAAATGCTGCAAAGAATCATTTTTAGCACTTTGGAATTTGTTTCAAATCCTTAAGCACAGAAGTAGTATAGTGATTATGTCCTGAATATCACATTGAAACTGATGCTTAAAATCATGTTTGTCAGAATCAAATTTTAATATTTTCTCAAAATTCTAAACTTATGAGTTTAAGTCACCAGCTATCATTTTAATTGGGATAAATGAATTTCAATAATGTAAAAACTTCATGATATGAAAACTTCAGTACTGGCAATCCATATGTATTAGAAAACAATGACATAAATTAATAATAAAATGGATACAATTTTATAAGACATCATTTATCATACTGAAAAGTAGGATATTTCCTATTGTAGGCTATTTGGAATAATATGTATAATCACAAATAATAATAAATGTCACATAATAACTGAATTTGAGCAGCTCTTAGCTTTCATTAGAGAAACTGTGTCATATGAAGTAGAAATTAGGATTAGATAAATTTTTCTATTTAATTATTAATGTGGGAGTTTGTAAAATTGTTTAAAATAATTCCTTATTTTTATATTTCAGGACCTATGGCAGTTTGGTAGATCCACCATACCAATTATATAATAAGAATATAACTTAACTACTTTCTTTGGATTACTCGAGTTCCAAGGTTCTTAGAACTATTCCTTCAGAGGTTATTTTTTTGAGTACCTACTACGTTCTAAGAATTACTGTATGTGGGCTGGATTCAGTAATGAAAGGAACAAGTAAGTTGCAACTTGAATGCTAATTATTCTGATATAATATGGCCTAATGAAGGAGTAATAATTACAAATGTAATTCTGAATGCAGGACTTGCCTCTGTGGGGAAGAGTTTGCTGTGCGGCCATGAGCCTCCAACTTTAGATCATAACACTCACATAAAAAGCTGGACATGGGGCAGTGCTCCTGTGAACCTGGTATATAGAGGTAGAAGCAGAAATGGCTGAGGAGCCTAGACAATCATTGTGCCCCAGGTTCAGAGTGTCTTTAAAATAATTACATGGAGAAAAACAGAACCAACCTGTAAGCTCTACATATACTCATGTATATGTACATGATGACTTATATCCCAATCATATTCATGCACACAAACACTGGTAGGCACACACTAAGTAATAAAGAATTAATTTAGTTGTAAATATAGGACAGAAATGTAAAATGAATTTCACTAAAGAATGGATTCTTTTCACTATGCTGATCAGTAGAACAGCAGAACACATTTGATCATCGCAAAATTTACACCTGTATTGAAACTTTGGCGTATACTCTATACAAGGATGCAGGTAATTATTGTTTATTAGTTAAATAAGGAATACTTTGCTTTAATAAAGACAATGAAATCAAGAGTTTTTAAGCAGAGATGTCCAAAGCATTCAAAAGCAGGCTGTCTTTTGTCTTTGGACAATTATCCTTGCTGCTGTAGGATATTAATGAAATCTCTACCCTGACTACTCATTGACTAAAGAGTGCAAAGGTGAATACATGTGGAAAATAACATTATTTTTTACTTTACCTAAAGCATTCATTAAAATATCAGTTTTGAAAATTTTATTCTAAAATCTTTAAAATGTCTTTACTCTAAGTTTTGGGATTATTTTGTGGTGAAATAATTTATTTAAAACAAAATTGTTGTTGTTTATTCCTGGTTTTATTTCTATATTCCTGGGAAGCCATTTCTTGCTTTCCTATCATTTTGAGCAGCCCATTTATACATGGATACAATATGTAAAATAGACTCTAAAGGCCACACTAACATTAATTCATTTTCACATGGTACTTTGAATTTTGAACTAATGTCTCATTTTTTAAAATTTTTATTATTTATTAATTTATTCTTGTTACATCTCTATGGTTATCCCATCCCTTGTATCCTCCCATTCTCCCCTCCCTCCCATTTTCCCCTTATTCCCCTCCCCTATGACTGTTCCTCAGAGGGATTACCTCCCCCTGTATGTGCTCATAGGGTATCAAGTCTCTTCTCGGTGACCTGCTGTCCTTCTTATGAGTGCCACTATGGGAGAATAGCAATGTAGAAGGATCCAGTGGGTCCTAGAAACCTACAAGTAGAACATTATGATAGGCAAATTTGGGTCAAGGGGTCTCGCTCAAACTAAGGCACTAGCCAAGGACAATACAGGCGGTAAAATTTAAACCCCTACCCTGATCTAGTCTCATTTTTAAAAATATTATCCTAAGAATATCTTAATGTTACCCTGGTATTCTTATGGTAAAATAAAGGTCCCATCTGTGTCCAGGAATTTTTTCAAAATTAAGTAGATAACTGATCTTGGATCAGACAATTAACATCAAAGATTTTGCATATTCTTTTAATGAGTTGTAATTAAAAAGAAAGGAATAATTGTTCACAAAGAGTGGCTACATCTATCATTAAAAAGTGAGAAAATTTGGCTTGGTTTCTCAAGGATATCTGGGTGCCTATGTTTCTCTATGGTGATATACTGACTTTGTGTGTGTGTGTGTGTGTGTGTGTGCGTGTACGCATGCACATGTGTGCACATGTGTAAAACAATAATAATAATAAAAGCTGTGTGGTGGTAATGTACTTTTAATTTCAGCACTTGGGAGGCAGAGGAAGGTGACCTCTGTGTCCCAGGTTAGTCTGATATATAGAATGAGTTCCAGTACAGCCAGGGATACACAAGAAAGCTTTTCTCAAAAAAAAAACCACCAAAAACAAAAAGACAAATACAAACATAAAACAACAACAACAGTAATGATGATGATGACTAATAATAATAATAATAATAATAATAATAATAATAATAATAATAACAACAACAATAGGAATAGGAGCAGAGTGAGGGATGCAGCAAGAGAAAGAGGTTTGAGGGACTAATGAAATGGGGGAATAGCTGCACAGAGGATAGAAAAGCAGGAATGAGGTGCAATTACTTTTTAATTAAAATATATATAAAATGAAATAGCTGTTGAAGACATAAGCTGACCCAGAGCCATGCTAAAAGTAGGCGATATGAATTGAAGCAAAAGGCTGTAGAAATGACTCAGTCCATAAATTTTACCTGCAGAACCAATGTAAATATACCAGGAGTACCATATGACATGAGAAATACATATATAGAAAGCTCAAGTTTTCTTACCTGAAATGTATGAGTAAGCTAAGTCTAGCTTACCAATTAATTTAGAAATGTATATGAAGTTGTATGCCATTTCTAAGAAGACAATTAACATTGTCTTCTGGCATCACACAATCACCCCTCCCTAGACAGTCTTCACAACACACAAGCAAATACATACACTGTGTATTTAAAATTCTCAAAAACTATAAATGAACTGTGAAAGACTTTTAAAATGTATTCAAACAGCCAACAAAACATGCAGCATAGAATATGGTGACGAGTTAACCCTCATTTACAATGGTGGGATTGCAAACTGCTACAGTGACTTGGGAAATCAGTGTGGAGAATTCCCAAAAGACTAAAAATAAATCTACCACACGGCCCAGTTATAATACTCCTTTGTGTTTGTCCAAAGAACTTCACATGTACAGCATAGATGCTTGCTCAATCATTTTCACTGCTGCTTTAGTCACACTAGCTAAGAAATGGAAACACCTGAACTGTCCTTCAATAGATGAATGTATAATGAAAATGTACCATATATACAATATGGAACATTATTCAGCTGCAAAGAATAGTAAAATAATTATAATTTCAGTTAAGTAGATGGAACAGAAAGAATCATATGGAGTGAGATAACCCAGATCCAGAAAGACAAATGCCACATGTACTCACACATCCGAAGTTTCTACTTCCAAATCTTCAGAGTTGAGACTATAACTTGGAATATTACAGGAACTATGCAAATAAAAGAGATCACTATGAGGGATGGAAATAGAGAGGTGAAGATCAGGATAAAGCGATCTGATTGGGGAAATGGTAAAAACAAGAGAGCTTTAACTAAGGAGAGGAGAGTGAGATAAATACCAGAGAAATAAATAGTGTAAATCAACATTAAGGATGTCTTGAAAAAGTTATAATGAATCCATCCTGTTAACTATCTACCTAAAAATACCTAAAATACATGTAACTCTGTACATACAATAATATGCATATACACCATATACACAGACATATATATACACATATACATAAACATACACATACAAACACACACACACACAATTGTATACATAAACAGAAACATTCTATCAGGGCTGACAAAGCTGTTTCCAATAGCCACAGACTGTCTAACAAAACTCCACCAGCAGGCATGGGATGCCTCTTTGAGTTGTTTCTAAGTGTTCTTCATGTGATTCTCAAAGGATTGTAGTTTATTTAAAATTGCCCTTGTTTGGTCCCCAGAGGTGATCCCCTGTTACTGAAGACAGTAGGCCCTTCCAAGCCAGGAAACAGAAGACCCTGACCTGGATCTAATCTGAAAGCCATTTTTACAGAAGACTATCACTCTTGGTACAAGAAGGCATCATGCAAGCTTCCAGGGGTAGGAAGCAAACAACATTCCTAACCAGATACCATGTGTGTAAATAATAATGACTTACATAGAAAGATAATCCTGTGAGTTTAATAATGACACATATGCCTTGGTGGCAACCAAGAACTCACCAACGGGACTTAGAGTTTGTTCAAAAAGAAAGAAATTATACCTTGCACTGGAAACACAGCAAACTACTCACGATTATTGAAGTCATAGATCCTGGAGGAGAGTCTATAGCTGCCACTTTACTAAACAAGCACAATCCTTAACTGTACTCTAAATGTGTTTCCTTATACTGACAGACAACTACAGTTTCAATCAAGAAAAGTCTTTGTAATGGTTGGGGACCTTTGTAGAAAACTACAATTCATCAACTTCTGCTCCAAATTTCAGGCATATTTTCAGGAGAAGGGGTGAAGCAGGAAGTTTGCTGAGATATTGGGTCTCCTAGAAGTGTCAGAGATGCTATGCACATGAAGTCTCACCAGCATGGGTGCTGAAACATGACCTGAATAAAAACAACACCAATACACAGGATAAATTGGAAGGGGACATTTCAAAATACCTCAAGCTAGACAAAGAACTAGAGGCAAGTAAGGGATGCTAGCATCAGTAGAAATCGCCCTACTCAGAATGAACACAACACTTATCCAATCCTAAATGGTCAAGCCTGAGAACATTTACATACACATAATATTATATGGTTAGAGCACGGTCTTTTTAGTATATATCAACAGTTAAAGAAAAAAAAATTGAGCAAGATAAAGGCAATGGCTTTGAGGGAAGAAATAGGAGGGAACATTTTGTGATTTTATTATATTCACAAAACTAGACTTAGTGAGTTCTTGGGGCTAAAATGTAGAGCTGAAGGCTTCATGGGGGCATGGAATACATTAAGTTAGGAGAGATCTTGCTGAGGTAGGCTAGGCATCATCTCAGCATATTTTCTGTCTATACGTAAATGCAGTTTAAATATAACACATGGGGTATTCTGATACATTTAACATGAGACATTCACTAGCTTATGTGTTCTATTCTCATTAAGAAAAAAATATGTAAGTGGGTCAGACTTCAAGTATGAAAAGAGTTGGGTTAAATAAAACTATGAAGACAAAAACATGGTTATTTTATGAGTTATTATGTTCGTGGATCATTTACAATCTTCACAGACAATTTATAAGTGAAGACTATCCATAATTAAATTCCAAGGAGGTGAAAAACAAGATGATGAGGAAAGAAAGAAGAGAGCAGAGGGAAGGAGAAGAGTGAAAACTAGAGGAGGAAAGGGTAAGGGAAGGGAGAAGGGAAAATAAAGAAAGGGAAGGGAAGGGAAGGAGAATGGGAAAAGAGGGAAGTGGAGGGGAGAAGAGAATGGAAGAAAAAACTGAATAGCAGAAAAGTAAGTTTACATTCAGTAACTCACATATAATCACTGTTAAAATAGAGGATGGCTGAACAAAATCTAGTTCTAATTCTGTAATGTATTTGGTTTTTTGCTTGGTTTTTATATCCTTCTTAGATAGATATGAATAGAATACATAGCAGGGGAAATGCCTTATGTCAACATTGGAAATTAAACTGTTTTTGAAGGTCCTTATCTTCTTTGCCGAACCACAGTATGATAAATTATTGTTCAATTTTTCTAACCCTTCCTTATACAATTAAAATAAAATAATGGAGCTAATATATATCACCCCACTTTTGGATTAATGCTAGGAAAGTTTGAGTTGTAGGTTCTTTATTTTAATATTTAAAATAATTCTTTATTTTAATGCACCAATATTGTTCCTGCAATATTGTTTTAATCATTTTAGGAGACCTCATTGTACCATTAATTTTTTTGTTTGTTTTTGTTTTTTTGAACTTTTTTTTTATTAATTTATTCTTGTTACATCTCAATGGTTATCCCATCCCTTGTATCCTCCCATTCTTCCCTCCCTCCCATTTTCCCCTTATTCCCCTCCCCTATGACTGTTCCTGAGGGGGATTACCTCCCCTGTATATGCTCATAGGGTATCAAGTCTCTTCTCGGTGGGTGACCTGCTGTGCTTCCTCTAAGTGCCACCAGGTCTCCCCCTCCAGGGTACATGGTCAAATGTGAGGCACCAGAGTACTTGAGAAAGTTATATCCCACTCTCCACTCAAGTGTGGAGACTGTTCTGACCATTGGCTAGATCTGGGTAGGAGTTTAAAGTTTACCGCCTGGATTGTCCTTGGCTGGTGCCTTAGTTTGAGCGGGACCCCTTGGCCAAAATCTGCCTATCATAATGTTCTACTTGTAGGTTTCTAGGACCCTCTGGATCCTTCTACATTGCTATTCTCCCATTGTTCTCTCATCTAGAGTCCCAATAGGATGTCCTCCCCTCTGTCCCAGTTTTCTGGTAAGGGAAGGCTTTCATGGGACATGCCCATTGGGCTAGTATGCAGATATAAGTGAGTATATACCATTTGTGTCTTTCTGCTTCTGGGTTAACTCACTCATTATGATCATTTCTAGCTCAATCCATTTATCCACAAATTTCTGGAATTCCTTGTTTTTAATAGCTGAGTAGTATTCCATAGTGTATATGTACCACAGTTTCTTTATCCATTCTTCTACTGAGGGACATTTAGGCTGTTTCCATGATCTGGCTATTATGAATAAGGCTGCTATGAACATGGCTGAGCAAATTTTCTTGTTGTGTGCCAGCACATTTTCTGGGTATATTCCAAGGATTGGAATAGCTGGGTCTTGAGGAAACCCTATTCCCAGTTTTCTGAGATAGCACCAGATAGATTTCCAAAGTGGCTGTACTAGTTTGCATTCCCACCATCAATGAAGGAGTGTTCCTCTCTTTCCACATCCTCTCCAGCATGTTGTGTCTCTTGAATTTTTGATCTTCGCCATTCTGATGGGTGTAAGATGGAATCTCAGAGTTGTTTTGATTTGCATTTCCCTGATGACTAAGGAGGTTGAGCATTTCTTTAAGTGTTTCTCAGCCATTTGATATCCTATCCAGAAATACAGACCATTGTAGCTTGGAAATAAAAATTACTTTCTGGCCAAAAATAAGGAACTTTTTGTTTAGAAATTGCTCCTTTATTCTTTTTATAAATTTAATATATTTTAAAAAATGATTTGCTTTCTACCTTAACAATTTAAAAGAATAGAGAGTAGGAGAAATTGTTATGTATCAATACTGAAAATTAAACTGTTTTTTAAAGTCCTTATTTTCTTTGTAGAACCACTGCATACTAAATTATTGTTTAATTTTTCTAACCATTCCTTATACATTTTAAAGAAAAGAATTGAACCAATATACATATAACAGAATGCAAAGTTTACTAACTGAAGCTGATTCTAGTTGTGTGGTGGGGCATCTTTCCGGTATATTCCCAGGAATGGTATGTCTGTGTCTGGAGGTAGAATTATTCCCATTTTCCTGAGAAAGCATCAGACAGATTAATTTCCAAAGTGGTTATTCAAGTTTTCACTCCCACCAGCAATGGAGGATTGTTCCCCTTTCTCCACATCCTAGCCAGCACATGCTGTCACCTGAGTTTTTGATCTTAGCCATTCAGATAGGTGTTAGATGGAATCTCAGAGTTGTTTTGAGCTGCATTTCCCTGATATTGAGCATTTCTTTAGGTGTTTCTAAGCTATTCAATATTCCTTTGCTGAGAATTCTGTTCAGTTCTGTACCCCACTTTTTAACTGAGTAATTTGGTTTTGTGGTGTTTAATTGCTTGAGTTCTTTATATATTTTGGATATTAGCTCTTTATCAGATGTAGGTGTGGTGAAGATCTTTACTCAGTATGAATGCTGCTGTTTTGTTGTGTTGACAGTGTCCTTTGCCTTACAGAAGCTTTTCAGTTTCATAAGGTCTCATTTACTAATGGTTGATCTTAGAGCCTGAACTGTTGGTGTTCTGTTCAGGAACTGTTGTGTCCTGTGCAAATGAACTTAAGGATTTCACCATCTATTTCTTCTGACAGATTAAGTGTGTCTGGTTTTCTGTTGAAGTCTTTAATCCATTTGAACTTAATTATATATTTTACTACTTTAATATGATGTATTTTCCCATATAACTCAATCATAATACAAGGTTTACTTCCAATACTTTCAAAGTGCTTTTGCAGGCTGTTTAGGATAAATAAGTTATGCAAGTTAATGATTAGTTGATCAAATATGGTCATATCAATTATTAGTCTATTTTTGTCACAAGACTATGCATCTTAGGTGTGACAGATAGAAATGATTCTATAGAAAGATAAGGCAACATAGTTAAACAAAGTCTTCAAAAACCTCAGAGACATACAGACTATGGCATTTTAAAATATTTGTATTATTTTAAAGTTTCATTGACAATGATAGAGGCTAATTCCTGGCAACACCCAGCCTACCTCACAACAGATGATGAACATCAAAGTGTCTCCTTATGGAGATAGCTTCAAATGTGGCAAATAAGCCACTGGAAAAAAATGTCCTCGTTTCTATCACAGATAGAATTATGCCTAAAAATGGGCAAACTCAGAAGCAGGCAGAGTAGACTGCCAAACTCTACCAAGACAGGGCAAGCAAATCCTCAATAGATCCTGCCTCACAAATATGTCTGTCAGAAGCATTGGGCCAGAAGGCTGAAAATGATGCTTCAACATTATAGAGTTTCGGGTGTCTACTTAGGTAGCAAACTGTCTCTGTCATCATACTTGTGAAGCTGCTAACCCACACTCCCTGTATTCTCAGGTAATTAATTTTATGCCTTCTTAAGTTTCTCATGGGATTGAAGACAGATAGTTTAGTCTTACAATTAAGCTTAGTTGTTTAGGGGTTAAGATGTTTTTAAGTCTAGTAGATGTTTTAACTTGACAATGACAAGATACGATAGATACTGATTTACATTCAGAATTTTAGATACATCAAGATAAGGAAGGATGTTTTCTTTAAGGCTGCAAAATACAACAGGCCAAAACACTAAGAATGTAACATTTATAGAATTCTGGATTGTTTCTTGGTTCTTCTTGCTATAGATAGTTTATTGTATATATGTGTAGGTAAAAAATGAAAAATATTTATTAAAAATTCTAAAAAAGAAACTGATTTTATTTCATAGGAAGCAATTATTAAAAAAAAAAACAAAGAAAGTCATGAACAAGTAGATAGCATTCCTATTTGCAATAGATATCCACAATTGGAGCAGAGGTCCTAGAAGGTCAGATTGATTTGAACTATTTTACTTTCTTTTGGCATGTGTATCTAAGCCTTTGTGCTTATGAACATAAGTATTGTATCCACTGAGGCCAGAGACATCCAATTTCCTTGGTATTGGAGTCCTGTATTCCAAACTCAGGTCCTCTACAGGGAAAGAACAATGTATGCTCTTTACCAGAGAACCATGTCTCCAAATCCCATAATCAGTATCATGACAATTGAAATTATTGAGTAGCATAGTATGATCTATTTGGAAGCAACAGAACATATTACCTACATGTCTTTATATGCAAAATGTGGAAAATAGTCCACAGAGACTATAAAACAAAACTAGAAATTGAACTTACTATATGGAACTGTATTTTATTATTAGATCAGTTTATATGCTTCTTCATTAAAGAGAGTGCACAAAGTTTAAATTTTGTAAGCATATATCTTAACACTTTCAGAGGAATAGAATCTATTATTAAAGTATTTTAGCATATTTATTTTACATTACTATGCATATTAAAGTGTAGCCATGTAGAACAATAATCAATAGCATGGTGGCATTCATATTTTTAATTCATGCTAGGGTGACTGGAAATGGTTTATATTTAATATTGCACCGAAGTTAATAATGGATGATATGCATAAATATGCTCATCTGGGAATTATATTTAGCTAGAGCTTGAATTTCAACATAATCAGGCAGCTTAACTTTGAAAAATGCATGATTTCTCCAAGAATTTTGCATAGAGTTATCTGACCAACACCCTTCTTAGAGGGGCTAGGGAGGGAAAATAAACAGAAGCAAGAGTCTATCAAATGGATCAGTTGAGCAAATGCCACAGTGTGTTCTTCCTTTCCCTTACTTTCACATTGAAACTTTATTGTTTCACCTCTACCCTCTCATTCTTTTCCTTGTGAGACATGGGTATATTACAGTCTGCCTATCCTAGAATGGTCTCAAACATGTGGCTGGCCTATTGCCTTAGCACTAACCTGGAAAAGTTTGTATTTTAATAACTCATGAATTTCTTGTTTTGTTTTTAACTTCTAATAAATAAATATTTAAAATTGCAAGTACCCAAATTAAAACATATTAAGAAGAAAGCTCCCTAGTACGTTTTTGAAAGCATGACTAGAGGGAAGATCAGTTCAAAGTTTGCAAGTTATCAGCTTTACTAAATGCTTAGCACATTGTACTTTAAAATACTGAATAATCCTTAAGATGTAGGAATTATAAAACTTCTTTAAAATATGATAGGGAAAGTAAGAGACAAAGGAAAAGAAAAATATGAACACAGATTATATAACAAATATATATATATATATATATATATATATATATATAAAACAAATGATGTAGCAGAAAAGAGTCTATGATTTAAAGAAATCAAATTATTAACTCACTGATAAATAGGTGGACCTATTTAACTAAACTTGAATGAATTTTGGAAACCTCGTATTAATATAATTACTGTTTTCATTTAATAATATGAATGCATTTAGTCAAAATCCACACAAATATGCAGAGAAAAATACACATCACTACATACATAGGATATGTGTTCATATTTATCCAAGTTATTCATTTTGAGTTTTATATTCCCTGTTTTTCAGCCATACTCTGTGTGTCAGCATTGAGTCACATTATGTAGTAGAGTATGAAATTGTAGGTTTTTTTTCAATGAGAAACTTGACTGAAATTTAGTTATCTTATTTGATTTGAGTGCCACTATAGTTAATTCTCCCATAGATTGATAACAAAACTTAAATTAACTTGTAATGTAAAGGTAGTGTGTGTTTGTTTACTTTCCACACAGTTTTAATATTTCATTATAGATTTTGATATCTTATTTTTCTGATTCTCTTTCTTTTAGTTCACTACACCCATGGATGATAGATAATTTATGTTTAAATTTATTATTTTCTTATTCTTTTATGGAGACTTTGTGTTTTTCATTAGCTCAGTATGTGCATTGTGTTTAAGCAATGAGTGATTCATTTAGATAAGAGTCTTGACTAATCTCATCGATTATGTTGATATTTCATGATTACTCCTTGCTAGCCAAGGAGATAACTATATGTCTCACCATTGATAGCATCAGTTTGAAAGTGTTTAATTATAGATTTAAGCCCAAAAATGTTTAATTAAATATCAAACATTAGCTATCAGTCTTTTAAAGAATTCTCCTCAAGTTAGTTTTAACAAATTTCCAAGTGTACATACAATATTTATACTATAGTATGTGCCATAGGCTTTACCCCAAAGTTATGTTAAAGACTTTGTCTCTTTTTAATATTCAAAAAACTAAAACAAATTTTATTTCTTGAAGAATAGGAGCAATAGTTCATCTGAATCCACACAGTGCCCTCAAAGCCTGAGTAAAATATGACTTCAAGTAATTATTTTTCTTTAGTTACTGAAATTTTACATTGTTAGGGCATTTCAATTAGTCTCTTTCTCTTTCTTTCTATACTTGTATTTTTATCTCATTAACCTCACTCAACTCTAGCCATAGAATTTTATTATTCAGAAAATAACCTGCAACTTCCAGGACAGTGTCTGTGTTTTTTCAATCATGGTTTTCATACTTATTATCTGCAGTCTAGTCCCTGCTTTCTACTATTCTAACAATACTCATCCCAGGGTCATAGAATGCTTTCCTTCATTTCCTTGGTATCTGTGTTTAAGTTCTGAGGAAAAGCCCTGACTAACTAAAATAAAAGTCTATTGGATCGGGGTTTAAACACCACCGCATCTAACAACCTTCCTTTACAATGCAGAGGCACCCGCTTTTGCTTTATTTTATTTTTTATAAGTCTCAACATACATGTCAGGTGCCAGTCATGGAAACTTAAGCACATTACTCCCTCTCTTGATATTTTCTATATAAATCTGGGCCACCGTGATATATCATTATCTAATTTTGAAAGAAGAATTCCCCATGAAAAGGCTTTCTTTACTTTTTTTCTCAAAATGCTGCAAAATTAGCATACTCTTTGCTCTTTCAAAAAACTGACATCAATTATTCAATTGATCTATTCTAGTTTAATGTATACCTATTAATCTGTAGATTTTATTGAATAAGTGCTATTATACTTAATTGTAAGTTGTTTCTATGGATGCTACAATGTATAAAAAGTACACTTTTTTATCTACATAATTATATAGAAATAAATGCTTAGGTCCATGAGCAGTAGCCTAATAGTGAAGTTACAGCAGATCCACACCAGCTTAGTGGCACTACTCAAAAAGAAACAAGATCCTTGTTTTCCTGCCTTTCTCAGAAGTTTACATTGAATAAAAAAAAATGAGTGCCTTAATTGGGTAGACACTATCAAGAAAATCTGTTTCAGTATCAAACTCAGTAGAATGGAAATTTAATATAATAACAAAAGAAGTTTATATGACAATTTTTTAAATACAAATAAATCATTGAAGAAAATATGTTCCCCATTACAAAGACTGTTCAGCCAGTGTGAAAAAGTAAAAAAAAAAGAAGTATGTTAAAGTATGAAGTGGAAGGTTCTGGTTTGTTTAAAGACTCAGTTATGTCAAATGGTGTTTTGCTGACTGTTGTCTTGTGAGAGGGCATCTGATGTTTTTCTAGAGGATGCCTTGTGAGATGGAATGTGATGTTTGCTTGGGAGCAGACAGGAGAGAGGGCATGTGATGGTTAGAAGGAGTGTAAAAAGAGCTAGGGACAGTGGAGTGAGGTTCTTGCTTTGCAGTGAGAAACATTCCCAAGAACTTCTCTTGGTACTCTGGCTGATTTTGTCTGCTTCCAATGGTTTGTGCTGATTTGGCAGAGCTTTGTGGTTTCTGCTGGATCATGCCGCCACCATGGATGCACGTTGGCTATTGGACTGGACTGCTGTTATCCTGACAACACAGAGTGGAAATGGCCCAAGAGACTATATCTAAGCACCTTTTTCCTATTAAGATTCTTTCCCTCCACCTTTGGTTGGTAGGTTAGAAGTGAGTTTGAAGTGTTTAAGAACCCCTAATAAAGTAGATTTTGAAAAATCTAAGTCTACAGCAGTAAAAGGTGGAAGTGTTAGGTGCTAAAGTCATCTTACTCTCAAATGCGGATTATGAAGTTCAGTAGAATTCTAATTGAATTCAGTAGAATTTTAATTCTAATCGAATCTGTTTTAAGCCCTTTTCAATGTTACCATATCTCATGCTGAAACTTCTTCTATTTTTCTTATACAATCCAAACAAAATTTATATTGAGCCCTTCCAAGTTCATATACATCATTCACCCTATGAGTGGGGCATAGGTCGAATCTAAAGTGGTTTCCAATTATCCAAGAATATCGATAAGGCATATGGCATTTTAGAACCAAGGGACTATGTGACATTTAGCATCTTCATCCAAAGAGTTTGCTTTATAATTTAGCTTTATAATTAGAGAACTAGAGCATCCTAAATGCAGAGGCAGATGGAGTGAATAAAATAGAAAAATCCAAGTTCTTCCCAAGAACTTACAATTGAGAGCAACCAGCCTTACAGCTCAATTTTGATAATCTTCTGAGGCGATTTGCATATAATATCACATTCATTTACACATCAGGTATATTAGTCTGTGAATGCTGACATGAAAAAAGACCACATAATAATTGGATTATAGGCAAAACACATCACCATTCTCAAACTTTGTCTATATGCTGGAAACCTGAGATCAACAGGACTACACTCTGATATCTCCTTAGGTCTGTATCTATGTATGGTCGTTTTCTGTCCTCATACCATGTCCTGACATCATTCTCATGTTTCTTACTGGGTATAGAAGGGGAACTCTGCAGTTTCTCCCTCGTCAAATAAGGATAGCAGTCTTATTGGACTAAGATCTTCCCTAACCCCATGTAGTATGACAATCTTCCTCTTCTAGTTCCTATTTCCAAGTCTACTAACTGGGTTAAGTCTTCAACATGTTTGAGGAGACACAGTTGAGTCCAGCTCATGAGAAGATGTCATTGAATTCATTGAGAACCTTGGGGCCATTAAGACCATTCATCATGTAGATATGTTCCAAGGAAATCTAATTCCATCACAAATTACCTGGCTTGACCAGATTGTCTTCAGGATTATTAGTTATGTAATTTGACATCCAATAAAAACAGTTTGTACCATGAATTGCATCACTATATAAATAAGATCAGATAAGAAACTAATGGTGTTTTTGGGAAAACTACTACACAAGACAACTATTCATCAAGTTTTGCTTAAAAATCTTTAATCTCTTTTGCCAAAAAGCATTGCGGGGCAATCACCTTAAGTCTAGCAAGACCTACAGCAATCCTGTCTCAAAACAAAACAAAACAAAACAAAACAAAAAACCCAAACAAACTAACAAGCAAAATAAAAACAAAACAAAACAAAATGACACACCTAGCAAGACTCTCCTCTTTACCTTCCTTAGGGTGTTTTGTTCACCTCATCTCATCTGAGATTACTAAACAGATGAGGTTCTTTCATTATCAAGTAAAAGTGAAGGATAATATGGGGAGAGTGTTAGGAACAATAGAACCCAAAATATAAAATAAATCTGTCCACTATACTGAAAGTGTCCCAGTACAAAGGTCCAAAAGTGTGAACAAAAAGAAGAGAAGGAGGAGGAGGAGGAGGAGGAGGAGGAGGAGGAGGAGGAGGAGGAGTGTCTTAAAATAGTAGTTTGAGTTCTTTCTGACACACAAGATACAGCAGTACAGTAATGGGCTTGTGCATGTTTCCCCCTTCTTTTTGATGTTGTTATTATAATTTGCTTGTGAAAAAGACATGTCAATTTGCATCAATGCCAGAATTTTACTTTGTCTGAGCTCCATTTTTAAATGATAGTATCTCTCTCTCTCTCTCTCTCTCTCTTGCTCTCTCTCTCTCTCTCTCTCTCTCTGTCTCTCTCTCTCTCCCTCTCCCTTTCCCTCTAGATCTTTCTCATTGTGGACTCAGAGTGGCTACAATGTAAGCATCAGCTTACTGTTCCTTCCACCATACCTTCCCTGCCTTGGTTGTCTTGAACCATGAGCTGAAACAAGCCCTGTTGGGTGCATTTTATTAGCACCAGGGACAGCAACTAAGACAGCCTTATTCTATTCAACACATTCAAAAACTTTTCAAACCCCTGTGCTTGCCTAATTCTGAGTTAGGTGGAGAAAGTCTTACAAAGGCAATTTCATGTGGCTAGTCTCCAAGATATAAGTCAAAATATTCAGAGGCATGTTTATAAAAAAGGATAGGTACTACCTGTCTCGAAGCATACATTCATCATTAGTATATTTTTAATCAATAAACCTTCTTCTTAGATACATAAAGAACGTGTGACCAAATACTTTATGTTACCAGGAACTTTTTATTACAACTTTAAGATTATTTATAGTCATAGGAATGACTTATGGTAGTCTGACATGGGTGGAAGTAACAGGTTTCACACCCAATTTTGATTTTTTAAACATTATGACCAAGATTATTCACTTCCTCTTTCATTCCTTTTAGGTTGGATTATGGCATTGTAAGGTGTCTTCCCTATCAACAGCTCTGTACCTGCATACTCAACCAAACCTACTAATCCTAGAAAATAATTATATGTACTATGAAGGCATATACTTGTTTTCTTGTTCTCTTATTCTGTCTATTTCTTAGAAAAATATTTGTAAAATGTTAACAATACAGTTTGTGTTATTAGAAATCTCTATATAGGGAGATATGGTTAGTAAATAGGGAAACTATGCTGGGCTTGTATGAAAATATCACAGCAGTTCAGGTTAAACAGTGAGAATTATTTGCTATTGATGCACACAGAAGTCTTGGAAGTAGCTCTCAGTAATTAGCCTAGGAATGTAATTGTCTTAGAGACACAGAAGCCCAATGTGTTATAAGCTGTGATGAATGTAGTGAAGCAGTGAGCAGAACTTTAAATGTGTAGAAGTAGTTCTGAAGTAATAAATGCTTTTCTTAACCACTTTATTTTTGCTTCAGCTTAACCTTCCTTACAGTTAATAAAATTCATTCCCAGTTTTTTGCAAATATCTAAAGGTTTGCATATAACAAGCAAATCATTTTCTCTTCTTCATTATTTGATTTTGAGTCCAATTTATAAGATAAAATGTACTAATCATAATTAAATAAAAAGAGACAAACGTATACACACAAAACATTCCTTTATACAAATATATGACAAACATTAACTAGTTTCACTAATGTAAGAAAAAAATTTCACTGAATAAATGTAATGGAATAGTTTTTTTTTCACAATCACCTAGAAGACTAGTTTCTGCAATTGTGAAGCACAAAGGTTTATAAAATGTATTATGTGGTTTAAATATCTAATCTATGCATTCATCTTCAGATGAGTTTTCTAACCCAAACTGACCTGATCTTTTGGAGATAATTTGACCTTCCATGGAGCCTCTGAAAATAAGCACATCCAAGGGTGAAAAATTTAGCACCTCCCTCCTGAGGTACCGAACAAGCCCTCCTGTTCATTTCATCCATTTTCTTGTTCATATTAACTTCCTGATAATAGCATAGGAAAAAATCTTCAATTATTGATGGACAATACTGATGTATGCCTGCAGAAACCCGATTAAGCTGAGCTTAATAAAAACATGAATCTCAATATCTGGGTTGAATTAAAAAAGTATTTGATTGTATGGAGAAATCTTTTCTGTTTCATTAATTTTAAAGTAAATGGCAATATTCCACACATCTTACTGAATAAATTTGTTCATTAGCAGAAATTCATACAATGCTTATCTAGATGGCTAACCAATTTTTGGGCAATCATTGTGAATGTTAAACATGTAATATTTTTTATATATTTCAACCCTACCTTTAATTGCTACTATGAAGTTTAATTAATTCAAAGAAAGGGCAATCTTGAGAGGAATAAATAATAAGAAATGTTCAGTATGAAAGAAAGTGTACTTAGCCTATTAGGTCATATAAGTACAAGCATATAAGCATGATTACACAAGTGTTATACATACAGATATAAAAACATGCACTGATCCTAAAATTCAGTAATTAAGTGCATAGAGAATGTAAAGACATTAGAGAGAAAAATCAGTACTATTTCTAATTCAGTGCATTCTAAAACCATTCACAACTGTCCTAGGTTACTCTTAACTAAGATATATTCAGGTAAGTTTGAAAAAATTTGAACTTTAGCTATTTGACCACGTCTCCTGGATGGGGAGACCTGGTGGCACTCAGAGGAAGGATAGCAGGCTACCAAAAAGAGATTTGATATCCTATGAGCATATACAGGGGGAGGAGGTCCCCCTCAGTCACAGTCATAGGGGAGGGGAGTAAGGGGAAAATGGGAGGAAGGGAAGAATGGGAGGATACAAGGGATGGGGTAACCATTGAGATACAATAAGAATAAATTAATAAAATAAAATTTAAAAATTAAAAAAGAAAAGAAAAAGTATTATTATACTTATGTACATTGTATAACTAATGTCTATTGTTAATTAGGTATAGTGTGGGACAGAATGGAGGAAAGAATGGATTTAAAGCAGATAATGTTGATCTTAATTGTTAAGTAGAAGACAGAACATACACACCACATATTCCAACATTTATAGGAAATGAACAGTGAAGAAAGAATGACTAGGGTTTCAGATAGGTTGATATACTTGGAGAGAACTGTGCATCTGCTTTGGAAACATGCACTCCCATAACACTAGCTTCCTCTCTCTATTTTCTCCGTTGTTTCTCACCAACAGTTTTGGTATTACGACAATCAATCACCTATCTTAAAAGAAGCATTGTTTCTTAAAATTAAAAATTAAAAAATATATATCAACAAAGCAAATTGAGGATGGAGTGGAGAGAGTGAGATACAAATTTTAATTAACAGCCAGACACAATGGCATACACCTGTGATTGCAGCACTTGGGAGACAGAGGCAGGTGGACCTCTTTGAGTTCAAGGCCCTCCTGGTCTACAAAATGAGTCCAGGACAGGCAAGGCTACACAAGGAAACCCTGCCTTGCAAAAGAATGTAATAAAGAATGATGTCTTTCTTAACTGGTATATTACCTATGAAATATATAATAGGTGTTAATACTAGTGAAATATAACTCCAGACATCATTTCTTTTGCTTTAAGTAAGATGTTCCACAATCAGTAAATTAACTATGAATTTAATAATTTTGTTTGTTGTCTTCAGTGACAGGCATAGAAAACCTCACTTTAGGAAACAGCAAGAGTCTCCCAAAATAATATAGGCCATCACCATGATATTTGCTATGCCCTAAGGAGATGAAGGCAAGATCTTACTGCTGAATGGAGCACATACACCAGACACAGTACTTGGAGTAATCACACTCAAAATGACCTTGAGGCTTCCTTCCTGAGGACTAGTTCTCATAGTACTTAAAGGAGCCTGGTAAGCTGCCAAGTTTAAAAAGCAATCATTATTCCTGTTCAGCAGTAAAGCCTGTCAACACCAACAATGACTTGTTCAGCAAGATATCTCAGTGGGTGCTATAGCTGTGCTCAGATCTTGCAAGTAACCAATAGGTGTAGAATTGGACTGAAAAACATTTTTTGCCGGTCCTGGTGGCACAAACCTTTAATTCCAGTGCTCAGGAGGCAGAGGCAGGTGGATCGCTGTGAGTTTGAGGCCAGCATGGTCTACAAAGCGAGTCTAAGACAGCTAAGACTACACAGAGAAACCTTGTCTCAAAAAAACAAAAAATAAAAACAAAAACAAATCAAAAAAAAAAAGAAAGAAAGAAAGAAAGAAATAAAGAAAAGAAAAAGAAAAAGAAAAAAAACATTTCTTAAGAGTGAAATTATATTTAGTACTATAATCCTAGCCAAATACCCTTTGCATGGGATAACACAGGTTATGGAAGAGAAACTACTGCTATTTTCCCTAACCAATATAATTTCTAACTGTATTCTAAATACTTATCCTTATACCCACAGAAAAGTGTAGCTCTCATCCATCATTTAATAAGTTTCCTTCTGCTGAAGATGAAGACTATAACAGATACACATTATTATGCCCTTGCTTGGCCTGGTTGGAGAGAGAGAGAGAGAGAGAGAGAGAGAGAGAGAGAGAGAGAGAGAG
>OU015745.1:129056785-129101998 GCA_907169655.1 Acomys percivali | reverse complement strand
CACACACACACACACACACACACACACACACACACACACACACTCACAACCCACCTGGTTCATTTACTGTTGCTATTAAGTATATGTTGGGCTGATTACTTGAAATCAGGTAAACGATCATGGAACTTGTCGGCCCCTGAAGACTGATATTGTCACTCTCTACAGCACCCTTTAGTTGTTCCTTAGTTTTTTATCTATGGATTGGACTCTGAAAGTTTTAATCCTATCTACCTTGGTGTGTTAATTCTTATAATTATTATTCAAGTCCTGTTAGGCAACCATATTTCATCTGTACATCTTGCTTGTCCTGTATAGAAGACACTGTCTGGCAGAAGATTTCTTTTATTGATACTTAATAGTATTATTGATACTATATACAAAAAAGTAAACATATACCTACAAATTATATAGTGGTTATTAATGTCACTATTACAGTTATGATTGTAATACTATGATGAGCACTGAATTGGGCAACATTCATAGCCTACTGCAAGTTTATTCTCATAAATTCTTGAGATTCTACTTTCATACAAATTTCTGAAGAAAAAATTCTTTCTCATTCAATACATCCTTTACACAGTTTTCCCTCTCTTCAGGCCTCCCAGACACCCCTGTTTCCCTTTCCCCCCAGAACCACTTCCTTCAGGTTCCCCTTCAGAAAAGAGCATGTCTTCAAGGCAGTACAGCCAAACAGGACAAAAACAAGTTTTCAAGTACCCGTTTAATTGGAGATTTTATCTGTTTCCTGTCCTCTAAGCTCAGTTCTTATTAAAGTACGTAGACATGATGTGCCTGTCAGCCTATATGCCACTAGATATATGTGGAACTTAGAGAGCAATTTGGCAGAATCAGTTCTCTGGTTATATATATTTTTTGAACTAGGATTCTAAATTTGAGTGACAATCACATTTACTGCTGAACCATCTCACTTTCCCTGTTTCTTGTTTTATTTTCAACATTAATGTAATATATTTTTGCAGAATAGCAACTATTTTCATAATCTCCTGCATATAACACAAGTCCTGTTATGTGGGAGTATTCTTGGCATTTGAGACTCTGAATTTAAAGAAATTTTGTTAATAGTCAATTAATTTCTTTCTTTATAATAGGTATTCTTTTAAAATTTATTATGGTTTATTCAGATCATGGTTATCCCCTCACATGTATCTGCCCATTCCCACCCTCCTTCCCTCTTCAATACTATTCCCCTCCACTAGACCTCTGACAGAATGGGACAACATCCCCCACCATATGACCACAGCACAGCTTTTTATGCCTCATCCATATAGCCTGCTTCTCTTTACTGTGTGTGCTCCTTGGCCTCATCACCAAGGAGAAGTGATCAAATAGGGGGCACCAGAGTTCATCTCAGAGGCAGTCCTCACTCTCCCCAAAATTGTGGAAAATGAGTTGTCCATTGGATAGATCTGTACGGGGGGGGGGGGGCGTCTAGGTTTACTGCATGCATTGTCCTTGGTTGGTACAACAGTTTGTGAAGGCCATCTGTATTCAGATCTGCTAGCCTTGATGATCTCCTTGTTGGGCTCCTGAAGCTTCTGGGTCCTTCCATACCCCCATTCTTCCATAACACCCTTACCTGGAGTCCAGCAGTGAGTCCCAGCTTCTATCCCAATCCCCTTCTGGGCAGTGTCTCTCAGAGGACATCTGTGTTGGACCAATATCCACTTATAAGTGAGTATATACCATGTGTGTCTTTTGGGGCCTGAGTTACCTCACTCAGGATGATCTTTTCTAGTTCCATCCATTTGCTTGAAAATTTTTGATTTCCTTGTTTTTAGTAGCTGAGTAATAGTCCATTGTTTAAATGTACTACAGTTTCTTTGTGCATTTTTTGGTTGAGGGACATGAAGGTTGTTTCCGGATTCTGGGTATTAAGAATAAGGGTGCTATTAACATAGTTGAGTAAATGATCTTGTTGTATGGTGGAACATCATTTGGGTATATGCCCAGGAGTGGTATAGCCAGGTCTTCAGGTAGCATTATTCCCAATTTTCTGAAAAAAAAAAAAAACCACCAGATTGATTTCCAAAGTGGTTTCAAAAAAATTTTACAGACTCAAGTCTTATTCTGTTCTCATTTTGATAAGTTGTTAAGGACAGTTTGGAATACCCCAGTTGCTTGAGTTCTCCTGGAGCCCAGGTTGGCCTTGATCTCCCGTTCTATTAACCCAGGCATGCTTTCAGCATACAATGTATTATTTTCTCGCATTATCAACTTTCCAACCAAAATAATTAATTTCATCAAGAGAAATATATATAGTTGTTTTGAAAGCATATGATAATTTATATATTCTTGAGATTGTATTTAGGAAAATTCTAATCTCAATCACTGTAGTCAATGCACATAGTACTCTATGTACCTTTATCACAATTTCAGTAAAGCTGACAGCAACCAGAGTTCAGGAACTATGGGAAGTTTCTAAAATTTAAAGTGCTGCCCTTGTACATTTAAAAATTGCTGCCTCTGCTGACAAGAAGTTTTAAGTTTCAGATGATTTACCTTTGAGAACAGCTGGGGAACAATAAGAGAATTGAAGGAGAAAAGAATGGATGAAATAGGAAGAAAAACAAAAGTGCTGAAAGAAATGTTGGAAAATCAGGAAATTGTAAAAGATAGGAAGACACATGTTGAGGGAGGATCATGTGTAGATAAAAGAAAGGCTTTAAATACCAAAGAAAAAACCTTGTTCTTTGGACTGGATAGATAGATAGACAGACAGACAGACAGACAGACAGACACACACACACACACACACACACACACACACACACACAGAGAGAGAGAGAGAGAGAGAGAGAGAGAGAGAGAAAGAGAGAGAGAGAGAGAGAGAATGTGTGTGCATGCCTGTGAGAGAAACAGAGAAACTTAGAGATAGAGAGAGAAACAGACAGATGGACAGACAATCAGAGACAGACAGAGAGAAACAAAGACACAATGGTAACAATTAATTTACTTTTTTTCAACAAAAAATGTCCCCAGCACTTCCAGGCTGTGTAACATGTGAACACATTTTCCCATTTGGTAGGGCAAATGTGTTAATGATTCCCACTGTGGAAAACTATGGTGGTCCTATTGTGGAGGTGAGCATGTTTGGATTTTGTTTCTTCATACTCTCAGTAACACTTTTGGGGGACATTTCAAACCATGTGTTATTGTTAAAAGAACAATAATGTTGAATATTCACACAAATAGCCAAACATTGAAATTGTGTAAATTCATTTATGGTAACATCCAACTATCTTGGCTGAGAACTTTAAATTATTGTATAGGCCAGCCTAGGACTAATTGTTGTAAAGTTTATTTTTACTTAATTTATATAACATAAATTTAAATTCTTGAAAGGAAATATAAGTGGATTATTTGATGACATAACCATTTCAAAATATAGGTATTAAATATAAGCACTTATAAGTTTGCACCTTTTTCAGAATTTGTAAGTAATAATGTTGTATATATCTGACATATAGAGATATTTATTGTTGTTTTATTTTGGTTTGGTTTATTTTCAATTATTTTGGTAACTTTATATTACACCTCGGTTAGAGCTTCCCTTCCCTCTTCCCCATTCCTTACCCATCCCGCCCTCACTCCCCCTCCTTTTCTCCTCAGAGAAGAGAAGGTCTCCCATGGATATCAATCTGCCTTGGCATATCAAGTTGCAGTAGGACCAGCTGCATCTTCTTCTATTGAGGTTAGACAAGGCAGCCCAGTTGGGAAAACAGATCCAAAAACAAACAGTAGAGTCCGAGATGGCCCCTACTTCAGTTGTTAAGAGTATTACATGAAGACCAAGCTGCACATCTGTTACATATGTGTACGGGGTCGAGGTCCAGAGCATGCTCTCTGGTTGGTGGTTCGGTGAGCCCCAACAGCTCCAGAGTGGTTGATTCTACAGGTTTTCTTGTGGTGTCCTTGACCTCTCTGGCTTCTTTCAGCCTTCTTCCCCGCTTCCACAAGCTTCTCCATGCTCTGCTTACTGTTTAGGTATGCATCTCTACATATGTCTTCCATAAGCTGATGAGTGAATAGTCTCAGATGACAGTTATGGTAGCCTTCTGTGATATTCTTTCTTTTTTTCATTTGTGTTGGATTTATTAGAGCAAATATGAGGTTACAGGATCATAGATTTGCACACATATTCAACTCTAGTAAATCATGACAAGCAATTTTGCAAAACGTATTCTCAACTTAAAAAGAAAGCATAACAGAATCAGTATTCTCAGTTTGAAGCAAGGCAGAGGCATTGCAGAGATGATGTGATGAAGAATTGGACAACATCTACCAAGCCATCCTCCTGTGATATTCCTAAAAATACTGCTGATATTGAGGCCATAGCAGCTGTAGGAATAAAAGGAGCATCTATTACTTTAGCTGGTTTTCAAATATGAAAATTCCCTGAGGTGCCTGATAGAAACCTTTCCAATCTCTATTTGAATAATTCACATAAGAAGAGAATCAGAAATATTTAAAGGGTCTTAAATGTTTGGCAAATTAAATTGCTGCAATCATTTTTTTTTTTTTTTTTTTTTTTTGCTTTTTATCTTTAAAAGCTGGAAACACAAATGAGACTGGAGAATAATAGACTTCAAAGAAACACAATGGAATTTATGTTCAGGAAGAACCACAAAGGAAAGCGGCAATCTTTTAACCCCTTATCTAGAGGAATTTCTTTCATTAAAGATGTGCTCACTGGGAAACAGGAAGTGAAAAGTACTTACATCACTTAAAAACAGCTGAAAGTTCACTTTCATGTCCAAACAAATTTAATGGGAAGTAACACTTGAGAGAAAATTTGATACTGTTATAAGTGAAATGGAAACATTCCCTATGCATTTTTGTCTGTGTGCCATAGTCTCAAATCGACTGATAATAGAGTAATGCATTTTTAAATGGAGCCCACTAATTTATAGACCAGTATCCCTGGTTAACCCCAATGTGTCGTAAACAAAAGGAAGAATCATGAATGTGTAAAAATAGTCTTAGAGAAATGTGATTGACAGAGAGTGTAGGGAAGCAGAGATATAAGCAGTCATTGCGTTTCTCACACGTACAGGTTTTACCTAAAAATAATTTTAATTAAAAGAACTCAAAACATGAAAAGCTTCGTATTTAGTTGTTTCACAAATAGAAATTTAGATCATTAGTTATAGGATAACCACAAATAGAAAGCTAGTATAGCTACTGTATTCATTCATTCATGCTGTCTCTGACGCCAAGAGGTTTTGGATTTTAGATTTTTACACACAATGTCTGAAAATACATAAAGTCCACAGAGAATGCTTAGTAGTACAATTCATGAAAAGCATCAACACTTCATCCAAATAAGAGTAAAAGCATGAGATGCAATGCACATTTAAAAGAACACTACTTGATAACATTTTTTATCAAGTAATTATATTTAACCACAAACAAAATGAAATGGTTTGTTACAGAAAGCCAAACTACAGCAAAGATGAATGTATTCTACCAAAGAATAAATATTTATATATTTATATCATAATAACAGCATTCCTAGGATCCTAATGCTTTGGCTAAATGATAGACAAGTTACATTTTAGTGTTAGAAAAAATATGTTTAGAGCAAAAGAAAAGATAGTATATTATAATTTTCAGTATTTCATATTACTTTATATTTCAATTTAGTCAGCAATCAATGCTTTATTTCTCCAAACCTCAAACACACAATCTGTGAAAAAAATAAATGAAATGAACTAGATATGACTGTAAAAATATCTTTCAATTTTATCTCATTGAAACAGTGACAATATTTTGAAGTATTTCTGTGTCAGATACACATACAAGAATCTGTGCTCTCTAATTCGAACCTTTTCCCTCCTTCTAAGATTTCTTCTCTATTCATTCATTGTTTTACAAATTTAGTGGGCTTGTTAGTATGAAATGACCGTCTGTTGTTCATATATTCACATATATGGTTCTTAGTGGTAGAACTGTTTGAGAAGGATTCGGAGGTGTGGCTTGGAGGAAGTACATTACCGGGGTGCACTTTCAAGTTTCAAAATACTAGACATTTTTAATCTCTCTCTCTCTCTCTCTGCTTTGTTGATAAAGGTGAGAACTCTCAGCTTTATCCTCTGCCATGCCTTTTTGCTCCACCTTCATTGACTCTAACCCGCTGAAATGCTAAGTCCAATAAAATACTTCCTTTTATAAGTTGCCTTGGTTATGGTGTTTTGTCATAGCACTAGCGATGCAACGAAGACAATGCTAAATTTGTCATTTTGTTTTTATCTTGTCAACATTTAGGCTTCAGCATCACAGATGCCCTGTTAAATAAAAACTAACTATTTGTCCTTAATTGTTTAGTTGTATACCTTCTTTCTTCAAGTTCTAATAAATGGTGTTCGTTAAATCAAGGTTTATAGTATGAACAATGCAAATAGCATATACAGATGACTATGCAATAAATTAAGATTACTTTCAATTTTCTTCTTTTTGACCCATTTTGTTATTTTTGATGATGGTAATGATTAATATTGATTAATGTTGATGACATACTATCCACAGTGTTCATTCATGTATAAATCATTATAACATTCAGATCTATCAGATTTAATTTTTTGAGATCCACCTTTCTAACTTTCTCTTTATTATGACTGGTGGCCCTCTGGGTCAGCTGACAATTGCCCTCTGGTTTTCTACAAATTGTCACCCTGGAAATGTGAATTAAGTTTTAGATAGCCGGAGGTTTTCTTTCCCTTTTGCTGTTATCCCTTGGATTGTATCCAAGGAAAACACAAAGAAAAAATAAAAGAGTAAATATTTACAACATAATTAAATGCAAATGCATTGAAGCAGAGATGCCAGAATGTCAAGTAATGGACCAAACAAGCCTTTTCATCCAATACTTAGTAGATATTCTAAAATACTCCTTTTTGTGATTGTTTCTAAAGACTGGGAAGAGAAGAAGAGTAAGAAACTCAGTTTTTCTAGATAACGTTTTAAACTTATGCGATTAGAGTTTGAAATCTGGGTATCTTAATTTGTTCTTAAGGGCCTGTTATTTAAAATATCTATTCTATCATAACATTTTTAATTACAAAAATCACACAGTTTTATTGTAGCTATGCCCTAGAGTATTTCTCAAATTCAAAATGTTTCTCTGTGTGTTTTTGTTGAGTGCAACAACCAAAAATTTTTTTTCTGGTACTTAACAAATTGTTTAGTTTGGGAGGTGTATAATAGTCTCCAGCAAATGGATTCACTGCTTAGACATTTTAGCCCCATTCTTTAGCGTTTATAGCAGCTCTAAAAGGTGGAAATTCCATAGATTTTTCAAAAAATACAAGCTTTTCACATATTGGCTGTACATTACAACTCTCTGACATGAATCTATAGTTGAGTGTTGTATGAGTATACAATTTGATACAATGTATAGAATGATAAAGCTAGAAAGAAATGGAGGTTTCCTTTCTCTTTTTTCCATTAATTCATTGTTTATTCATTATTTATTCACTTTATATACTGATTGCACCCTGCTCCTCCCAGTTCTATCCTCATACCATCCCTTTCTCAGAGAAGGAGAGGCCCCTTATGGGTACCAACCCATCGTGACACATCAAATCACAGTAGAACTAGCACATCCTCTCCAATTGAGACTAGATATGGGAACCCAGCTAGGAGAGAGGGAGCCAAAGTCATGTCACAGAGTCAGAAGCAGCCCCCTCTCCTATTGTTATGGGACCCACAGGAAGACCAAGCTGCATATGTGCTACATTGGTGTAGAGGGCTAGGACCAGCCTATGCATGCTCTTTAGTTGGTGATAGTCTGGGTGAGCCCCCATAGGGCCAAGTTGGTTGACCGTAAATCAAGTGGTGTTCTTGATCCCTCCAGCTCCCTCAACCACCTCCCCCACTCTTCCGCAAGACATACTGAAAGATACCTAATGTTTGGCTGTGGGGCTCTGTATCTATTTCCATCTGATACTGCTGGAGGAAGTCTCTCAGAAGACAGTTATGCTAGGGTCCCATTTGTAAGCATAGCAGAGTATCATTAATAATGTCAGGGGTTGGTTCTCTCCCATGGGATGGGTCTCAAGTTGGGCCAATCATTAGTTCCTCATTCTCTCATTCTCTGCTCTTTCTTTATCCCTGCACATGTTATAGGCAGGCCAAATTTTGGGTTGAAGGTGTTGTAGATAGGTTAGTGTTTCCCTCCTTCCACTGGAAGTGTCACTTGGCTACAAGAAGTGGCTACTTTAGATTCCATATTCCCCTCTGCCAGGAGTCTCAGCTAGGGTCACTTCCTATATACACCTGGCGGCCTTTCCTGATCCAAGACCAAGTTGTCGCTCCTAGCACTTTCCCCACCAACACCTGATCTCCTCTCCAACCCATCTCCCATCCAGTTCCCTCCTTTGAGCTACCTCTGATATCTTTTTTTCTCATTCTGAGTGAGAGGCAAGCATTATCCTCCTTTGTGCCTTCCATGTGACTTAGATTCCTTGGGTCTGTTTATTATAGCATGGTTTTCTTGTTCTTTGGCTAATATTTACTTAAGTGAGTATATACCATTGTGTCATTTTTCGGTCTCGTTTACTTTATTCAGGATGGCATTTTATACTTCTATCCACTAGCTGAAGATTGCATGATGTCTTCGTTTTTAATAGTTGAGTACTATTCTATTGTGCAAATATACCACGTTTTTTTTATCCTTTCTTTGGTTGAGGCGCATCTAGGTTGCTCCCAGTTTATGGTTGTTTCAAATAAAGGTGCTATGAGCATAGTTGAGCAAGTGTCCTTGTGATACAGTAGAACATCTTTTGGATACATGCCCAGGAGTGGTACAGCTAGAGTTTGAGGTAGAACTACTCTCAGTTTTCTGTGAAACTACCCAGTTGAATTTGAAAGCCATTATTCAAATCCTTTCTTACCACTAGCATTAACAGTGTCAAATGTTGCTATTCAGGGTACTGGAGGAGTAATAGCATCAATTGTTTTATCCAAGTGTGAATTACAATGCAAAAGTGTCATACTTAATGTTCGTAAAGGTTTATAAGTGGCTATCAGTGTAACAATGATCTTACGAAATAATAAGAGGACCATGAAAGGGGTCTGAAGTGTTCAGACAAGAGCACATGTGACATAAAGACAAAAATGAGAGGCCTCTGGGGTAAGAACATGCTATAGGGAATATCATACATGCAGAAACAAAGCTTCTTCCATGAGAACATCCTCTGAATTTTTTTCTTTGTTTAGCCCTCCCAATATCTGAATATACAGTCATGTTAGGAAAGCATAATCTATGTAACTAGTTGTAGGCATTTAATGAAACTGAAACTCTGGTTCTGAGTACATCTTATACTGCTTCCTACAGATTTTCATTATATAGGAAGACTTCACTAACTGTCTCTACTCTAGTGATTACATTTTAGTCCTGATGAACATGTAATCTAAATAACTCATCTTCCAACACATTTTCTCTTTTCTAAGTTCTCTTAGCCTTGTCAAATCATATTCTCAGCTACAGTGTAATAAGTGTCAGATTAAAATCTTCTGTCTAAAAGTCACTTTGCATTTCAGGTCAGCAATAGCAGGGCATTCAGGCAACCAGCTTATACATGGTGCACCTGAATAACTTAGTTGTACACTCACAAAGGTCTTAGCTGGGAGAATCTTCCTTCTATTTGAAAAGTTACAAAATTTTACGTGTGTGTGTGTGTGTGTGTGTGTGTGTGTGTGTGTGTGTGTGACTTGCACCTATTATATTACATTTTAGAAATAAAAGCACAACTCTATTTCTTTTGTGTAATACCAAACAATGTGGAAATAGCTGTATTTGTTTACATCTCCTTTTTTATTTCAACTTTTGGCATTTCCTTACTTTCCATAATAAAACCTTTCCTGTTTTTACTTCAATTGAACCTGCTAAGTTCCACAGAAGCATAAAAAGGAGTCATTTAAATCTTATACTCTAAAGTCAGAAAATATGAAACATTCATTACCCTGCCTTGAGAACAGAGACATTTGACAACAGAGGCTTGCTTACATTAAACATTTGTCTGACTGCATAAATGTCTGATAAATCATGATCAAATGAGTGAAAGAGAAGAGGCCAAGGAGAAAGCTCAGACAGAAAAATGCTTGCTTCTCAAGCATGAAGGCTGGTGTTTAATCCTAAGCAAGCATGTTAAAAATAAATTAACAATAAAAAATTTTTTTTGGCAAGAGCCTATACACCCAATATTGAGTAGTAAGCAACAGGAGAGGCCTAGGACCTTGCTGTCCATCATTCCAGATGTATTCTTGAGCTCCAAGTTCTGTGAGAGAGACCCTGTTTCAAAAACGAATGTTTTCTTTTTTTGTCTATACCTTTACACAAACTTATAAAGTTAAAAATTGAAAGGAAACAGATTTCACATTTCCTCTGCTACAAAATTAAATCCTGAAAAAGGAGTCCTTACCAGTTATCAGATAGCGTGGAAGTCATGGAGCTGCTTCCTCAGAATTTCTTTATGAAGACAGAAAAGACATCATCTTGTAGGAGAGAAAAAGAAGTCTTCATTGGACCTAAGTATACTGCTGAGTTGGTCTTAGAACTCACAGAGTCCAGAATAGACAAAATTGTTTATGTATTACCCAGATTAAAATACTTTGTAATAGTAACTTGGAAGGTACTAAGGTGACCATTTCTTGGGGAATTTAATTAATGTGAGAGCATCATTTTGTCATACAAAGTGCATCATTATTGGTAGCTTAAGATAATGAAACTTTTACTCATGTAAAATTAAATATGTGTGCCTATACAAATTTCAGCTACCATCAGGAATATAGGGCTTATGTCTTGTCTATTTTTGGCTACACTAGCCTTAAACCCTGGCTTACAAATCCACAGGTGGGAAAGGGAAGGCTATTCATTCTGACATCTGTGTGAGGCACATGGTCTTCACTCCATTATTTACTCCTTATGTGCATTATTCCTGATATGTGTAAAGATAATGAAAAACAGGATTTAAACAGTGTCCAGATTTAAATTTTAAGAAATGTTTGATAGTTAGCTTATGTGGTTTGCCATATATGTCATTTGTTTTTTGACAGCATACTGATCTATACCTGTTCAATTTGCAATACTATATGGTAGACATGCTATATTTCTTGAATCAACTTTACAAAGTGATAGTATAAAAAATGAAATCTTATTTTTTTTTTGCTTGATATAACAGCTCAAGTGAATTTCTACCTTGAAAGTAGACTCGAATGAACATACAGTGTTATGATAAAGTTGCTTTTATATTAAACATGCTCAACCATGCGATACGATTTCAGGGGAAGAATGAAAAATGTGACTGGCATCCCATTGTCCTAGTAACTGCTTTGATATCAAAACCATTGCTTTCTTTTGTTTTCTTCCCACAAAAGGACTTTTATTTTTGTTGAGTATCCATTTACTACAGTCTTGGTTAATTAATTTGTTTCCATCAACAATCTCCAACAGTCCTGGCACAATAAAATTCAAGTGTATAACAGTGCTTTATTCAAAAAAGGACAGAAAAGGGTGTCACAAATCCATAAACTAAAGGTGGGAATTGATATGACATCCATGTGATATGGTCTAACCTTCGCATTTTCCTGATTTTATACTAAAACAAAAAGATCGGTGTGAGTCAAGGCTATCTCACCACCACCACCACCACCAACAACAACAACAAAAACAACTACAAAAATAACAACAGCAAAGAGAAAAACAACAACTATGGAGCCTTTCATTCACCCAACCTTGCACACAAAGGTGAATTTCTTATTTGCCTTAGTGGAAGAGAGAGTGTGTTCCTTGATGTTTCATTTGACAAAATATTTTATTTTTTAAGGGGAAAAGAAGCTATTAAAAGTTTCTTTAAAAAATCTCGCTTCAGATTGGATGCTGTAAAGGCAAAACTAAATGATAAAATATTATTTCATAAAGTTACTTTCCAAATCATGTAGAATAAATTTTCCTGTTAAAATTTACATTAGCAAAAGTGAAGTAAATCTAAACTTTAGGTTTCAACTTCTGATAATTACACATACTGAAAATAATATGTTGGGATAATCAAAGGCAGACAAATACACGTGTAGTATATGATTGTGTACTTTAAATAATTGTTGGATTCCAATGAGGGATATAGAGTATTTATTTAATGTTAATAATTTCAACATAGGATATGTTCTGATAGCCGTAGGAATTATAGTAATTAAAAATTCTAGTTTATTGTTTTGTCTTCAACTTTAGCAATCCTTTCAAGAAGATTTTATACTTTCATATTGTTGTATATTCTTTCTCCTTTCAGTTTTCCATGTTCCTCTTCCCAATGTAAATTACATACATTTGTAACCCAGGCTTTTGGAAATATCAGTTGAATCAGCCTACTTGCAGCTGACCTAAGAATTTACAATGTATTAGTACTTATGGCCTTCAAGATTTTCAGTTCACTCAGTTACCTTTATGCTTAGTAATATGGCTAGACTGGCCTCGTCATAAGTAGATATACACATCTCAGTAGTCATAACTTTGTTTCTGGCATCCTAGGTACCTTTTATATTAAGTAATCTTCATCCCAAGGTTTAATTTCTCAGATGGACTACTAAGAGTTTTGTAAGACATAGTCATGTATTTATCCTTTGTCATTCTGTGATATTGGATTTTGTAATCATCTCTGTACTTTACTACCACTCATATACTTATGAACATAGAAATGACACTATTAAATGGCCAAAACTCTGGATAGAATATAGGACATATTATGGCATTATTAATATTCAAGCAGACTTTTAGAGATAATTTAACTTAATGGATGTTTTATAATACAAATGTGAGCATTTTTTTCTAAGATGAATAACATATATGGACTAATATATTCATGAAAACCTGTGCTGCTGGTCTGTGCTGACAAGTTAAGTACAAAATATTTGAATTACATTAGTTAAATTTAATAGTTTAGTTCTTCAACCTACAGTCTACTTGTAAAACTTGTAAATAACAGAACTGGCTTTTAAAATAAATGTATGTATAAACAGTCCAGAACAACTAACTTTTAAGATTGGTGTTTCTATAAACAGTCCATCCAGAGCAAATAAGATGACTCAGAATTTTTTTTTAATTTTTATTAATTTATTCTTGTTACATCCCAATGGTTATCCCATCCCTTGTATTGACTCAGAATTTTTAAAGGCTGTATCTTAACCTTAATGAAATTGTTGAGGTTAAAATCAAGTATAATGGTGTTAATTTATGTTTATTGGCTTAGCAAATATAATAAAGAACACTTAATTTTTACATAAGGTACATTGTGTAGGAATGATGACAACATTGCTGAATGGAGAAAATAGAATTATCAAAATTAAACATGAGATGCTATAGCTCCTGAATGAAAATACTAATCCTAAAAGGGTAATATAAAAGATAGTTGCAATATTCTATTCATATCTTTTCTATATTTTTAAAGAGAAAGTTGTTATATACTAATAAATATGTATATGAATATATAATATATGGTTGTATTATTATTAGGAATATTGTTATATAGCAACAACTTGATGTGCTAGATAGTTAAGCATATTATAATCATATGAAATTTCTGAAAATGTTGAGAAAAAACATCAAAATTAGATATTGAAATTCAGATGCTGTTGGGCACATGTAATTATGAATTCATTTGTGATTTATTTATGTATATTAATTTATGTACCAGGAGTATATCTAGTGCCCATGCAGACCAGAAGAGGTTGTTTAAGTACTTAGAACTGGAATTATAGATGGCTGTGAACTACCAAGTGGATCCTGAGACTTGAATCCAGGTCTTCTGAAAGAACAGCAACTAATCTCAAACAATGATTGATGTTTCCAACCTCTAGTAACAATTTTGTGCATTTTTATCATTATGCCAAGTTTATCTGAATTTTTAAGAATTTAAAAATTACAACAGTTACTGTTACTACTCTAGACATTGAGTCTCAACCATTAATAATGCCTTGGGAGAACAATGTTGATATACATAACAAGAATTTAAAGACTCCCCTCACAACCTCTGACATGAACATGATCACTTCTTCTTGGTGGGGAGGCCTGGCAGGCACAAGGAGGAAGGGGAAGCAGGCTATCCGAATGAGACCTGATAGGCTGTGGTCATGTGGTGAGGGAAGAGGTCCCTTTCTGTCAGAGGTCTAGGGGAGGGGAATAGGGCAGAAGGGGAAAGAAGGGTGGGAAGGGCAATATACAGAGGAGAATATAGCAATTGGAATGTAGTCTGAATAAATTATAGCAAATTAAAATAAAAAATAATTCAAACACTATGATGGTCAAAGGAATTGCCAATTTTACAGAACCTAGGTTTACCTAGGAGACAGGTGTGTAAGTCACTTATCTGTTACTATGATAAAACCCCATGACAGAGAAAATTGATGGAAGAAGGATTTTATTTAGGCTTAAAGTTTCAGAGAGATAAAAAGATGGTACAGAAGCACAGAAGCAAATTGTAGGTGTGGTAGTTAGATAAGGAAGTTGAAGGATCACAACCTCAGTCACCAATACAATACAGAAAGAGTGAACAGCAAATATTGTGAGACTTTGAAGTAGAGACTGTCATTTACTTCCTCAAGCAAGCTGTAACATATAAACATCATTCAGTAGTTCCACCAACAGGAAACCAAGTGTCTAAACACTCGTGCCCGTGGGGTACATTTTAATTTAAGACAGCATATTCTGCCATGGCCATATCAAAATGCAAAATTAATTTAGCACAACTCCAATATCTTCCTATCCCTTCACAATTTTAATGCCATTTCAAGTCCAAACTTCACAGTTTCTTGGGAGATTTATGACAATCTCTTAATTATAACACATTACAAAAATTATATACATTCAACATATAATGGGGGCAGAACATTAATTACATTCCAAAGAATGAGGGCATACTAAGGAAACATTGAACCAAAGTAAGACCAAAACGCAAGGAAACAAATATCAAATTCTGTAGCAATATGCTGCATGTCAAAGGATTCACATGCCTCTCTGATTCCTTGAACTACATCTCTCTCTTGAATTGATTCCATGCCACATATGCAGCTCTGTTTTTTCCAATGTGTAAAGGCTCTGGCACTCCAAAATTGTGGATTCTTCACTGCTTTCCGGGCTTTACCTTCAGAGGTTCAAGAAATGCTTCCTCAAAAGCCAGAACCTTGTGAAAAAAACATGCAATTTTGGCTGACAAGATGGAGTGGATTTCTGGTCCCTGGAACCATTTTTTGTTGTGTTTATTGGTGCATTGAAGGAGAAGAAAATCTTTTGGCCACTTTTTCAAATTTTGGAATTTTAGTTGAGTGAATTTTTACCCTAAGGGTACCACTTCCAGTTTTGTTGTTGTTGTTGCTGTTGTTTTGTTTTGTTTTGTTTTCTAGTACAAATCAGTGCCCTGTTTAATGGCACAATTTACTTAACAATTACAGACTCTCCTTCAGCACCTGCCTCTGCTACAACATTATGCTTCCTATTTTTCTTGTCCATGTCCCTTTTCTCTCCAAACTGAACATTTGTATTTCTTTCTGTTCCCTTTGCTGCTTTTAATTATTGGCACCTGCATAACGGTAATCAGTAACAACACTGCCACACATTCAACCTTCTACCAAGGAAATTAGTCCATTGCTTTTCAATTTTGCCTTTGGCATGTTATTAGGACAGGGGCAGAAGTCACCATAAATTCTTTGCTAAATATTACAGGAACGTACTTGAGTTCAGTTCCTAAGATTTTTCCCATCTGGAAGCTCATGAACTTGTCCCCTACAGTCTATATATTTGCCAGTACTACTGCCTTCCAGGTTTCTAGAACAGTCCTTTCATCTCAATTTACAGTATACATCTACTTTTCTCTTCTCACATTGAGAATTTTTTTCACATTCTTCCAAAGCAAAACAAAGCAGTATGGTCAGTTTATTCACATTCTCCAGTACCAACTTCTTTATTGTTTTCTGTTGCAGTGATATGACTCCATGACTAAGGTAATTTATAGAGGAAAGCTTTTTTAAGAGTATTATTCTAGAGAAATGAGAGTCTGTCATAATGGAAAAGTATGGAACCAAGTGGTAGAGAAAAACTGGGTATAATACATTGATGACATAAAGACACTTCTAACTTGCTTAGGAAATACTATACAAAGTAGAATTAGTTAACAGATGTGTTTCAGGCATGACTTGTTAGAAACTATATGGAGGAAAGTATTGTATGTCTAACACAAGCATGCTTTATCAGGGACTGAATGAGGAGGAAAGTATTGAATCAGGCCTGCCATTCATTCTTGGTTGTTAGGTCCAAAGCTCTTCTATCCCTCATATGGCAGTGCTAATGACAATGTTCTAAACATAATGAATTTGGCAGGGTGAAGAGAAAGATTGTTATTGGTTATATTATTGTTGATGATAAACCTCCCTTAAACTGCCAGAAACATCCCTTAAGTCTACACTTAATGGTCTACTACCTCTTGCAGTGACATCTGGTTCACAATCATTTGATTGCTTGTATCAGCTAATAGTCTCCCATCCTGATGACTGTCATATATAGTCGCCTTGTTTTTTCACAATTCTTTTCTTCATTCTTCTTCTCCTTGCCCATAAAAGACAGCTTTGGAAACTTGATCGATCCCCAATAAAACTTTTATAGATATATTTTATAGAAATAAAAATTTCTATATTTGGGGGATCTATATAAACATAATGACAGGCAGGAAAACAAACTATGAAGGATGAGAATGAAAAAGTTCACCCTTAGTGAGGCAGGCAGGATAAACTAAACTTCTAGATAGTCTGATGTCAGGCAGTGTATAGTAACAATATTTCAACACAGGAAAATTTGGAAAAAAAAAAAGAAAAGGTTTCCAGGTAATAATAATTCTCATTTCAGGTTTCCAGGTAATAGTCAGTCCATTTCCTGGTACGCAATACAGCTTAAGATGTGACTACATAAACATTGCTTTGCAAAGTACATGTGACTTTGTAGATAGGTTCTATAACTTAAGGGCCCAAGATCTTGTGTAGTCTCTAAGATACAATATAAGGCAGCAGGCTAGCTCCCTTAAGGATGGATTTTATAAACTGGGAACTAAAGATAAATATCTAGGATGGGAGAGTCTGGGATAATCATTCTGGGAGACATGAGGTCTAGCTTTACTGATAGCAAAAGGTACCTAAGTCATTAACAACATTCACTCTCAGCTTTCTGGGTGGAATGCAGGTATTTTATCTTCTCCATTGAGTTAATGCACCTACGTGTTTAACACTTCTGGTTTCCCTAGTTATTTGTGGGTACAAAGACCTATATGCCCCTACATTTACCCATACAGTGGTATGGTTGGATGAGTAGTTTCATCCCACTCTCACTCATAGTTGTTCATTATTAAGTCATGTTTCTCATAGAAGGAAAAGCATAATTATCCCAGGCAGGAAGGATGACATTTGTTGAAGTCTTCTCAGGAAATCAAGCATGATTTGTTACTGGGCACTGTATCAATATTTTTACCTTACATATCTCCATTAATCCATCCGCCTAAAACTGAGAATTTCTGTCTCTCAGAGATATACTTAATTGCTCAGACTGTAACTTCAGGACATCAAATTACTTAAGACAATGATGATTTCTGTTCATGGCTGGTTTCCTTGTGTGTATTTGACAGAACAAGTCATGCACTGCTATTAACGAGGTGTTTCTTTTTTAATCTTTTTTGTTTTGTTTTTATATTTTATTAATTTATTCATATTACATCCCAATGGTTATCCCATCCCTTATAACCTCACATTCCTCCTCCCTCTCATTTTCCCCTTACTCCCCTCCCCTATGACTGTGACTGAGGGGGACTTCCTTCCTCTGTATATGCTCATAGGGAAGCAAGTCTCTTCTTGGTAACCTGCTATCCTTCCTCTGAGTGCCACCAGGTCTCCCCATCCAGGGGATATGGTCAAATATGGGGCCAGAGGGTCTTAGAAACCTACAAGAAGAACATTATGATAGGCAGATTTAGGCCCAGGGGGCCTGCTCAAACTATGGCACCAGCCAAGAACAATACGGGCAGTAAAGTTCAAATCCCTACCCAGATCTAGCCAATGGACAGGACATTCCCACAGTTGAGTGGAGAGTGCAGTCTGACTTTCTTTATTAATCTTTCAGTGTTTACATTGATATTTAACTGAGAAGGCAGTTTTGACTCCCTGACACCATGGTTGGAGAAATAGAGAACTGAGTGAGGTAGTGAGTGAGTAGAGGCATGAGGCTCTAAACTCGTGAAGCTCCACTCTTAGTGACATATGTCTTTCAATAATCTTCACCAACCCTACATCTGACAAAGGTCTAATATCCAAAATATATAAAGAACTCAAGAAATTAAACACCACCAAACCAAATAACCAATTGAGAAATGGGGCTTGGAACTAAACAGAGAATTCTCAACAGAAGAATATCAAATGGCTGAGAAACACTTAAAGAAATGCTCAACCTCCTTAGTCATCAGGGAAATGCAAATCAAAACAACTCTGAGATTCCATCTTACACCCATCAGAATGGCTAAGATCAAAAACTCAAGGGACACCACATGCTGGAGAGGATGTGGGGAGAGAGAAACACTCCTTCATTGCTGGTGGGAATGCAAACTAGTACAGCCACTTTGGAAATCTATCTGGTGCTATCTCAGAAAACTGGGAATAGGGCTTCCTCAAGACCCAGCTATTCCACTCCTTGGAATATACCCAGAAGATGCACCAGCACACAACAAAAAAATTTGCTCAACCATGTTCATAGCAGCCTTATTCATAATAGCCAGATCATGGAAACAGCCTAAATGTCCCTCAGTAGAAGAATGGATAAAGAAACTGTGGTACATATACACTATGGAATACTACTCAGCTATTAAAAACAAGGAATTCCAGAAATTTGTGGATAAATGGATTGAGCTAGAAATGATCATAATGAGTGAGTTAACCCAGAAGCAGAAAGACTCAAATGGTATATACTCACTTATATCTGCATACTAGCCCAATGGGCATGTCCCACGAAAGCCTTCCCTTACCAGGAAACTGGGACAGAGGGGAGGACATCCTATTGGGACTCTAGATGAGAGAAGGATTGGAGAATAGCAATGTAGAAGGATCCAGTGGGTCCTAGAAATCTACAAGTAGAACATTATGATAGGCAGATTTGGGCCCAGGGGTCCCGCTCAAACTAAGGCACTAGCCAAGGACAGTATAGGTGGTAAAATTTAAACCCCTACCCAGATCTAGCCCATGGACAGGACAGTCTCCACACTTGAGTGGAGAGAGGGATTTGACTTTCTCATGTACTCTGGTGCCTCATATTTGACCATGTCCCCTGGAGGGGGAGACCTGGTGGCACTCAGAGGAACGACAGCAGGTCACCGAGAAGAGACTTGATACCCTATGAGCATATACAGGGGGAGGTAATCCTCTCAGGAACAGTCATAGGGGAGGAGAATAAGGGGAAAATGGGAGGGAGGGGAGAATGGGAGGATACAAGGGATGGGATAACCATAGAGATGTAACAAGAATAAATAAATTAAAAAAAAAAAAAGGCTGAAGTACCTAAATGTCCCCAGACGGCTCTGGCAACTAGGAAACAAGTCTTCCAATGCTAGAGTGTCTAGAGGACATCTCATATGTGATGACATCTAGCCTATGGCCTCTTCTTTAGGGAATTAATTTGATTGCATTACCAGTGTTGGTGAGCCACACACATATTCTGTTTGAGATCATGTAACCCAGAATAATCCCTTACTCCATTAAGTCTTTTTCTAGGGTATTTTTTAATAAGAGCAGCAAGAAAAATGTAGACACAAAAACATTGTGCTAACATTATGCTACTACATAGGCTTGAATCTATGAGATGTGATTCTGTCAGGATAATAAGCAAACTATACTATATTATAGTTCAACTCATATTTTGGAAATACATGATGCCTTTAAAACATTTTTAATCTGTGTCTTTAGTAGTAATATATAAATATAACATTTTATACATTATTATAAATATACATTATTATAAATATATATTATATAAATATAATAATAATATATAAATATATAGAAAGGATATTATATGAGAAGTTAGAAATTCAGAAACTACAGGTAAGGTTTATATAACATAATAATGACATCCACCTGTGCACAAGAGGTTTAAGAAATCTACCTATAAGGTAAGAAAGTATGTGTTTTTTCAGATATTCTTGTTAGATTTTATAAGATAATTCTGTGTTCATGCTTTCTAATAAGAAAACAAAACAATCAATTACAATTACCATATAATAACTACATTATGTTTTTACTAGCAAAAACAAAATCCATGACGGACCATGCTGTTTCCTTACTAAAACTCCTCATTAGATATTTTCCATAAGTTTGGTTTTATAACTTCTACTTTGGTCATAAGTTTTGTCCTGTTTATTCACTTTATTCAATGGTTACATATTTTTGTCCAAAAGCTAAAATAATCTTTGTCATTTTGTCCAGCCTATCAGTCTCCAAGCACATCAAATAAGAATTTATGTGTTACTACAAGAAGTTGTGAAATGTATTTGCAAATGGTGTTCAATTGAGCTCATCATTTTAAACACTCATGTTAATTTAACATCTCTTTCCCATTACAACGGTGACAAGAATGAATAGTGATGAAAACTTTTCATTTGATATGACCGTTTTATATGTGGACAACTCTCTACCTGTTTCTTATTGAGAAAGAAGTGATGACATTGAGATAGAAGCATGTGAAGAACATCCATTAGTTTTAAAGTATCTAATGTAAATTATAGCAGAGATGAAGTTATATATAAAGATGCCTTTAGTTGTTAATCATATATTAATGCTACTAAAGCACACAAAATAAAATAATGTTTAGTTTTCATTTTTTGTAGGGTTCTGTGATAAATTAAAATGACAATAATACAAGCATTTGGGAAATAATTCTTTATGAGATGCAGGATGACGCCATTAATAGAAAACTCTCAACTATACATGCCAAAATGTTGACTAATGATGCATTAATGTTCTCCTTCAAATTTCTGTTTACAAGAAAAACCTCCTCTGCCAGGCAGGTCTGTATATACACATCAAATTCTGAACCCTCAGACTATCCATAACTATTAAGGCAGAACAATGTAAAAGAAGACTTCATAACTCCTTTGTAAATTATAAAATATATATTTAGGGAGTTAGGGTGATAGAGTTCAAATCACAGCTCTTATGGATACCTTTAAGATAAAGAGACTGTAGGTCTGTGGGTTCATTTCTGGCTCTCCTATTCGATTCCATTGATCAACCAGTCAATTTCTATGCCTGTACCATGCAGTTTTTGTGACTATTTCTCTGAAATATAACTTGAAGTCAGTGATGGAGATACCTCCAGATGGTCTTTTATTGTATAGTATTCTTTTCAGCTTTTCTGTTTTTTTCCATATAATGTTTAGAATTGTTCTTTTAAGGTCAGTAAAAAAATGTGTTGGTATTTCATAGGGATTGCATTGAATCTGTAGATTGCTTTCGGTAAGATGGACATTTTTACTATGTATATCCTACAGATCCATGAGTAAGGAAGATCTTTGGTCTTCTAATATCTTCTTCAGTTTCTTTCTTTAGAGAATTTAAGTTCTTGTCATACAGGTCTTTGACTTGCTTGTCTAGAGTTATATCAAGATATTTTATAATATTTGTGTCTATTGTGAGGAGGGTAGTGTCCCTAATTTCATTCTCAGCCCATTTGTCATTTGTATAAAGGAAGGTTTGTTGGGGTTAGTTTGATGTATTTTGATGCTAATTAATAAAAAGTCATCATACCTGGGCAGGGCTAAGGTTCCCGGGTGTGGGGAGACAGAGAGAATCTTAAGAAGAAAGACCAGAGTAGAAGAGAAAAGAAAAAGGCCATCATGGGTTAGGAAAAGAAGCACTTGGCCAGCATGGATGGAGGATTTGACCCAGATGAAGAATATTAGCAAGTGTATGGGATTATGAATAGGAGGTTGCTTGATAGAAATTATTAGAAGCAGATGACATGGGATTAGGACAGATATCTTATACCTGCCCCACTATGGGAAGTAGTTTAGGGGGAAAATATCTGCCCTGCCCCAGGTTAACTAAGATTATTTTAAAATATAGTAAGTGTCTGTGTCTTGATTGATTGCTAGTGGGTTATACTGTTGTAATAATAATTATAGGCCTATTAATAAACATTATTAATTCATACTGGTAATTTAACAAGTGGTACTTGATGTGGGGCAATTATTAGACAATATTAATAATTTAACAACAACAATTGGCACTTGACATGGGGCAATTATTAGGCCATCCTGTTAAATTAAAAACAACAAAGGTTACTGATTTTTAAAACTAATCTTTTTTCCAGGCACTATTTTGAAGATATTCATTACCTGTAGGATTTCTCTGGTGGAATTTTGTTGGTCACTTATGTATACTATCATATCATCTGTGAATAGGGATACTTTGACTTCTTCCTTTCTAGTTTATATCTACTTGATTTGCTTTAATTGTCTTATTGCTCTAGCTAGAATTTTCAGTACTATATTAAATATATGTGGAGAGAGTGGTTAGCTTTGTCTTGTCCCTGATTGGTGGACTTGCTTTGAGTTTGTCTTCATTTAATTTGATGTTGGCTATCAGCTTTCTGTATATAGCCTTTAATGTTTAGGTATGGGCCTTATATCCCTTATCTCTCCAAGACTTTCATCAAAAAGAGATGTTGGATTTTGTCAAAGCCTTTTTCTGCATCTAATGAGATGATTGTGTGATGCTTTTGTTTTAGTTTTTTATATGGTGGATTACACTGATAAATTTTAATATGTTGAAAGCCAAAACCATACAATGGAAAAAAGAAAGCATCTTCAATGATTGGTGCTAAAATAACTGGATGTCTACATGTAGAAAGTGCAAATAGATCCACATTTATCGCCCTGCACAAAACTCAAGTCCAAGTGGATCAAATACTTCAACATAAAACCAGATACACTAAATCTATTAGAAGATAAAGTGGGGAAGAGCCTTGAGTTCATTGGCACAGGAAACAACTTCCTGAACAGAACACCAACAGCTCAGGCTCTAAGATCAATAATTAATAAATGGGCCCTCTTGAGGGAATGGATGATGGGGAGGGATGGAACTGGGAGTAGAGGAGGGATGGGGAAAAAACCAGGATATAAAGTGAATAAATAAATGTCAAAAATAAGAGCACAACGCAGAATAGCAGTATAAGAATACATTATAAAAATAAATAGAAATAAGACCTATAGTTAGTGATTGTGGCAATGTCGTTATCAAAAATATTCAGTTCAACAAAAACTAAAATTGAAGCAGGAACTAAAATATATTGTGCCAATTTAAATTTTGTCCATTGAAGGCATTACAGTGTCATAAAATATCTGCATGCTATCAACATCAGTTTCCAAGTTTTTATATGGCAACAGTAAATAACTGGAAAGTATGACAAACACAGTTTTTAGGTACAGTGAGGTGATTACATTCTGATGAAAATGTATTAAGTCTTTACTCAAGATTTTAAACCAGAAATATTTATTGTGCATCACTGTGTTAAGTATTCTTCTACAAACTGAATAAATATTTTTTGAAAAAACAGAAAGTGTGCTTCTTCCATAAAATATATAAGACTGGACTAGTAATATTTCATTATGAATGGAGATAGTATTCATAAAGCAACACTGTATCCTGAGGAGCCACTTGGAGTTAAGGTTACCAGGAAAAAGGAAAGCACTTCCTTCACATTGTAGACAGACACTGGTTAGTTTCCCATGCTCCAATAAAGAAGCCTAAAACTCTACTTATGTAAAGAACCCTAACGAAACTCAGTGGGTTACACATAAATGCACAAAACATGTAAAAGTAGAAAACATAAATATAAAGGAATTTATTGGGAAATTTTTCAGTGGATGTAGGTAGGGAGTAGAAATTAATAAGTTACATATATGACCAAAGTACATTATATACTCTATGAAATTGTCAAAAAAGTAATAAAAATGGTTAAATGTTTTGACTGTGAGGAAACTCATTCTTTAAGTTTAAAAGATATAAGAACTCAAATGTGTGTGTTTGTATTTATGTAATTGTGTGTGTGTGTATGCATGCAATACTGTGTATGTTCATGAGGGTTTGTGTGTAAAGACTTCTGAGAATTTTCTTAAAGAACTGACAAAAAGAATTTCCATAAAATTCAATGAGTCTGTTATTTATTATTTGCTTTACTAGAGACAGAATATTATTAGTTTTATGATTTAGATGTACTAGGCATACATAACAGTTCTCCATTAAAATTTGAACTTATGAAACAAAACATCATTGAAATCAGAAGGGTGACAGATTTTCCTGGGGGCTGAAATGGGCATTAAGTCAGAAAATAATGCAAATTGATTAAATGCTTTATTATTTTCTATCAGTATAGCCATAAAAAACACATACTTTTCATCTATAAACCACTGGATGTATTAAACTTTAGAGAAAACATTAGTAAAAATACCTTAAGGTAAACTGTTTAGACAAAGATGTAACACTGTATAGACAGTAAACATATTATCTTTCACTACTGTCACAAATACTATTATTCCTCATCTGTTATTTATAACTTATCAGCAATTTACTTATCCACTTACATTCTTTTGATATAGACATACATTACTTTCAGTTTTTATTAATAGATAAAAATGTTGGTAGAAAACTCTTATTAATGTGCTGTGGAAAATGGTTCAAAGCAAGATAATATTATGTTCTTGCATCATGAAGCCATTTTTATTTTCTTCAATTATTTTTTGATTTTACAGTAGGGAGATTTTCATTTTTACGTCAGAAAACAGCAATTTATATAGAAAATAAACACTTGCCATTATCTCACAAAATACAACTTACTTAAAGCATGGTGTTTAGCTTTAATTTACCACAACCTAGAAACATCTGGCAGTTAGTCTCAATGAAGGACTATAGCTGCTTGGCTGGTGAGATTGTCCAGGGGAAATTATTTTGATTATTAATTGATGTGGAAAGACCTAGACCACTGTGAGTAGTATTGTTCCTTAGATAGGGGACTCTGGATTATATAAGTACATTAGTTTCTCATTCCCCTGGACTCTTGATTTTATTTGATTGGATTCAAGTTTATGCTTTGATGTCTTCCCAGTAATAGACTGTCACCCCAAAATATAAGCAGAATATATATTTTCTCCCCTGAGTTGCTTTTAGGAGCAGTATTTTCTCACAGCCAAGTAAATTAAATAAGGACAAAAAACTTTAATTCTTATCATAGAAATGAGTATATAATTCCAAAAACATCTATGGTTAAGAGAATAATATTTTATAGCATTTTAAGCATTCAGTAATAATGCTTTAATAAAACATTCAATCAAATCTCAAATTTCAAATATATATGATAACTGAGGAATGAAAGGAGACAAATCTATTTTCATGTCTTTCTTGTACTAACATGCATGAGATTTATTAGATTCTCTAAGGAAGAATGCAATACAGGCCTAAGTGATAGATTTAATAGTTTGTATCACTTGTAACAAGCTGTATTTTCAGATGAATGATATTATATGCAGTAAGAAGAAAATCTCTTTAATAAGAAAATATTGAAAGAATCTATAGCCAGAAGTTTAACAATTCAAGTGCTTTTTAACAATAAATTTTTGAGAACCATTGAAGATTATGCTTCATAGACTGCTCTTGAGAGAAGTAGATATATGTTTATATGCTTGGAGGTACAGATAGAGATAGATAGATAGATAGTTAGATAGATAGATAGATAGATAGATAGATAGATATAGATAGATAGATAATAGAGAGATAGATAGAGATAGATAGATAGATAGATAGATAGATAGATAGATAGATGATAGATAGATAGATAGATAGATAGATAGATGATAGATAGATAGATAGATGATAGATAGATAGATAGATAGATGATAGATAGATAGATAGATAGATAGATAGATAGATAGATAGATAGATATAGATACATAGATAGATAGATGATAGATAGATAGATAGATAGATAGATAGATAGATAGATAGATAGAGAACTAGATAGATAATAGAGAGATAGATAGGTAGACAGAAAGACATATAGTCAGACAGAAAGAAAGAAAGACTGGAGCCAGACTCTCAGACTCTCCTGGGGGTATTTACATGAGATCAAGGCCCTTTCTCTTCTATGCTGAAGCAATAACACAGATAGCAAGCGGTAACACAGGGCAACATTGATTTAAAATAACACTTGCTATCTGAGAAAGTGAACATTTTGTGGTTTTGTTTTAAAGTGATACTAGGTAGCATTTAGCCTGGACAAAATTAAAAATGCCCAGGTAAATCTAAAGTGAAACTTTAGAAAATCTACAAGATGATCAACTAGACTTTTAATGGCTGCATTTATTTATTTTTATAATGAATTTAGCTCTATCCAGGTTTTTATAGAGCAATGTTATCACTGAGAACAACAACAACAGAAAGCAGCATATGACACAACTTGGCTGAAATGTGAGAATTATGTCAATGGTGAAATGGGGCATCAGGACCTTTTCCTTAAGTAAGCTTCATATTGTCTACAAAAAATGTACTTAAATTTGACAGTAGCCGATCCATCAAGTGTTATAGAGGAATGTCAGAACTAAAATTATTTTGTTTTGTTTTTCATTACTGCTTTGCATGCATTCATAGCTGAAGGTCACATGCATCTATCATCTTGAAGTTGAACGAAGTGCATGAGTATTAGAGCTGATCGAAAATACTGCTAATGTCTTAATTTGCAAATCTGCTTCCCCTTGTCAGTGGGAATACGGAAAAGTAATATTATATACATGATAATGATATGCTTAATTAACATGCATTATTAAATGAAATAATTTGATTTTTGTACTTGACAATTACATTTTAATCTGATCAAGTTTGAAATTAATTTATTTTGATTTGTTCCTTAAATATATAATTACATTGATTAAAAGATTATTATCCTTCTGCAGTTTGTCAAATGAAGATTCCTCGTATAAAATAAGGACATGGGGAAGAGACAGCCAGGGAGTCAAGTGTAGAAAAGTAGGTGTTCTGGTGTTCTGGTACCAATATAAAATCAATAGTGGATGGTTGTCTATGTCTCAGGGATGTTTGCATTCATGGAGCATTAGGAAGGTCTGCCTGGAAATTCTTGGCAGTTCCTAGATTCTGCATGTATACTTCTGTGGTTTTGGTCTCTGTTGTTAACCGTGAAAATATGTTTCATTCCTCTCACTTAAGAGAATCTATTAGCAGGCATGTGTCAATCTTGAGGACCTACATAACCTCAGAATCTTTCTGTTTGTGGTCCCCACGGGCTGGTGACTTGGCATCAACTATAAGAGTAGGAGAAATTTGAAATGTCAGTTCAGAATCTTACAGCTTGAAACAACTCATCCTTCAATAACCAAGTGAATAAAACCAACTTAATTTAAACAGTGATGCTGTTTTTCCAGTCTTCTGCAGTCATTATAATTAGTTATTTATAATTAGCATTTTATTGATGTCTGTGCACTGTGTAGCAGAGCATCATGCAGACACTCTGATGATTGGTGGTAATTTGATAAACATTCGAGCCATTGCATTAATTATATGCCTTCCAATTACATCCAAAGTTAATGAATGTATATGAATATAGTGGAGATCAATTAAAAAAAAACCCAGCTAACCCTTAATTATAAGACAGGTTTTTCCCAATATTCTAACTATAACCCCCATAGTTTTCAGGTTTTCGACAAAAGCAGGCTTATCTAAGATACTAAGTGTGAAAAGTATCCATTTGATAGTTTTTTACTAAGCAGTAGTAATTGATTCAAAACAGTAGTCAATGTAACTTGGATAAAAGATATATATGTATATATATATACACACACACATACTATTTTGTAGACTAAAAGAATAGCAGGAAAACTATTTACATTTAGTCACAATAAAACTGTCAAAATTATAGATTTTATTCATAAGGTTATATATATATATATATATATATATATATATATATATATCGATCTATCTATATAATTTGGAAACACCCTATATTCTGTGTATGTGTGTGTTTGTGTGTGTGTGTATGTGTGTGTATATGTGTGTGTATGTGTGTATATTTGTGTGAGTGTATGCGTGTGTGTATGTGTGTGTGTATGTGTGTGTGTATGTGTGTGTGTGTGAGTGTGTGTGTGTGTGTGTGTGTGTGTAAAACCTTTCCATGACTTGGCCCATGACTCATTGGTAGAATGATTGCTTCACATGTATGAAGTCCAGTGTCCAAGAGTTGATTCCTTATACTAAAGAACAACTAAACCTCATAAATGCTCCCCACGTTGAGCGTCACAGAATTGTGTATTGCTATTAAAGTAGTTAAATACCTTAACTTATTAGACTTGAAAATAGCTTTCATAATTGAATGCTTATACCAGTTTAAATATTTCCCTCTTTGACATTGATGTATTATGTTTTTAAGAGACAATTCTTACTAAACTAAATAATTTCAGATGTGGTTTAGTTGATGCTTATTCAGAAAATGATTATCACAAGCGTCCAGTTATAGATCAATAAATTGAACTCAATAATTTTTCAACTATACACTTGTAGATTTTTAATATTTTCATTCTATTTTCAAAAGAAAAAATTCAGCATTTTATTGTGTAAAATGTTAAATTTTTAAGTAAAAATAAAGCATGGTAATGAGAATGGTTACTTCACAATTATTAGAGCAGATGGGGTTTACTGGGAAGTTTGTTGTTGTTTTGGCTTTTTCTTGAAATTCCTAAACTATTAATATACAATATAGTGAGGGTTCTGTATATGTAAAGCCAGGAATTTCGCTTTAATCCATTTGTCAAAAATTACGATATACAAAATTCTGTTAAATATGGTTTTAACACATCCTAAAATTTTGATATTTCCACCTACTACTGTTCCATTAGATATTCACCTAAACACAAAACATAACAAAATTAATGGCAATTGGATAAAAATAATTTTGTTTATATTAAAATGAAAAATACCAACTTTGCATGATTAGATATGATTAGAATATGCTCATTAAATTTTCAGAAAATCTTCTGTACTATATGGCTAAAATCCACTTATAAATGAGTACATACCATGTGTGTCTTTTTGGGTCTGGGTTACCTCAGTCAGGATTTTCTAGTTCTATAATTTACCTGAAAATTTAATTGTTTCTTTGCTTTTAATAGCTGAGGAGTATTTCATTGTGAAAATGTACCACAGTTTCTTTATTCATTCTTTGGTTGATGGACATCTAGGTTGCTTCAAGAGTCTGTATATTATGGATAAAGCTTCTATGAATGTATTTAAACAAGTGTCCTTGTTTTATGGTAAAGCATCTTTTGAATATATAACCAGGTGTGGTACAGCTGGGTCTTGAGGTAGAATTATTCTTAATTTTCTGAGAAAGCCCAGATTAATTTCCAAACTGATTATACAAGACTGCACTCCCACCAACAATTCAGGAATATTTTCCCTTTCTCCAAACCATGCCAGCATGTGTTGTCACTTGAGTTTTTGATCTTAGCCTTTTGGATGGATGGAAAATAGCACTAACATGTTATAATACACAGATCCCCAAAAGATAAACAACACAGAGGATCCAAGGGAGGATGCTTAACTCTCTCTCTTTTTTTTTTTATCTGTTAGTGTCCTTTATTCCCTCCAAAATATCTTCATCCAGGCCCCTATAGTCTGTTTTTTTTTTTTTTTTTTTTACAACTGTCTATCAGGGCTCCCACTAGGATGGCCCATTAATCCATGCTCATAGAAATCAAAGGACCCCTTTTCTATTGCAACATCACAAAGTTTTCCACGTTCCTCTAAAAAGCAAGGTAGGGTTACTTGTCACAGCACTATCCTGCCTCTGGTACTAACTTCAGCATTATTTACTTTTCATTGGCTGTTACAAAACATCATGACCAAAGCAACTTATAGAAGGAAAACAGTTTATATGCATTCACAGTTCCTGAGGATTAGAGTCCATGATAGCAGAGTGAAGGCATGGTGGCGAGAGCACAGAGCTGGCAGATCACATCTTGAATCACATGCAAGGAGGAAAACTGGCTCAAAGACAGCTGCATCACAAACGTTCACTCCAGTATGGGTGACATCCATCAAAGAGTACACTGAAGAGCCTTCTACAGGATGCTTAACTCTCACTCAGAGGTGAAATAGAATAGACGCAGGTAGTGCTTGAAGATCGGGAACAAAATAAGAGAGGGACAGAGAAATCGAGGGTAAATATCAAACCATGGGAAAGTGAGGACACGAGGATAGAAGACATGTAGAGAAAAGGGAAAATGTGGGCAGGGACATCTCACTGAAAAGTTGGAGACCTAAGTGTTGGCTCTGTTTCTTAACAATTAAACTTTATTATACAACCTAACTAGCTTACACAAGAAGGAAGAAAGGTTAAAGGGACAAAAGAGTGAACCTTCCGATATCCGTTCCACGGGATGAGTCCTTAGGTGTCTCTCTGGCCCGCGTGATAGTCCACCCTGTTTGCTTTCTCCACATGCGCTCCCCAAACCCCCAGCTGAATCTGTTGTTTTTCTCTTCCCCACCTTCCTGAGTCACATGGGAAGGACAGTCTCCTTTTCCCAAGGAGGGTCCATTAGGAAAACAATAGCCCAGGTGGGGTTCCCAGGTCTGCTTCCTGAATTCCAGGTGCAGGATGGCTCCACTCAGTCTATCACAAGGTATTCATGGGGTGCCCCAAGGGTAAAGCCTGCCAAGACTGCTTCCACCTGTGACAAAGCTTAATCTTTTCTACACCTAAGTGAGGGTAGACTCCTAGGAGGATAGGAGACAGACTCTAGCAGAGGCTCCTAGTAGCAGGGGCCATGGAGAATAAAGAGGACACCCTGTAACTAGATAGGTCTCCTAGTAGAGGGAGGGGAACACCAACCCACCCACAGAAGCATTGACCCAAACATCACCCTGCCTACAAGATGTGCAGGAATACGTATAGAACAGATATAACAGAGATTGAGGGAAGGGCCAATCAGTGCCTGGCTCAACTCAAGACCCACCCCATGGGAGTAAATCAACCCTTGCCACTATTAAGGCTCCCCTGCTATGCTTGCAGACCGACAGGAGTCAAGCCAAGTTGTCTTTTGAAAGGCTCTACCCAGCAGTGTCTCTAAACAGATGCAGAGACTTGCAATTATGGGGGTCCAATGGGGCCTGCTGGGACTTTAGGACTATGCATGGACTTAGGCCCCCTACAAAGATGTAGCTGATGTAGCTTAGGCTTCATGTGGGTCTTCTAGTAAGAGGAGTGGTTGCTTTCTTTCACATGACTCTCTTGTCAGCTTTTCAATCACTTCCTCCTGGTGGGACTGCCTTGCCAGGCCACAGGAGAACAGAGAACACACACAGTCCTGATGTGACTTGATAATCTGGGGTAGATAGGAAAGAGGGCTTCCCTTTTCTGAGGAATACAGGAGGGGGATGGGAAAGATGGTAGAAAGGTGGGACTGGGTGATGAGGTGGGATGAGGCTTTGACCAGAATGTAAAGTGAATGAATTAAACAACTAATTAAAAATATTTCACAAATCTCTAAACCATATTACCTTAATACCTTACACATCAAGTACTATTTATTTACATTAAAATCATCCCCTAGCCCAAAGAGTTTTTCTTCCTCTAACGATCACTATAAATAGGATAACAGTATTAGATTATAATATATAAATCAACATCTAATTTGGATACTAACATATATAGGCTTCTGTCTTTCAAATTAATTAAAATAAATTTTGGCTTCAGAATATTAAATAGACATAGCTAAGACAAAAGGCCACTAGTCTTTCAAAAATGACACAAAGCAATTTTTATGAATGTAAAATACCATTGACCAAAGTTCCCTGGGCGTATTCTACAATAAAAACATATGAGAATCTCAAAGATGTGAAAGTGTTTATTAAATATGAGGAAGCATATGTAAGCAATTGACAGAAGTTAGAACATATGAAAATGATAATCATATCTCTTCAAAGCTGGAAGACTATGTGATTTTTTTTTTATGCTGTTCATTTATTTGGTATCTAAAATGAAGGTATCTAATTTCAAATGGCTGAATAAAGAAGTACTATTGTATCTATTTTTGTGCTCTTAAAAATACTTATAAACTACCTCATCCCAGTCAGAACGGCAAAGACCAAGAAGTATGAAAACAAACGCTGGTGATTCTGTGGAGAAAAAGGAACTCTTACTTTCTGCTGGTGAGACTGCAATCTAGTAAAGCTATTATGAAACCAGTATGGAGGTATCTGAAAAAAATTAAAAATAGAACTATCAGATAACTCACCTGTGCCCCTCCTGATATACACAAAAGACTGAATATTCTACTATAGACTCTGTGTATTCATATTTATCTCTGTTCTATTCATAATAGCAAGGAATTAGAAGCCACATAGATTTTCATAAACATACAAATGGATAATGGAAGTGTGGAATATATGTACTACAGATTCAATTCACATGACTTAAGAGAGGAAAGGGAAATACAGGAGTCCATTACAAAGGGGGATGTATGGGTGACAGATGAATTTAGAGAAGGCTTTATTAAAACACACTTTTTCCCCACCTATTCAAGGGACCTTCTCTTGGCTACAGGTAGAGAACACCATAGGAAATAACAACCAATCAAACTACATAGCTTCAGAAGCAAGTCCAAAGAGATACACCTGTCACACCTAGTGCTCATCGAACACTACAGAAGATGGGGCCGAATGAGTATAAGAGCCAGAGGATCATGGAGTGTGCTGTCATATATCTCTCCTACTAATTATCAGAAAGTCTCAGTATCCTGACAGCCTGAATGTGAGCTGAGCAAGCATGACGTCAGTGGACATTTCAAAGTAGACCACGAAAGCTCATGAAGCTCCAGTCAAACAAAAAGTACTGCTGGCAACTGAGGAGAGCATGAAGCAGGTGAGGAACAGGAGCCCTCCCAGGAAAAGAACACTCCAATTGTTTGTCCAGTGCCAACCAGTGCAAATGTATACACAAGTAATATTATAGTAATTGAACAGGCAATATTTATACATATATGTACGTACATATACTCATAATAACGATTAGTTACAGTTGGGCATGTGGTGCATGCCTTTAATCCCAGCACTTGTAAGGCAGTGGCAGGTGGGTCTCTGTGAATTCAAGGTGAGCCTAGTCTACAAAGTAAGTCCAAAACAGCCAAGGGTATACAGAAACAATGTGTCTTGATAAACCAACCAACCAAAAATTTGTGAAAAAAAGTCCATGAATTTGAAGAAGAACAGGAAGGGATATGTATGAGGGCAATATGGAGGGATATGTGGGAAGGTTTGCAAGCAAGAGAGACATGGTGAATGCATTGTAATTATATTAATGTTAAAATCAAATTTTTAAAAATGGCCATAATGACATTAAAAACATTGTATACTAGTTGTTTGAATAACCATATGTTTAAAAATTTTATTCACAAAATAAGTTTTTAATCATCTTGTGGTTATGCTTCTCAACGTGGCCAATTTGTGTGGAAAATAACCTCCTGGACTTTTATTTTGGTATATCTATCATTTTGTGGTATATGTGTACAAAGATGAATTTTATGGATACATACATATACCTCACTAGGTTATTGGACAAGATAAAAACAAATAAAAAGAAGAGACATAGGAAGCAGAACTAAATATTAGTCTAATTTTAATACCTAGTTTAAAAAATCAGGCAAATTTTGAAAGTCCTCTGCCACACTAAGCTCTTAATGAGCTCATTCCAACCACGTCAAATACAACATATTTAAAATGGGCAACATCATATGTGCTTGTTTTAAACGTAGGAAGTGGTATTAGAAATGGATGGAAGATAGTTGTTTTTGATAGGGTTTCATTAACATCTCAACAACTTAAGCACTTTCCCAGGCAATGAAAGCTTAGTGGAGTTGATTTTGCAGAGGGTACTCTTGCTCTAGTTCAGTGATGATGCAGCTCACATCTCACCAGTGCTAATCTCTAACAATTACAGACTCTTTTCCAACTTGATTTGGCTTGATTTTAACATTAAGCTTGAAGTGCTCTTTTCTCTTGCAACTATAAATTTTGAATTTCTATTTGACCCATTGCTTTCATTGAAGATCCAGATCACTAATTATTTATAACCATTCTATAGATATAATATTACATTCCTTGCAATTACCCCTGAAAAGAAATCAGTCCATTGCATTAAAATTTAAAGTCACAAAACCTTTTTAAACAATAGTAAAATGTTTAGCAGTTATCACAGGCGTGACCTGCAGCCCAGATATTAATAGTGTTCCCTATCTAAAACCTCAGGAGCAGGAGCCAGGCTTCTTCATCTATACTGTCCCCAACAGTGTTTCCTAAAATGCTCCGTTATTCTTTGCTTAAAGCACTCAAATATTTTCTAGTTCAAAGCCCCAAAGTCTTTCACACATGTGTCTCAAAAAACAGCAAAGTCAGTTCCTCAGAATAACAACCCAGTGTCTGGTACCAACTGTTGTGTTAGTTATTTTCTGTTTCTATGCTTAAAACACCATGACGAAGACAACATATAGAAGACATAATTTATTTGGACTGATGATTTAAGTGATATAAGGGTTTTGTTGTGAGCAGGGAGCATGACAGGAGGCAACAGGTAGCAGGCATGATGCCTTTGGAGGAATCTGGGGCTCACATCATAGGCTGTAAGTAGGAAGTGGATAGGACAAATGTGAATGGATTGTTTCTTTAAATTTTCAAAGAAGACAGTTAAAACTGACCTCCTGTGGCTAGGTGGGACTCCCAGTGGAGGGAGAGGGGCATCAACTCACCCATAAAACCTTTAACCCTAATTTTGGCATGCCTAGTGGAAGTGTGGGGATAAAGATAGAGCAGAAATTGAGGGAATGACCAACCAATGAATGGCCCAACATGAGACCCACCCTGTGGAAGAGAACCAACCCCTGACACTATTATTGATATTCTGCTATGTTTGCAAACAGAGGCCTAGCATAACTGTCCTCTGAGAGGCTTCATTCAGCAGCTGATGAAAAGAGATTTAGAGATGTGCAGCCCAATAATTGGCAGTAATCTGGGAATCTTGTGGAAGAGTTAGAGGAAGGACTGAGAGATGTGGAGGGTTCAAGGACAAGACAAGAAGACCTACAGAGTAAGCTAACTTGGGTCTGTGTGGCCTCACAGAGATTGAAATACCAACCAAAGAGCATATAAAGGCTGGACCTAGGCCCCCTACACAAATGTAGCAGATGTGCAGTTTGTTTTCTATCTAGATCCCCTAACAATTTGAGCAGGGCTGTCTCTGACACTGTTGTCTGCCTTCAGATCCCTTTCCCCTAGCTGAATTTTCTCCTCTGGTCTCAGTGGAAGAGGATGCACTTAGTCCTACTGTGCATTCATGCACCAGTGTGGGTTTGTACTCTTCAGAGAATGGGGAACGGGGAATGGGGGAAGGAGATACAGTGGTGGGTCTAGGAGGAGAGGAGGAAGAGGGTTACAATCAGGCTGCAAATCGATTAAATAAATTAATGAAAAAATTCCCTTAATATTGCCGAAAACTGGGAACTGATTATTCAAATTAAAAAGCAATTCTCACTTAAATCATCACAGATTTCCTGATATACATCACATGTTAGGCATTCATACAGTTATCTTACGTACTTTAATTTTTTTATATTGTCCTACTTTGTTATTATTTTTGCTATGCTTTTCTGCTCTTCAGTTGGACAGGGAACTATTGTTTTGAAATATTATCTGTATTGTTGGAACTTAACAGAGAATTCTCAACAGAGAAATATCAAATGGCCGAGAAACACTTAAAGAAATGCTCATCCTCGTTACTCATCAGAGAAATGCAAATCAAAACGACACTGAGATTCCATCTTACACCCATCAGAATGGCTAAGATCAAAAACTCAAATGACACCACATGTTGGCGAGGATGTGGAAAGAGAGGGACACTCCTTCATTGCTGGTGGGATTGCAAACTAGTACAACCACTTTGGAAAGCTATCTGGCGCTTTCTCAGAAAAATGGGAATAGAGCTTCCTCAAGACCCAGCTATCCCACTCCTGGGAATATACCCAGAAAATACCCTACCACACAACAGGGACATATGCTCAACCATGTTCATAGCTGCTTTATACATAATAGCCAGAACATGGAAACAGCCTAAGTGTCCCTCAGTAGAAGAATGGATAAAGAAACTGTGGTACATTTACACTATGGAATACTACTCAGCTATTAAAAACAAGGAATTCCCGAAATTTGTGGACAAATGGATTGATCTAGAAATTATCATAATGAGTGAGTTCACCCAGAAGCAAAAAGAGACAAACGGTATAAACTTACTTATATCAAAACACTAGTCCAAGGGATACGTACCATGAAAAATGTTACTTACCAGGAAAGTGTGTCAGAGGAGAGGTCATCCTATTGAGACTTTAGGCGAGAGTAGCATGGAAGAATGGGGAAATAGTAGGATCCACAGGGTCCTGGAAACCTACAAGAAGAACTTTATGACAGGCAGATCTGGGTCCTGGGGTCCTCCTCAAACTAAGGCACCAGCCAAGGAGAATATAGGCAGTAAACTTCGAACCCCTACCAAGACCTAGCCGACGAACATGATATTCTCCACCATTGAGTAGAGAGTGAGATCTGACTCTCACACGAACTCTGGTGCCCCTTTTCTGACAATGTCCCCTGGATAGGGAGACCTGGTGGCACTCAGAGGAAGGATAGCAAGTTACCAAGAAGAGACTTGATATCCTAAGAGCATATATAGGGGGAGGAGGTCTCCCTCAATCACGGACATAGGGGAGGGGAGAAGGGGGAAAGTGGGAGGGAGGGAAGAATGGGAGGAAACAGGGGAAGGGCTAACAATTGAGATGTAATATGAATAAATTAATAAAAGAAAAAAAAAGAAAAAACTTATCTGTATTACCTGTAGGCCTGGATAGCAATCAATCAAGACACAGACACTTGTTATATTTTCAAATAGCCTTAGTTAACCTGGGGCAGGGCAGCTTTCAGTCCTCTGAACTACTGCCCTAGTGGGGCCGGCTTGGGATCCCTGCCTCAGTCCCATGCCATCTGCTTCCAATAACTTCTGTTAAGATACCTCCCATCCATAATCCCAAATATTTACTAATGTTCTCCAGCTAAGCCATGGAGGCCTTCCTCTCCTCTCCTAAGGTTTCTCTCCTTTCTCCTCCTGGCCGTCCTTCTTCTTCCCAGAATTCCTTTCTCCTAGCCCCACCTATCTCTTTGCCCTGCCCAGGTGGGATGGCTTTTCATTAAGCAAAAAGTGGGTCATGCAGACAGCAAGCAGTAATTAACATCAAAATACATCAGACCATCTCTCAACAGGGAACACTGCTATGGTCTCTCAAATGGAAGTTTCCTAATATAGAAGGTGTTTTGTTGTTGTTGATCATGATGTTGTTTGTTTGTTTTTTATTTTATTAACTTATTCAGATTGCAACTCAATTGTTATCCCATCACTTGTATCCTCCCATTTCTCCCTCCTTCCCTCTTTCACCCTATTCCCCTCCCCAAGGTCCATGTCCAAGGGGGACTGCCTCCCCCACTATATGGTCATAGGCTATCAAGTCTCATCTTGGTAGCCTGATTATTATTTCTTTGAGTGCTGAATATTAGATGATTTTATAACACCCAAATCGCTGACACTCCCACTGTCTCTTAGTAGTTTTAAAGTTTTCCATTTATTTAAAACAGACAAACAAACAACACTTCCTTATACCCTTTGTCTCCCATAGCTATTAAGAATTCCTTTACATTTTAATTCTGATCAAAAGAGTCCACGGAGATGCCTTCTCAACAAACTTAAGAAGAGAGTTCTATGTGTCTGTACATTAGATAGAGGTTTTCTGGCTCTAGGATTCTCATGTTTATATTCAATTCTAAACCAAAAATATGATAAATTTGATGGGATAAGGTTATATAGTAGTAAAATAGGGGGACAATTTTCTTCAAGTTTAGGCTTGTATAAGAAATTGAAAGGCAAGTAACAGACTGAAAAGGCATCTAAAAGCCAGCATTTATTTTGATGTTCATAAAAAGCCACATTTTTATAGTTTTACTAATATTTCAAATAACCATTTAAAACCAGCTGTATTTGTAGTAGTCCAAAAAATGTAAATGCAGTCTAACATATTAAAAGTGTTACTATCCTAGTTTCATTTGTAATGAGATCAGCATGCATATGTAAGAATTGTACTGTGTTATTTTTCTTAGCATTCCATCAGAGTAAAAATATTAAGTGGCTCATTTTCTAAAGCTAGGGATAATTTTGATTTTTCTATGCTGTTGTAATATTCTCTATGGAACAAACCTGTATTACAAACTATTTTAACTCTAAAACAGTATAACTTTAAGTATTTCATAAAGGTTTATAACAGAAATTTATATAGGATGTTTTTTAAAACTTAAAAATATATCCCCAAGAATTACCATTAGGAAAAAAGCCTCATCTGGGCATAGTGGCGCATTGCTTTAATCCCAGAACTCTGGAGGAAGAGGAAGGCAGATAATTGTGAGTTTGAGGACAGCCTGGTCTACAAAGAAAGTCTAGGACAGACAAGGCTACACAGAGAAACCCTGTCTTGAAAACTCAAAAAAATTATATATATATGTATATATATATACACACATATATAATAAAAATAAATAAATAAAAAGAAAAAGCCTGAAAAAATATGTGTAAAGGAGCCAAATTTTCCCAAGTTGCTGAATTGTAACCTGATATAATGGTACAGGGAACCTCCCCTGAGGAGAAGCCCAGGTTTATTATCTAGCCTAGTGATGAAAGTGCTAGTGACATTCTGGTACAAGAAGTTGCCCACACAGAGTGGGAGCTTTGAAGTCTTACTATTTCAGTCCTCAAGTTCCCATGTGTCAGTTCTGAAAACAAAATGTAGAGGAGGAAAAAGACAGCTGTGCCAGTGTCTCCGGGAATAGCCTGAGTCAGTAGCAAATGAACAGGCACACTGTTGGACATATTGATTCAGTTTGTAATTTTCTCACTGCTTGTTAAAAACCAGAATGCGCTTAGCTCTCTCTTGTCTGCCGAGTATAATATGACATTGATCTTTTCATTAAAAAGTATTTGTTAGGAGAGTCTCTGTTCATTTGAGCTTTCACACGAACAATTGTTGCTTTCAAGTGCAAAGCTTAATGATGAAATATGCTTAACTATATTAGATAGAACTTGGAGGAAAAGGGAAAAGTGAGTAGCAATTTACTGTTAACAAATTTGAGGGATCATTTGATGAAAATGCAAACCTGACAGAGATCAATTGTTAAGTGTCCCCTGTAAATCTAGCCATGTTTGATGAAAGAGACAGGTGCTTGCTATTTCACTGACACCGCAAGTTTCATGTCAGTAGGAAACTTACTCCTTAGAGTCCTTAATCTTTTTGCATTGTTTAACCATGCTAAAGGAAATGATGATGGAAAGTCCTCAATAAAAGTTTTAAAAAATACAGAATATAATTAATAATGCATATAATATTTAACTTTTATTTCATAAAGGAAAACTAAGCTTTCAATTAGATGTTCGCTTTATTATTTTCTGTTTGCAATGTAGTGAATGAGGGTGGTGATTTAGTAAGAGAATAAAGACGTATAAAACATTTCCAGGTCTACAATATCTCATGGTATTTAAGTATATCTCAGAAATACAAATGAGTGCTTTGGAGCTAAAGAGCATATGTATCATTTCATGGACTTATAGGATAAGAATTTTGTTCATTATTAAAGGGGTCATTATAAACTAAAAGTGTATAGTGTTCGAGAACGGCCAGAGAGTGATGAAGATGGAGCCACTGAAGGAGAAATTATAGGGATGGTTTAAAAGTAGGGTCTGCAGGAGATCTAGAAAGAATATATCTACAAAAAAATAAAAATAAAAATTCAAAGTAAAACAAGCAAAAATGTTTAAAAGCCTTCAACATACATTGTTGGAGCCCCTCCATCCAAAGATATTTCTTATGATTATGTGGACTAACACTGGTTTTGTGTTCTTTTCTTTTTGTAAAGAACCTTTGCATGAGTCATCTCTATTTTGGCAAAAATCTTATTGTACATTTCAGAGAACATTAGTACACTGAATGGAATAAAAACCTGCACTTCTATTTGTGCAAAACCTCACCAGAAGCAGTAACATTTCAACTTTTCTATTTTCAACACACTGAATGTCATCTGATACATGCTCCATCATTCTGAGACCTGTACAAGTTGGATGACACCATCCTTTGCTTTGTCTGTTAACATCTCAATATATTAATAGATCTCAAATAAGGTTTAATTCAGTATATTAAATATTTTTAAATGATTGACTGCCATTTTATAAAATTACCCCTTAGGGAACTTTCAGCTGAGTATTGGGAGCATCTCATGACTACATGGTATGTAAAGCCATATAATTTGAGACCAAGATGAAAGTTTAAAGGCTATTGACTAAGTCTGATATCTAAAACCTTTATATATTTTAAAAAATAATGTTATATTGAAACAATGAGCTGTTAGTTTTTATTATTTTGAGAAAGGACCCAATGCAAACAGCTTAAAAGACGAGAAGTTTATTTTCACTCATGGTTTTTCAGAAATCTCTCTCCAAGGCAGTCTGGCTCTATTGTTTTGTCTTTAAACTGTAGAAGAACAATAGAACTGCACAAATGTGTGACTGAGAAGGCTGCTCACCTCTTTGCAGTCAGAAAGAAGACTGTGTGTATGTATCTGTGGGGTTAGATATAAAGACAGACATTTGATGGAGTTGCCCCACTAAGAGTACTTTCTTACAAGAAAGTTCCACTTTATCAGCTTCCCCTATCTTCCATTAGCCAATCAAATTAATCTATTGTGGTATCAGTTTTCTTTCTATCCAATAATTTTCCAAAGCTTCAACCCTGATGACTGCTGCATTGAAAACAAAATTTCAACACATGGGACTTTGGGGACATTGCAGATTCAAAACCTTCCTTAACCTCTTCCAAATTCAGTTTTTATCCATATATTGATGTTGTATGCATAAATTTCTTAATATAACCTGTTCAATCTCTATATTGTTACTTATAAACATACTTTCAATTCAGACCAGTTGGTACTGGATAACTAACAGGAGTGCTCTTCCCTGGAGAAGACTGTTTCACCCACTGTATGATTCCTGGCCTTTCCTGTGTACACGTTAGCATGTTTATTGTGGTTGTACTTTGTTCACCTCATGTTAATGTTAATACAGTCATGTTGGTGAGATGTCATGGCTTTCGCTTCTGACATTCTGACACAATCTCACAGCAAACTCCCAGATCCTTTAGTTCATACAATCTCTCCATACGTGTTTCTGACGTGATCCCTGAGCCCTAGCTGTGGAAGTTGTATTACAGGTACATGCCTTGAGAATGGTCTCTATAATTCTGCATTTTGATCGATTGTGGATTTTGTAATGGCCTGTCTGTTTCAATATGAAATTTCCCTAAAGAGGGGAAAAGGATACATTTACCTCTCAATATAAGGACAGGTGTTCAGAATGAAGTAAAGGAGTTAGCTTCGTAAGGAAAGTGGAATATCTAGGTTCACTACATGACATGACATGACCAACTCTGGGTGTTTTACTAAGTTTCCAGTACCAGATCTACTCTGCCTATTTGAGTAGATCTTAAGTGCAACTAAAGAGGTACGGGTTAACTGCCAAGGTGATTGTACCTTCTGGTACCATGGAAACTAGTCCTCAAGAAGCTCTGAGGTCAATTTCAGATAGTGATCTCTGGCTCTTATTTCTGTAGTATATGGTGTCTTCTGTAAGGGCTTTACTTTCTAAATTTGAGGTAAATCAAGAGCAATAGCAGTATACTGCAATATTTCGGGAGTCTCTTAGACAATATTGTCAAACAGCTTAAAAAGGGGTTTTTCACACCTTGTGTTGGGATCGGTGAGCATTGTAATTGGTTCATAAAGGCAGCATTGTCACTCCAGATAAAAATTTTATTTAAACTATATAAAAATATTTATACATAGACTTACATGTACTATGAGTTTTATTTAGATAGATCATTAAGAATGTGATTTTTATTTTTCAGACATCTTCCATGTTATTTTACTCTCATCTCTTTTTCTATATTCTCCTCCATCCCCTTCCATAACTTTTCCATCCCCATATTTTTTCTTCATACATTCATGTTCAAGAAAATGTACCTAGGACGTATAAAATTCATTTGAATTTGAATTACTTTACAACTTCTACACATATTCTGAGTTCATAGATTTTGCCTGTATAATGAGTAAAATAACTAAGAGTTTGGTAAAACTTTACACACAAATCTTAAAATTTCTTATTAGCTAATAATTATCTGAACTAAATGTAGATACAACTTCAGTATGCTGTCATTGCTAATATTTTCCATGATTTTGTTTTTTCAAGGAGACAAATAATCAGGTAAAAGCAGAAATTTTCCCAATATCTTATAAATTCTATATTTTTATTTTTATTAAACTTAACGTCAGTCCACAAAATCCCAAGAAATTAAAAATTGATAATTCCTTGTCATATTTATGATAAGTATAAGTGTAGCTCTACTAAAAGAGTTAAAAAGTATCCCACCATAAGTTTTATAGAGATTTTTTCTTTAAAAGTGTGAATTACAAGGTTGAAGAAGTGATAAGTAGAAAAATGAGCTTTTTGACAGGAAAAGTTATTAAGCATGTGAACAAGTTCTTAAAGGATCTGGGAAAACTGGACGATTTTAGAAAAAAGAATGAAATACCCTCCTATCTGGGTTACAGATGATAGTGTGGGAGAGATTATGACTAAAGGCAAAATGATAGTCCTGATGAATACAAATGGAATTTTTTAGCCCTGTGGGTTAAAGATTTATTTTGTATGATATGATAAAATCAGATTTAAAAGTCATACCTCATTATAAAATCCAACTGGAGAAGAAATATGATGTACAGATATTTTTGAACAAGAAAAATGAGAGAAAATGATTGTCTACTTCATGTTAATTCAGCTGGTCTCCATAGTATAGGAAACAAAAGAGCATTATAGTCCAATAACATCTGTACAGTTCTGTGAAAAACTTTTAAATGTGACAAGTAGCTGAGAATTAAATGGCTACAGTATCCTTTTTGATGAGAATCCACCTGGGTTTAGTAAAACACAGAAATGACCTCTTCTGTTTATAGAAAGTTACCATACACAGTGGTCCCTGATGGCCTATGTGTGAGACAAGTGTGAAGACATTTGTGGATGAGGTACAGTGAATAAAAGAAGGGATGGGAGTTCCTTGGAAAGAAAAAACAAAGGCTTGGAGCCATCTACAGTGCTTTCAGCGTAAGACTAAAGTAAATTCTCCATGGTTCTAAGCCTAACCTCTACAAGGTTATATGTGAGGAACTGTTACTGTGAGCAGTTCTGGAGATATGACAGACAGAATAATGCTAACTGTTCAGTTTGGTGAGTAACCACTAGAAAGCTAGGTTTTTAGCTACTGACATTCAAACCAAGCTTTGACTTTTACTGTAAGTGTACAAGTGAAGCCACAAGTTTACAGTGGTTATTTCTCCTATATAAGGTGCTATGGGGAAAATCTTTCTCTGAATGCTTGTCAAATAGGAAGGAAGAGAGATATATTTTGCCTGCTGAAAAAGAAAACAGACCATTTTGTTGTTGTTGCTTGGCTCTTAGATTCATTGACTATGACCTACAGGCAGCATCAGATGCTGACAGTAGCCCATAGTCAAAAGTTGGTAGAAATACAAGTTCCACAAATACAAGTAAATTAATCTCAGCATTATCCATAAGTTTCAGAAATGTATGAAAAGTCCAAATTGAACTGTCCTCAGATTTTAAAATTTTCAGTCCAGGTAGACCAGTCACAGTGCTTCAGGACTTTCTTTTTTAAATTTTTTATTTTAATATTTTGTTAATTTATTCATATTACATCTCAATTGTTAGCCCATCCCTTGTATCCTCTCATTCCTCCCTCCCTCTCATTTTCCCCTTACTCCCCTCCCCTATGACTGTGACTGAGGGGGACCTTCTCCTCCTGTATATGCTCATAGGGTATCACGTCTCTTCTTGGTAACCTGCTATCTGTCCTATGAGTGCCACCAGGCCTCCCCATCAAGGGAATGTGGTCAAAATGGGGCATCAGAGTTCGCATGAAAGTCAGACCCCACTCTCCACTCAACGGTGGAGAATGTCCTGTCCATCGGCTAGATCTGGGTAGAGGTTCGAAGTTTACCACCTATATTGTACATTTACCCTATGGAATACTACTCAACTATTAAAAGCAAAGAATTCCTGAAATTTGTGAACAAATGGATTGAGCTAGAAATGATCATAATGAGTGAGTTCACCCAGAAGCAGAAAGAGTCAAATGGTATATACTCATTTCTATCTGCACACTAGCCCAAGGAGCATGTCCTATGAAAGCTACACAATAAAGCATATATTGCAAAAGTATGTACCCTATCTTTAACTGTTTTTATAGTCATCTGGTCAACAAGTATCTAGAAAAAATGTATCTCCCTAGTATTGTGTTATATTTGACATGTCATGTTCAATAACTCCAAATTCTGGGGTTTGTATTTTTTCTCAACCAAGTAGTAACACATATGTGTGATGTGAGTGCACACAATTTGTTTGGTTTCCATTGGAATGAGACCCACAGTGGAGTGTTTCTTCCTGCCTCTCCAGCTGTCTTCTTCATTTCATTCACAACCAGCAGTGTAGACACTATGGGGATAGGTAAAAACTTCAGAGGACCTAGATTCCTGAATTCATAATAGACCAGGATTAATTCTGAATTCTCCCTCTGAATGAACATCATTTAGAAGTCTGTCAGGAATCGCTGAGTTTCTTGTTAGGAAACTTGTTAGGAGGAGTGAGTTATCATGTTAGGAAAAAACCCACATATGGTCCAGTAGGAAATAACTGAGAATGCTCCTGTGATATTACAAGTTTAGAGTTTCTTTCACAGCAGAATATATTACTATTAGTGGAAAATAAAATTCTAAAACACAAACCTCCCTCAAAATTAAATAAAATTGATCCCACAGAAACAATGCTTATACAAACCATTGCCTACATAGAATGAATAAAAGAAAAATTGC
>OU015745.1:129024147-129041785 GCA_907169655.1 Acomys percivali | reverse complement strand
CTTTGCAGCGTTACTCTCATAAACTCCATAGAGATTCCATTTCATAAGGTTTCTACCTCACTCTGAAATTCCCCAGTCCCAGTCTTTTCTCACAGTATTTTTCCCTCCTTTTCTTCCCACCTGATACTTCTTGTTCCTAATCCCACCTGCCTAAATGAAAGAATGTAGTTAAACATCATTGACTTATTTATGCTTGCAATCAAATAAATTATTAAGACATATTTTTCATTTTGGTGTTCTCCACCCACTCTGGTGCTTAGAATCATTCCACTTCCTCTTCCACAGAATTCTCTGATCCCTGATGGGAGACATTTGATAGAGATAAACCATTTAGGACTGATGGATAAAATGTTTCCTTTCTTCTTTTTTTCCTTCCTTCCTCCCAACTTTCCTTTCTTCTTTATAAAATCTTTACATATATTTTATGAATTCTGGTTTTCGGTTTTTTAGAATTCCTGTATATGAATTTGTGTCTCTTTGTCTATATGCATTTCTAATGGTTTTTCTTTATTTTGTCCTATTCCTATCTGTTTGTTTTTGTTTTATTTTATTTCATTATCAATCTTTAGATGCCTCGTTATTTTGTAGGCAGAGAGAAAGTGTGTGGATTCAGTTCAGAGAGAGGTAGCTCAGATCTTAGGAGAGTTGGAAGAGTTGTAATCAGAAAATATTATAGGAAAAGAGATTCTCTTTTCATACTTATATAACTTCATGTTATCTGTATCTATATGGATATCACTTACACCTATATCTATATCTAACTTTAGGTAAATACACTTAGTTTTGGAAATAAGGAATATTAAATATATTTGGTTATTTAAATTTTTTGTAATGCTAAATTTTTATTTTATTGTTAATATACAAATAAATGTATTTTTCCTGTTTAAACTTTTTCAACAGGTATTGTTTTTTTAAAAAAGATCATCTCAAATTGTTCAATTTTACCAATGAGGACTCAGGAGCAAAATGCTGGGGTAAAAACTTGCTAGCACAAAGAGGAAAAGAGACAGAGAGGGAAAGAGAGCACCCAGCTGACCAACCTACTCAGCTCACATCCCTGAGGAAAAGCCTTTTCTTAGTCAGCCCATAGCACAGATGGAAAAAACCAAGAAGATCGAATCCAAAGGCCAAACCTAAAACCTTTTTCTTCTCCATGGTGTCTTAAATGTCCTCTTAATGTTCCTCTTTTCTTTTTACTTTTTGTTTTCTACTTATTTATTCAGTTTACATCCTGGTTGTAGCTCCATCCCTTCTCACCTCCCAATCCATCCTCCCTTCCTCTCCCCCAACCCTCTCTACTATTCTTAAGAAGGGAGCCCCCCCCCCGCCGTTTCAGCTCATCAAGTCATATCAGGACTGAATATGTCCTTTTCCCATGTGGCCTGTGAAGACAGTCCAAGTAGGGGGAAGTAATTAAAAAGCTGGTGGAGTATCCATGTCAGTGAGAGCCTCTGCTCCCCTTACTAGAGGACCCACATGAAGCCTGAGTTGTCTATCAGTTACATCTTTGTAGGGGGCCTAGGTCCAGTCCATGCAAGGTCCTTGGTTGGTGCTTCAGTCTCAGCTGTCCCATCTGAGACCTGGTTAGTTGGCTCTACTGGTTTTTCTTATGAAGCTTCTGTCACCTCCAGATAATGTTCTCCTTCTCTCCACTTTCAACAAGGCTCTGTATTCATTGGCAAGAGCTTGTTTGTGAGTCTTAGCATCTGTTTCCCAGTCCTGCTTGGTGGAGCCTCTCAGAAGACAACTCAGGCTCCTGTCTCCAAGCATAGTAAAGTATCTTAACAGTGTCAGGGATTGGTTCTCTTCTATAAGGTGGGTCTTGGCTTGGGCTAGGTTTTGATCGGATATTCCCTCAATATCTTCTATACCTGTTCTATCTTTATCCCTGCATATCTGGTAGGCAGCGTGAATTTGGGGCAGAAGTTTTTCTTGGTGGGTTGATGTTCCTTTCCCTCTACAAGGAGACTTGTCTAGTTAGATGGTTTCCTCTTCAGTATCTATGACTCCTGCTACTAGGAGTCTCAGCTGGAATTCATCTCATATCACACCTAGAGCCTATCCTGACTTAGGTCTCCAGCATTTTACAAATATATCCTTGCTCACTGTTTCTCTTTTCTCTCTACAGGCCTTTCAATGTCTTTAGTAATCAAGAAAATGCAAATCAAAAGGATTCTGAGATGATACATTACACCTATTAGAACATTGAAGATTAAAAAACCCAAGTGATAGCACATGCTGGTGAGGATGTAGAGAAAGGGGAACATCTTTCATTGCTGGTGGGAGTGCAAACTTGTACAACAGCTTTGGAAATATGTCTAGCACTTCCTCAAAAGTTGGGAATAGAGCTATCTCAAGACCTAGCTATAAGACTTCTGGGTATGATCCAACATAAAACAAGGACACTTGCTCAACTTTGTTCACAGCAGCCTTATTTATAATAGCCAGAGTCTGGAAACAACCTAGATATCCCTACACTTGAGAATGGATAAGAAAACTGTGGTACATTGACACAATGGCCTACTATTACTAAGCTATTAAAAACAAGGAAATCTTGAAATTTGCAGTAAGCAAATGGATGGAAGTGGAAAAGATCATCCTGAGTGAGATAACCCAGACCCAGAAAGACACACATGGTATATACTCAGTTATATATAAGTGGATTTAGCCACATAGTACAGGATAAACATACTACAATGCATGGATCCAAAGAAGAGAACAAGGAGGGTCCACAGGAGGATGGTTAAATCTCACTCAGAAGGGGAAATAGAACAGAGAGAGGCAGTGCTTAAAGAAAGGAAATAAAGCAGAATAAAACAAAAACAAAAACAGAGAGATGTGAAGGTGGATATCAGATGGAGGAAAGCAAGGGGGAGGGGGAAGATGTGTAGTGTCCCTCCTTTCTACTTAATTCCTTTAAACTGGTTTCTTGCTCCATCTCTTGCCCTAGGGTTAACTTTCTTTAGCTTTTGTTTACATAAAGCTCTTGGATTCAGGTGTGTGCTAGGGCTGAGTCATTCCACTACTAGAAACCGATTTTTTTTATATACTTCATAATCCTGGGGTTCACAATGGGACCAGATATCCTGCAACAAGCAAGATCTTTCCTCCATCTTCTTAGAGACATTCACATAGTAAGTAGTAGTCAGGACTTCCTAGTAGTAGAACACAGGAACCTTTTCTAAAGATGCCTCTCTGGTGGTCCATTAGTCTACCGATTTCCTTAATCTCCACTGAAAAAGTCACAAGAGCACACAGTCCATCACAGAGAAAGCAAATAGAATTTATTCCATTTAAGTGAGGAAACATCAAAGGATGAGAGCAATGTCATTTATTGTTATTCCTCTTTGTCAGTATTGCAGAAAACATCAAAATTTGAAATTTATGACTGATTGTAGCTTTCTCCCTTAAGTTTCTCTTTTCCTTCTTTGCCCACTTATGAAAAATTGTCTGCTAAGCTTTGTTAATTTTAGCAATAACCTAGGTATCAAATGCTATTTTCTGAGTATGTTCTTATTTTTTTCATATTTTATATTTATAAGACCATTAAAACTTCATTTTTATTTGTGTAATCACTTTTGTAGTTTTATATCTATGATAAGACATATGTCATTTGACTCTAATTAATAGGTTTACTTTTTATAACCAATTATGTTGATCCCTCTGGACTTTATGTCATAACATGACAGGAGACTAGAGAATACTTTAATTGTTTTCTAATTAGTTAACCTATTATCACAACCCTTCTGATAGTTTATGTGATCATTATCATTTGTTTCTCTTCTTGACTGTTCCATTAGTTTTTGCCAGTCCCATCATGTCATTTTATCATATATCATTTATCACAGTCAAAGATGACTTTATTGCATCAAAGGCATAGTTTGTCCTAATCATGTCTATCATCAAGCTTTCAGTAGAATGTTCTGGATAAGTTCTAGAAACTTACCCTTTTGATTAAAAAAAGATAAAAAGAAAAACATAGAGATGAATTGACTATGGTTTTCTGACAATCTCCTATTGTAATGGCCTTATTAATGTGTGAAAATTGATCTATATTATAGATATGAGAGAAATATGAAATGTATTCAGAATTTGACATTGGTGAGTACAAGGTAGGTCATTATACATTATAGACTACCATGTGTTCTCAATTGCTCTATTACCCTAAAGAAAAACTACCTGTAAGTTAATACTTTTACTGTTTAGGTGCATCCTACTCTTGGATTTTTTTGAAATTACAATTTAATTACAACTTTTCTCTATTGTCTTTCCACCCTCCAAATCCCACAGAGGCCCTTCCCCACTGTCTTTTAAGTTAATGGTCTCTTTTTTCACTAGTTACCTTGGGGCAACCAATTGGATTTAGAGAGTCTAGAATTTAGAGAGTCGGTCAACAGAAGGGGGTATTAAAATTCAACTCACAAAGGTTTGGCTACTATTATAATTGTTATTAATATTAGTTGGTAATTTATATTTTACACCTATATGAGGACAAGAGAGAATTTTGCATTTTGGAACAAAGTACCTGCCAGAGATAGTTGCTCAATATTCTACAGAAGCCGGGTTAATGGGTTATTGTGTCTCTGGATTTGTATTGTTTACACAGATGGCCACTTTTCCCTAATAAAGCTATTCTTATGAAACTAATTAACAAGGTGCAAATTTCTTCTTCAAAATACTCTATGTATGCATTTTGAAGCACAGCCTTTAGGTCCTTGCAGCTGCTGGAACTGGCGTTGGTCTGCCATAACCCCTGCCATGATGGCAATGCTTTGTAGTTGATTTTGTGTTGCTGCTGCTGTAGCAGCTATGTCTTAACCAGCAGCTATCCACGCAACAGTACCTTCCCATCCAGCGCAACTCTAAGTGCCAGATGGCTTCCTCAGATGAGACAACTTGTTCAGATAGGGCATCCTGGCCTGGGGGCAGACAGCACCCCAACATCCAGCCTTCCCTACAGCAACAGATTTGGCAGCTGCAAGAGTTGAAACAGTGGATTGGATCCCAGGCCAGCCAAACCACATAAGGCCCTGATTATCACATACTTGCAAGACAGCCACATGACTTACATCCTGTTCTCCAATAGACCATGACATTGCTAGTAAACAGGTGCAGTTGCCAGGCCGTTGTCCAGTCTCCAAGGCCCTAGTCTCACCTCCCACTTTCCAGTTTGTCATCATGGACACAGTGCTAGCCTTCACCACCCTGTTGTTCTTTCTCCCCTGAGAGAAAGGTAGGACCCACCAATCACCATGATCAGGTCCTCACATCAGGGACATCTGGGGACTCCTGAACAGAATGCAGTTCTCCTGAGATGCATGCCCTCAAGGGGAACATGCTGTCCAATAAACTGTTTTTGTTTGGTGACACCATGGGAGACAAACCAGAAATGTTTGTATTTTTTTTCCTTTAATATTCTTAGACATTTTTGTACTGAATATGAATAGGCTCTTTTTATTAAGCCTAGACTGGACTATCACTCTCAAGTATGAAGGGTCAATTGAGGTTTAAAGAAACACTACAGATAATGTTGTTGTTGTTGTTGTTTATGATGATGATGATGATGTTGCTGTTAAAAGCAATTGATATAAATATACATCGTTTGCTCACGCCCCACCCTTCTTTTTCAATTATGTTTTACTTTGGGGAGAGAGGAACTGTTTGGATTAATTTTGTCGTGATTGAAGGTGACTCATGCTTCTTAAAATGGTAAAAGAAATTCATTATATTCAGGTTTAATTTGTATTTTCAAAACCTAAACACCTATGTTTAAAAGTAAGAAGAAAAGTAATACTTAGAAACTGGTTTCAGAAATAATGCTTCTAATAATATATCTCATTAACAAGTCAATGTCATGGGAAGATTTTTTTCTATAGTAAATTCTGTGGACATCTTCAAGTATGAACCTGAATGATAGAAATTGACAGACATAAGCACTATGTATGTTTACATGCGGGCTAATGCCAACTTTTTGCCTTGAAGATGTAGAAAGTGTTGCTTGGTTTCTTTTATAAAACTGATCTTAGACAAAAATAGGGATGATTATACTCCTCAATAATATTAGTGTTAAAATGACTTTAAATGTATCTATTTAATATAACATATAACGACATAAAATAAAGTATAATACAGAGTATCTTTTATTGTATCTTCAGCAAAATGTGTCTGAATTGTACAATTTCACACAACAGACATTATTAAAACTCTTAATGTACTTTTAAATTACTTTGTATTTTTAACAGCTCTTTCATAGTTTTCATCTTTATGATTATTTACTAGCTCACTATTTTCTAACGGAACATAGTTTATAAAAAGTACTTCAGCAATGCATAAGTATAAAAATGGCCTCTCCAAGAAATGTGGTAAAATGTTTTTATTCCCAATTAACCACCTACTCAGGCATCCTGCAGATTCAGTTTCTCAATCATCTCTATAAAGCACACAGATTTCTTCTTTTCTTTAAATGTGCTAGAGAGTAACAGCACCTTCTGTGACTAGAACGAAGCAAAATATGAATACAGTGTTGACCATGACCTTTACCCTCCTTCAGAATCATTAGGCCATAGGAACCTCGAGATCACATATGACATAGTACTCAAATTAGGAATAAAGTCTCTTTTCAATTAGAAAAAGAAAGGATATTGTAGTTTGTCACTTAATACTTTCATTTAATTTGAAAGAAATCTGAAGAAAGGACTGAAAAAGACACTATTTATTTGATCTCTATACACAATGATCAAATAGCTACCAAGGTAATCAATTAAAGCAGGCTAGTAAAGACCAAATTTCAGTGGAATGATGTGATTTTTGCCTGTAGAGGACAATCCAATGAGTCAGTTTTGTTTTCAAAAGTCTAGTATTGATTGCATTTCAGTCTTAGTTAATTTAAAAACAAACTTTTAAAATTCCAATTAAAATGGATTATGAGGATATACATTTAGAAACAATAAAAATTTGAATTTTTTATACACAAGTATTTGATTTAATTTAAGTAGGTGGTCTGGGTAAACAAATAGTCATGAGAAGGTCATGGTTGGTTAAATACTTATTAGCATCCTCATTCAACATACTGAAGCCAGTTGTTTGTCTTAGGAATATATTGAAGATAATTCTACATGTCTCATAATTTTTAAAATAATAACATGATTTAAGACCAGTAATATGTGTAATTAGTAAAAAGGTTATTATGAGGGTTGAGATTAGTTATTTGGGGTACTCAAGCTGTGGATTTAGATGACTGCAATCTAGCTTTTCTGACGTTCAACTTTATTTTTGTGCTGTTGTTGTTTAGAAGACATTGGGTGATGAAGTGCAGGATGTGGGTAGAAGTATTAGGTTGACAGATAATCTTCTTAAGGAAAAGGCATTCTGATCAAAAGAATGAACTCTCTGCCCTGAGTGAAGACTTAACATTTCAACTGGACAAGAAAGAATGATTTTTGCCAAAATTGGACCAGCCCTAAGAAGGCAAGCATATTATAAGTCAAGCTCCAGAGATGGATGGGGTACTTTAACCAGCCAGGGTACTTTTCCTTACCAGAATTCCCACTTGCTCGCACAATCCTTAGTTAACTAAGTCACCATAAGTCTGACCACTTTTCTTCTGTCTGTTTCCAGACCCTCTCTCTACATTGGATGCAGTTCAGAATCTAAGTATAATCTTTAACCTAGTTGGACTTCCTTCATTTTCTTTCTCTAACTCTCCCCTCTGTGTCCTGTGGCTGACATCTGCCATGTGCTGGACCAGCATGCTACTAACTCGCATGGCTCTATTCCTTCTCCCCATCATAATGCTGAAATTTAAAACTTAATTGGCCTGTTTTTTTTTCTTTTAAAATCCCAATAAAATTAACGTTGAGCTTCCATTTGAGGCTGTCCTTAAATTGATGTATTAATGAGATTATGATCCCAAGAAAGGACCACAATTCCCCCTGTATCAAATAATTTCATATAGTCATTCTCTTCCAGACTACTATACATCTTTATTGTGATGTTTATTTTTTCTCTTATTAAATATTCATTTTACATCCCAGTCATAGCCCTGACCCTCCTCTCCTTACAGTCCTACCTTCTCTCCCTGATTCCCCTATACCCCTCCCCTACTCCGCAGAGAAGGGGATCACCTTTTACCTACACATCCCAGCTTATCAAGTTGCATCAGGACTGAGAACGTTCACTTCCCCTGTGGTTTGGTGAGGTAGCCTCTCCAGGGGAAAAGGATGAAAATACAGGCAACAGAGTCCATGTCAGAGTCATTCCCCATCCTCCTTTGTATGAGATCCATATGAGGACCCAGTCGCCCTTTGGTTACATCTGTGTAGGGGGCCTAGATCCAGCCCATGCATGGTCCTTGGTTGGAGCTTCAGTTTTCACCCTAGGCCCTGATAAGCTGACTCTGTTGGTCTTCTTGTAGAGCTCTTGTCCTGTCTGGGTCTTTCTATCCTTCCCCTCACTCTTCAGCAAGACTTTCTTCATGCCACCTGATGATTGGCTGTGTGTCTCTCCATCTGTTTCCATCAACTGCTGGGTGGAGCTGCTCAGAGGACAGCTATGCTAGGCTTCTGTCTGTAAGCATACCACAGTATCCTTAACAGTCTCTCAGGTTGACTGCCTCCCAAACGGTAGGTCTGAGGCTGGGTCAAGCATTGGTTGGAGATTTTCACAATCTCTGCTTTTTGTTGTTGTTGTTGTTTCTGCATATCTTGTAGGCAGCGTAAATTTTGAGTCAAAGTTTTTGTGGGTGAAATGGTGTTCCCCTCCTTCCATTAAGAGTCCTGTCTAGAAGAGGGTACCGTCTTTGGGCTCCATGACCCTGCTACTAGAAGTCTTAGCTAGAGTCATCCTGGTATCCTCCCAGAAGCATATGTATCCTGTTGTAAGTCTCCATCTTCAAACAGCGAAGACTCCATCTTGGGTTCTCTTTGTGCAAGCTCTCTCTCTCTCTGTCTCTGTCTCTGTCTCTGTCTCTGTCTCTCTCTCTCTCTCTCTCTCTCTCTCTCTCTCTCTCTCTCACTCACTATCTATCTCTATCTCAATTAATAAAATCACATGTTGTTAGCTTTCCTTCCTCTAGTTCTTTGTCTTGAATGGGAAAAACTAGAAATGGATGTTAAGTCTCATACTCTGGAAAAAAATGATTGAAGTGCCTATTTAACATATCAAAGTGGACTTGGCTGCCAGGTTCTCCTAGCATCCCTCAGTCACTACCTATTAGTGGGTATGGCTGTCATATCATACTCTCTAACTAGAACCCTCTAGGCCAGTGGCTGGACTGCCCTTTACTCAAAGGCTCTGCCCTATATAATCCAGCCATTATGGTTACCCACATTTTTTTTAACCTTTTGCCATCTTGGTTAATGTGCCTGATTCTCTTCTCTCTGCTCCCCTCACATGGTTCAGGATCCTGTCCACTCTGCATTGTCACAGACATCTCTGCCTCTGGCTATGCTCTGCCCTTTATCTTCAATAAATTTTCTCCTCCATCATACCTAAAAGCAGTCAAGGCCTTTCCATTTTTTTAAATTTACTGTGAAATTGGTGGGAAGCTACACAGATATTAATGAATGTAATGGTCATTGAATATGAAAGTCTTCCTCATAATAAGAGTTTGGTCATTACCTCCTTTTCCCATACTAACACTAGAAGGAGTAATATCATGTATCTCATCCTTAACATTTAAACTACTATAACAGCTTCTGTGTTCTTCTGATCATGTTTGTCAGACTACAAGAGGCAAGAGTTTCATGGAACTGATAGTTAGAGGGTATAAACCAATGCATTTATTAGAAATAAAATAAAAGTCAAACTCCTAAAGTGAGAAGATAGGTTCTCAAGCTGCAAAGACCTCATACCTCTAAATGTTTACAGAACATCATCAGGAAATGGGTAAAGGTTTACGTCTGCATATAATAACTGATTTCATCCTGTTACCCGAGTTAGGCGAAAAACTAGTATAATTCCCTAAAGGTAATCAAGTAGAGGGGTATTGATGTTTAGAATGTCTGCAATCGACACAGTAAGAGCCTGTCCAGATAACTGAGAATCTCCAGATGTTCTGTGTCTTACTGAGACCAGTTACCAACTGTCTAGGTTTTCTCTAAGTCCTGCCTTAATACTGCATGAAGAGGTAGAGCTAGCCTTCAGGGCTGTGTTGAGGCCCAGGAACAGAAAGCAACTTCTTTCTGGCCAAAACATAAATTCAGGGTTCCACCTCTGGCCTTGGATACAGACAAGCTAATTTAAACTGCCCAAAGTATTATGAAGAACCCACAAGGATGTGGGAATAAAATGACTTTCGTCAGTCATAAATGTTTAGTTCTCATGTTTTTAAATTCCCTTATAGTGGTATATAATGTTTTCATTGTAGGAGACAGTTCATGTACTCTTCTGTCTATTTAATTGGGTGCAAATCACTTATTTTACAAGCATAGCGGTAACAAAGGTCTGTACCAGCTCCTCTGCATATATATTATTGCTTTCAATTGAGTGGGCCTCTGATTCTCATGTCTTATCTCTTTTTTAAAAAAATTATTTTATTCTGTTATTTTAAACATATACATTTATATTATTACCCATGAATACAATAAACTACATACAGCAGGAAGAACCATGAGACAAGAATGAGTTATATGAGTGCTATATTCATAGTGATTTGGCTGTTTGTATTTGTCAAGTTTGAAGTAAACATCTTTCCTACTTTCTTGGGTCTAAATTTCTGAACTAAATTTAATATCTATCATATCTCATCTCTATTAACTTAACTTATCTATTTTGATGTAAAAAGATCTTAACTCCTAACCAACTAAACTTGATTGTGAGACTAAACTATCAGCCTTCAACCCCATTAGAGACTTGATAAGGAGTAAAACTTAAATGCCTGAGTGAACCAGAAGAGCAGGTTAGCAGCTTCCAAAATAAAATAAAATAAATGACTAAGACAGTTTACTGTCTAAATGGTTACCCAGCACTCTCTATAACATTGGAGCATCATCTTCGGCCTTCTAGCCCATTATCTATGCCAGACATATTTGATAGGCAGGAACTATTGAGGACTTGCTTACCCTGTCTTGGCAGAGTTCGAATGTTGACTCTGCCTGCATCTAAGCTTGCTCATTTTTTAGGCAGAGTTCTGTCTGTGGCAGGAACAAAGACATTTTGCCCAGTGGCTTGTTTGCTAGGTTTGAAGCCAACTCCATAAGTAGGATCTTGATTTTGATCATCTTCTTTCAGGTAGGCTGGATATTGCCAGTAGTAAACTTGTTTTGCCGTCAAAGAATCTTTAGGATAATGAGAACATCTTTAAATGCCATATTCTGTAGGTTTCTCAGGCTTTTGAAGACCTTATTTAACTATTTTATCATATATATCTATAAAATCATATCTATCTGTTAAACCTAGGATATATGTTCTTGTGATAAAATTAGACTATTGTTTGACATGACCATGATTTGCAACATTATACAAAATTCTATACCAATGAATTAAAAATAACATTCTTTGTGAGTAACAATTAAGACCTTGAGTTAAGAAGTAAGTTCAATTATCTACCTTTTGATCTATCCTCCCTCTATATTTCTATATCCTCCTTCCTTTCTTTTCCACTCCTATCTCCTTACCTATGAGATAAAGATAAAGGAAAAGAGGGATGTCCCTGAGTGCACACTAGTGTTCTCTCCGTATAAGACCAATAAAAATTTATAACCATCTTCTGATGAAAATAAACTTCTGTAGACCCAGAGAGCTATCAGAAACCTACTCAACTCCCCCTTAGTTTTCTTCAGGCGGATTTGGGTGAATAACATCTTTGAAGACCACAAAATGGAGAAAATGGTTAAGCAAGCCTGGGATTGTATTTGTTCCCAGTTTCTAACTGTTGAGAGAGTCCAGGCTTAATAGGAGTCCTGTGTGGGACAGACTTAAATGCTGGACCAATTGGGATCAGATGCTTTCTACATTGTTGTCCTGGAAGCTGTCCAATTCTGATGGGTAACAGTAGCTGAGGCTCCTGGGGCTGGAACAAGAAGGATGCAAGATGACAGCATGCAGCACGCTGAGAGGGAGGAATCTTGTCAGGTCTGATCCAGCGTCTGTGTGGAGTTCTTCTGTTCTGAAGACATAATTTCTCACAAGAATTATACAGATCTAACATTGTAACTGTGTGAGGTGTGCGGGATGTACAAAACAATTAAAGCTTATTCTCTTCTCATTTTATGAGCAGAAGACATCTGCAAAGCTTCCTTCATGCCACACAAAGAATGACATCTAAAGATAAGTCACAAAGAATCTGTAACCAACATGAAGCCTTGTCTACGCATAGACCTTTGTATCTCACCCAGTCTCAGACCTATTCTCATGTAATGGGGTTAGCTATATAAATTACCTGCTTGTTCTGCAGTTTGAATTCTTTACATTCCAATTGAAGCTCCCTCCCTCAACACCTCCTGATCTCACCCCCTCCCTCATCACTTCCCAATTCCATCCCTCATCTCTTTTCCCTCACTCCCTTAGTCCTTAGAAAGGGGAGCCTTCCTCCACTAACATCTGAACTCAGCTCATCCAGCGTCCTCTGTACTATACACCGCCTCTTTCTCTGTGGCCTGGCAAGGCCAACCTACACTCTCAGCATGCTGCCCAATGTCTAGCTGAGTCTCGGACACTGTCCCTATTCCCTGCTGGGTATAGTCTCTCAGAGGACCTCTATGTTTTTCTAAAATCCATTTATGAGTGAGTATATACCATGCATTTAAGGAAAATAATTTTATCTGTCTTTTATCCTAAGAAACAAAGTAAATTTAAAATGACAACATATAATGACAGGGCATAAGGGATTATAAGAGAACAGTTTATATATGTGGACATTAATGTTTGTACTTAATTGAGACATTTCCTGGTAGCCTTATTATATTTTGGATTCGAGGGAGTTTTAAACTAATTGCTAATTTTATGGTGTATACCAGTATTCGTGATGTCATCTGGAGTGAACACTTATCTAAGGCCACAAGTCGGCTTCAAAGCTGGCCCTTAGTGAGGCATTTGGAGGTCCACAAGATATTTATTTCAGCCATGAACTTTCTAAACTTGTTTTAGTTTTTTTTGTTGTTGTTGTTAATTGTGTTGGAATTTATTTTTTTTAATTTAATTTTTTTAAATTAATTTATTCTTGTTACATCTCAATGGTAATCCCATCCCTTGTATCCTCCCATTCTTCCCTCTCTCCTATTTTCCCCTTATTCCCCTCCCCTATGACTGTTCCTGAGGGGGATTACCTCCCCCTGTATATGCTCATAGGGTATCAAGTCTCTTCTCGGTGACCTGCTATCCTTCCTCTGAGTGCCAATAGGTCTCCCCCTCCAGGGGACATGGTCAAATGTGAGGCACCAGAGTACCTGAGAAAGTCATATCCCACTCTCCACTCAAGTGTGGAGACTGTTCTGACCATTGGCTAGATCTGAGTAGGGGTTTAAAGTTTACCGCTTGTATTGTCCTTGGCTGGTGCCTTAGTTTGAGTGGGACCCCTGGGCCCAAATCTGCCTATCATAATGTTCTACTTGTAGATTTCTAAGACCCTCTGGATCCTTCTACATTGCTATTCTCCCATGGTTCTCTCATCTAGAGTCCCAATAGGGTGTCCTCCCCTCTGTCCCAGTTTCCTGGTAAGTGAAAGCTTTCGTGGGACATGCCCCTTGGGCTAGTATGCAGATATAAGTGAGTATATACCATTTGAGTCTTTCTGCTTCTGGGTTAACTCACTCATTATGATCATTTCTAGCTCAATCCATTTATCCACAAATTTCGGGAATTCCTTGTTTTTAATAGCTGAGTAGTATTCCATAGTGTATATGTACCACAGTTTCTTCATCCATTCTTCTACTGAGAGACATTTAGGCTGTTTCCATGATCTGGCTATTATGAATAAGGCTGCTATGAACATGGTTGAGCAAATTTTCTTGTTGTGTGGTGGTGCATCTTCTGGGTATATTCCAAGGAGTGGAATAGCTGGGTCTTGAGGAAGCCCTATTCCCAGTTTTCTGAGATAGCACCAGATAGATTTCCAAAGTGGCTGTACTAGTTTGCATTCCCACCAGCAATGAAGGAGTGTTCCTCTCTCTCCACATCCACAATTTAACTTTTAAAATTGTTTGAATTAAATCAGGAATTCCATAATCAGGAATTAATTTATCTGAACAGCAGTATATCTTCATTAAGATCCTATAGGAAGTTTGGTTAATCAGAGTGGGTAAATACCCAGGAAGGCATGGTTCACACCAATGTCAGCTTCTAGAGAGATGCAGCAGTTCACAACTCACTGGGTTGTCAGAGGTTGAAAGCAATTCTGGGGCATCACAGTACAGACCTTCGAAAATACCACCTCCCTTCCACAGAGCTCTCATGCCTACTAAACTTCCCCAAATCAATGGCTTGTGACATCATGTAAGAAGCTGGAAGCAATTTTGGGAGTGCATCATGGTACAGAACTTGCAAAACAATAGATCTCTTCTAGAGAGCTCACATGCCTACTCAACTCCTTTAATAGAATGCCTCAGAGACTGAAAGAAATTCTGGGCATACATCATCTTACAGACCTTGCAAAATACCTGATCACATCCTAGAAAGCTCACATGCCTAATGATCTTCTTGAACAGAATGGCTCTTGGCAAAATAGAATCCTGGGTATATAGCAAATGTTATCTAAAATAGAATTAACTGAGCTAGGAAACCTAAGAAACAAGGTTTTTAAAAAGTAGAAGATGGACAATCAATAGAATGCTTGCTTTACAACTGTGAGGACCTGAATTTAGTTGCCAGCGACAACATAAAAACATGCAGTAGAAACTCTATGTCATATTTTTGAGAGTTTATATTTGTTTAGGATGAATATAGACAGTAAGGTGGTGTCTAGAGAGGCAGCCAGCAGAAGTTTACAGTCTGCTATATGGTCATGAAAGCAAAGAGTCCATTTTCTAGGATCAAATGTAAGACTAAGATGTTTCCTGTGTTATGCATATTAAGGGAGCTCCATCTCTTAATAGACATATCAAGATGAACACTATATTTAATTGAAGATCACCAGGACAGCACAGCACATACAGTGGTCATATGTTTATAGCTTAATTTTCTTAGTATCTGCTGTAACTGCACTGACATTTCATATTAAAGTATTTGTCATTGTCACAGAAAAGATGCAGAAAAGGAACATCTTTCTTTTTTTTTTTTTTTTTGTTCTCATTACTATCTGTGGATCATGTATGCACTAAATTGGCTAATGTGAAAATATTTAAATACCCATTATTGAATTTGTAATCTTAATGCAAGTTCTCAATATTTATATTAGTGCAAATTATCAATATTCTGGTAGAAGTTATCATTAATGATGTCCTCCTTGTTACCCTACTGCTCTAGTTGGAGATATAAACATGTAACAGTTGTGCAACGGCAGTAGATGCAGGCCTGTGCCCAGTGATTGCGTAGCACATCGAGCTGTACCAAAGGCTACATTTGAACCTAGAGACCTAAGACATAAGGTCCACTAAGTAAAGCCTTCAGTGACACTGTTTTCAGTCTTCTTGCCATCAGATCCAATAATTTAGAAACAAGAATTTATTTCAAAATAACAGGGAAACAGGACCAAAATTTCTTTTTGCCATTTGGAAACAAAGTGACATTGAGCATACTTAGTTATTTTTCAATATTGCTCGTGAGCAGTTAGTATCCAGCAACAAACAAAAATGTGGGCTAGGTTTTATTTAACCTACACATTCCATTTATCTTTTATTCATTTAATTTACCTTCTAAAAGCAGCAGTTTTATTTATCGATGAAAAGATTAGACATTAAACTACTTGATTATGTGACTTGATTAAATAGTGGACTATTTTTTCCAGTGGTATTATTTTGTTTTTTTGTTTCTTGATGAAGATGCCACTTCTAAACTAAGCAAGGACTGTAAAATCCTTGGCTTCCTATAAGACATTCTTTTTTTGGAATGTAAGTTGATACACAAATTTCTTTCCACATCACTTAAGTCTATTACAGGAAACAATGTATGAAATATTTCACTTTATATACTTTAGGTTGGTATTTTTTAAACCCTTGTTATATAAGTAGTTTTCCAACATTTTTGCCAATTATCCCAAAGCCAGTAGCATGTGTGTCATTATAATCCATGTGATAGTAGCACGTCTACTTAAATACTGATACATGTATGAATATTAAAGTCACAAGAACCTGCAATTGCTCTTTATCTTTGTATGTCTTGTAGGCAGGGTAATTTCTAGGTCAAAGTTTTTGTGTGTTGGGACTGGTGTTTTCCTTCTTCCACTGGGAGCCCTGTCTGGTTAGAATGTGGTGTCTAAGGTCTCCCTGACCCTTACTACTAAGAGTCTCATCTAGAGTCATCCTCTTATCTTCCCAGAAGCTTGCCCTGTTGTAGGTCTGCATCCTGTCTCAGAGATGCCCCTGCCTATGGTTTCTTTTCTCTCTGGAAGCCCTCTGTCCTCCTGCCCCTGCTTTCCCCACATCTAATCACCACTCTCCTTTCCTTCTGCATTCTGTCTCCTACCCTGTTCTCTCTCTTCAACCACTTCTGCTGCCTACGCAGTTTCCCTTTACAAGTGAAAGTCAAGCATCTCCCCTTGGGCTTTCCTTGATACTTAGGTTCTTTGAGTCTGAGGATTTTAGTATGGTTATCCTGTACTATATGGCTATTACCTACTTATAGGCAAATACATACCATGTGCATCTTTCTGGGTCTGGGTTACTTTACTCAAGAAGTTCTTCTCTAGTTCCATCTGTTTGCTTGTAAATTTCATGATTTCCTTGTTTTTAACAGCTGAGTAGTATTCCATTGTGAAAATGTTCCACATTTTCTTTATCTGTTCTTTAGTTAAAGGACATCAATCTTTTTACCAGTTTCTGCAGGGGTAAAAATAGAGCAGAGATTGAGGGAATTTCCCTTCCATGCCTGGCACAGCATGACACTCATGCCATGGGAGAGAGCCAGCTCCTGACATTATTATTATCAATACTCTGCTGTGCTTTCAGACAACAGCCTAGCATAGCTGTCCTCTGAGAGGCTGCACCCAGCAGTGAATGAAAACAGATCCTGAGCCAAACATGAAGTGGGGTGAAAGAAGTCTTATGGAAGAGTAGGAAGAAGGATTGAAGGAGCCAGGAGGCAGAAAAGGAGCCCACCAGACCAAGAGAGACAACTATTGAGGTCACAGGGGATGGGGGCTTGTGGAGACTGAAGCACCAGCAAATGACCGTGCATGGACTGTAGCTAGATCCCTTACACATATATACCCAATGGACAGCTTGGTCTTCATGTGTGTCTTCTAGTTAAGGGTACTGGGGGCTTTCTCTAGCATGGACTCTGTTGCCTGCTTTTACATCACTTCCCTATGGTAAGATGCTTTGCCAGACCACCATGGAAGAGGATGTCCTTAACCCTGGTGCCACATGCTGTGTTGGAGTGGGTTGGTAGGGAGGCTCCCCTTTTATGAAGGGTATGGGTTATAAGTGGGAGAGGGAGGGAGGATCGAACCAGGAGGAGAGAAGGGCAAGAGCAAGGCTAGGATTGAGATGTAAAGTTAGTAATAATAATAATAATAATAATAATAATAATAATAATAATAATAATA
>OU015745.1:128990674-129024137 GCA_907169655.1 Acomys percivali | reverse complement strand
ATAATAATAATAATAATAATAATAATAATAATAATAATAATAATAATGAGCCTGAAATTGTCAGCACTTTTTTATTAATTAAACATTTTTATTTTTTACATATACATTTATATTATTACACATATATGCAATAAACTACCTATAGCAAGAAGAACCATGATAGAATAAGGAATTATATAAATGCTACATTCTTAATGTTTTGGCTATTGGTATTAGACAGCCTTGAAGAAAACATCTTTCCTATCTTGGTGCATCTAAAATTCTGAATGTAAATCAATCTCCATCACATCTTGTCATTATCAACTTAAAACGTCTATCTAGAGCTAAAATCATCTTAACCCCTAAACAACTAAGCTTCATTGTAAAACTAAGCTACTTGGTCTTCAACTCTATGAGAGACTGACAAGGAATAAACTTGTTTACCAGAGTGTGCCGGGAGTGCAGTTTAGTAGATTTCCAAATGAGAGGATGACAGAGACAGTTCTACCTAAATAGTTACCCAAAGGTCAGCACTTTCAATAGTTATACCTCAGTCATGTCACATTTAGCATTAGGCCAAGCTATAGGCAATGCACCTCATCTTTGCTCACGTTGTCTTCTCCTTTGGGTCTCAAAGCAAGCAAGAGTAGTCTGGGATATGAAGTTTTATCCTGAAGGGGACAGTGCCTGAGATGGATGATACAGTCATATTTAAAGTTCTCTTGTAAGATAAGTCTCAATTTCATTTTCTTTCCTTTGATCAAATGGGTCTTCACATTAAAAAGCTACAAATCCAGTGATGTAAGTGTATAAAAAGTCGTACAATAATGAATGTGTGTGTAGAAATCTATTATGAGAAAGACTAGGTAGGATAATAAGCTTTTTTGCAGCCATTTACTCCCACAATCTTTTTCCTCAGGTTCTACATTTTATACTCTCTTCTGCTACAGATTGTAATTGTAGGTAGTAAATATTGGTTTTCAAAAAATATTTGATTCTAACTGTATCTCTCTCAGCTTATACTACTTTCTTGAGGATAGAACTCATATTGACCATGAGAATATATCAGTCTTCGTTTGAGCATGTTTTGGGGGTGGAATGAGTCCCCCAACTGTATTTCTTTTTACACATTGAAGCTACATTTGTTTATAAAATAGTTTGTTATCTTGTTAGTTCTATAGGAGTGGGGGTGAAGTAAATTATTTTACTCTGTGTGTAATTATATATATATATGTATATATATATATAATTAATCTCTATCCAATTACCACATATCTATGCGTTATTAAGAAAATTATGTACAACTAAAGATAGGTTTTTTAATTAGGAAACTTAAAACACATGTAGTAGTGAAATTTAAAATGTTAATATCAGGAAAAATAAGCACAAAAAATGTGAAGATAAACATAAAATGCATCTTGTGCCCCAGATATTTTCTAGTCATGCCAACTTTTTACATTCCTGATCAAGGGATGATAAGTTCAAAATTACAGAAAAACTTAGAAAAAGCAATGCTTTTGGCAATTTCTTGAATTCCTGAAATTTCTGTTTGAAATGTTGCATAGATCTTTTTTATATAACATAATTATGCTCTAGTTCCATAAATATATAGATTTATCAATTGTTGTAAGTTCTTATGGTTCAAAGGTACTTGTGGCACAGAGAACTTGCATTTCTGTTCATGCTATAGTGCAAACCAAGTTAACTGATATCTTGATTTATATGAAACTTTATCTCAATAAAATTCTCGACAGCTGGTAATAATATATGTAAAATCTGAAAAGCAATCATCAAATTGCCTGTGATTTAGATAGAATTTGAAGGTGTCCCCTAAGCCCACCTGTGCTTAAAGTTCATCCTAGTGATACTGAAGATATTTGAAGTGCCAAATTCTTCAGGACCATACAGGAATTTTAATCCAGATATGTGGCTGCTCAGCAGGGGATCACATCTGAAGACATAGTTCTATGAGTTGATTGGTTCTAAGTGAAACCACCATAAAATTTTAGCTCTTTCTACAGGAGGATATTTCTGATTTCCTATCATGATGTAATTCTTCCCCTTAGTCTATTTCCAATGTCAAAATAGCAAGGCTGTCTTGTGAGCCAAACACTGACATCCCTTCATGTATTCAGATTTAATTATATCAAAATATATTTCTTATTGTTTTATTTGTTTATTGATTGATAGATTATGTAGGTTGAGACCAGTGGCTTACATATAAGCACTTAACACCAAGCCAGCCCTAAGCACTTCTATGTCTTTGCAAAATTCTCCACATGCAATATTGAACCTGAACTTACAAATGTAGTGTACAAGCTTTTTTAAAGAAGGAACACAGTGGAACCTTGATCAAGATAACCTATTGAATTGCAATTTCTCGTGCATTTTAGATGCCTCATTTGATCTGCTTCAAAATCTAGGTCAACAGATTTACATTCCTTTCAGGTAGTTTAAAATCTGCCTTATTATCTCTACCAACCTTTCAACCAATCATATACTTTTTAGAAAGAGGAAGCTCATGGATTTTGTGACAATGCATATTGAGTTTACTAAATAATTGCCTATCAATTTCACCTAGGTCTTCAAAGTGTAAAGAAGAGAAGTTGCCCAGTAAATGTTGCTGCCAGAAAAATCTTTCTGTTTGTTGAGTGTTACAATAGTAAAGAAAGTGACTTGAATATGTTAGTTCCTTGGAAGGAAGGATAACTGCTAGTCTCGAAATAGTACTTTAGAAATTTGCTCTTAAGATTCATTTCTTCATATTGGTTAAACATGTACTTTTATGTCACTTACAAAGATGATTTCTAGCTTTTAATCTAAAAATACTACCCTTCTGCACCAAGGTTATAAAACATGTTCATCTTAGTTTTTTAGTCCAAAATCTTTTATTTACAGATTTGACATTTTAATTTATTTGGTAAAGTGTTGCTAGAACACCTCTGTATAAACATTTAGTAATTCAAGCTTAGAGGAACAGTCAGGTAATCAATACGTTTTAAATTATAGGAAGCAAAAACAAATAAACAAACAAGGAAAAATGAAAAAAGAAAGAAGGGAGGATAAAAGATAGGTAATAAATTAAGTGGTTATTATTTTGTTATTCCTGAAGTCATTTAGTTGGTCAGAAACCAATTGTGTCACCATCCTTTCAATAGCATTTTTTCTAATCTGTTGGTTGAATAGATCTCTTTTTTTAAAAAAATAATTACCTATTCAACAATTCAGCTAGATAAAATACAAAGGCAAAAAGCTCATCACTGTAACAAATTTTTAGTAATGAAATCATATACACAATTCCAACAATTTCTATAGCCCAATACCTAATTATATACTTACCCATTATGTAGTTGACAGAAGTGAATGTCAGGCTCATTAGGACTTTTATTGGGCTCTCTATCTACAATGAAAACAGAATGTTTGGGGTTTCTAGTAAAAAAAGAGAGCACAGTGAATAAACTCTAAGGCTCTATAGTTTAAAGCTGCTATTTTCATAGCACAAATCTTTCTTTAAAGAATTGTCAGGATTTTCCTAAATTTCTTTCATTTTCCTGAATTCTACTACATAGTTGGTTGGTAAAGTTGGTGCATATTAAATGAAGACAGTACTTTTGCTGCTTCTGGCATGTACCTTTTTCTTCTCTCAGAATGCCATAGCACATTCTGTGTCAGGGAGCACAGAGACAATTATCACTACAATATTTGTATTGTTACCAACATCTGAAGACTCTGTGAAAACCAAGGCTACACTCTCTACCCGTATGGATCGGAACATCGATTTATTTGATCATATCAGCTATTCACCATGGCTTCTGAAATCCTTCACTGTGTTATCTAAGCCACTAGAATACACATCTTCTAGTCCCAATTATCTCTTTTCACTACTTTCATCTTTGGGTGTCATCTTTTTGAGTGTGAGAATTGAATTTCTTTTTTCCCCCATTCATTTATTTGTTTAATCACTTCACATCTTGATCCCAGCACATACATTCTCTCCTCCCAATACTATCTTCATGCCCTATCCCTGTCCCCATTACCCAGAAGAAGAGGTCCCCCAATGGGAGCAACCCTCTCTGGCACCTCTAGATGCAACAGGACTAAGCACAGCACACTCCACTGAAGCCAGACAAGGAAGAGAGACAACCCCTAGTATTTTTGATATTCCACTACACTTGCAAAGAAGCGCCTAACATAAATGTGCTCTGAGAAGCTACACCCAGCAGCTTATTGAAACAGATGCGGAGACCCACAGCCAAATAATAGGCTGATTTCTGAGTTCTGCATGATTGACTTTCTTTCTTTTTTTAAATTTAATTCATTTATTCAGCTTACATCTCAGTTGTTATCCCATCCCTTGGACCTTGTATCCTCCTGTTCCTCCCTCCCTCCTGCTTTCTCATCCTAAGAAAATGAGCATGGTTATATTTTTGATTCATTTGCATTTTTTCAGAGTATTGGCCTTCCTCTTGTCTCGGTTTGCTTCTCACCATCATTTCTTCTACACCTCTATGATCAAATTTCAGCTCCTGCTATCATCTCTTTTGTTTCCCCTGGTTTCCTGGTAACTGATACCCTCCACTCATTAATACTGAGATGTATTCAACCAAGCTTCTTTTTTAAAATATATTTTATTAATTTATTCATATTACATCTAAATTGTTATGCCATTTTGCATCCTCCTATTTCTCCCTTCCTTCCATTTCCTCTTACCTCCTTCCACTATGACTGTGACTGAGGGGGACCTCCATCCCCTGTATATGCTCATAGGATATCAAGTCTCTTCTTGGTGGCCTGCTATCCTTCCTCTGAGTGCCATGGGGGGACATGGTCAAATAGGGGGCACCAGAGTTCATGTGAAAGTCAGTCCTCACTCTCCACTCAACTGTGGAGAATGTGCTGTCCATTGACTAGATCTGGGTAGGGGTTAAGTTTACTGCATGTATTGTCCTTGGCTGGTGCCATAGTTTGAGCAGGACCTCTGGGCCCAGATCTTCCCATCAAAATATTCTACTAGTAGATTTCTAGGACCCTCTGGATCCTTCTATTTCCACATTCTCCCTTGCTTCTCTCACCTAGAATCCCAATAGGAAGTCTTCCCCTCTCCACCACTTTCCAGGTAAGTGAAGACTTTCACCACCAATCTTCTTTTATGTTTCCAGTGGACATTGCTGTATTCATAAATGATCCTTCTTCTTTTAAAAGTCACCAAGCATCAATGTGATTATTAAATGCTTGATTTTCTCTCTATCATGGGTGAGTACAATTCTTGGTTGTTTTTCTGGGCAATAGTCATCTGTCTTGTTCTGTTATGTGCATTGTGAGTGAAAGTGATTTAATTATGACTGAAATTCCTGTGATGAATGCAGACAGAGTCATAATGCACCCAACATTTCCTTAAGTTTAGTAACTGATTTTATCTAATGAGCATTACTTATTCATATCCACATACCCCACAATATAACAAAGTTCTTTTAGTGGCTCTGGCTACTCCACTCATGGAAAAACTATCCTTGTAGCTCTTACCTGCTTTGTCTTAAGATATAGATCTCCTCTTTTCATTCCTCACACCTTCAAAATAAAACCTAGTTTTGGCTAAAGACTATTTTCTTTTACATCTTTAAGCATGCAGTTGAACATAACTGAAAAAAAAATGCTCTGATGACAGTTGAACTTTAAAATTTGAACTGCCAAGAGCATGCAGCCTCTTAGTACTGCCAAACAGCTTAATTATGATTTTATGGAACACTGACCTTCCAAGTAAAATCCTGCTGCATCTCCCAGCATCTTTTTTTTCCTGTGTTTTATAATAATTGATGCATAGAAGTACATAACCAATTGAGGTTAAGTATTTAACTCTGCTCTTCAATCTGTAATGTATTTTAGTAAACATATTTGGTATATAAAATATGTATTTTATATATTTAGCATATTTCCTGGTCCCTTCTGGAATTTGTCTTGGTACTCACACTGTATCGTTTTTAATGTAAAAAGCTCTTATTCCTTAAGTATCTGTTAATGCCAAAAAGTATTATATCATGTAACATACGATACTAATATGTATGACTATTATATCCATTTTTGACAAGAAAGAAAAGTTTTAAGAGCAGCCTTATCATTACACAACCAGTCACAGTAGGCGTCAGACTTGGAGAAAAATTGTTTACGGATTACAGAGATCAAGATGATGAGATACACTTTGCTCTATGCAGCGTGGTGAAGAGTATGAGCAGTTATGCTATGAGCCAGGAGTAAGGACAGTCATATCACCTCCTGGTGACCAAAAGAAGAGAATTTTTATGTTGATTCCCACCTGGGAAAGATGTGACACCAAATGCAGTTGATAATGTTAGCCTGTATTATGAAGACACATAGAAAATCCACTATAAACTCACAGTGTTAGTTTTGGTAAAAAATGAACAATTCTGATATTCCTATGGAATGTTGTATATCAGTTTGTATTATTTATTCTTCTCTCTAAGGAGACAAAAATATGGAAAAAGCTCTTGAGGTAGGAAGGCTTTACTTTGGCTGAGATTTTGAGGGTGTGGTTTATCACATCAGGACATTTACTTTGGCAGGAACTTGAGACATTGGTCATATTGCAGCTGCAATCAAGAAGCAGAGAGATACAAAGCCCTTAACTCAGTTTATTTAAGCCCATTGAATGATGCCATCTACAGATAGTGTAAGCCTTCACACTTAAAGTAACCCAGTTTAGAAACTTCTTCAAAGCTATTCCTGTTATGGTTTATTTTCTAGGTGACTGGACGTACCACAAAATGACCATATACACGACTTTGTTACATAGGATTTAAATTTAACATGTTCATTTGAAACTAAATACATTTTATTTGACTATGAATTAGCTCTCTCCATATATATAGATATAGATAGTGATAGTGAATTTAGCTACTAAGCTACAGTGAAGATTTAACAATATATGCATTTTTTTCTTTTAAAAATTCCCTTCTATAGATTACTTTGCTCAATTTAGCAGTAATAGATCATCCTGTTTACCTGCTTCTAAGTTATCATAAAATGTTCTCTGGACAAGTGTGAATTGGCATATTATCAATTGTGTAAAACTGTTTAAAGTTTGTGTTCACCTGTTGCTTCCTATTTACAGGTTGAGGTTCCCATTAAATAAATACATTTATGTGGATGAATGTTAGTACTAGAATGCCCTTAAAGTCAGATAATGATAACAGATAATGAGTAGTCTTACACAAAGATGTGCCTATTAATTAAAAAAAAAAAAAAGATGCTGGTATGCTGAACCCGATTCAGCCAGAATCTACATCCAGAACAGAGCAGCCATTTAGGTTCAAGGTAAGGCTGTTCAGTAGTTGATCATCTTCCTCATTTGTAGTGCCCTAGAAGATTGCATGGTAAGGCCTCTCAGGACTGCATGTGTGTGAGAAGAGCTGTATCATTAGACGGCCAAAGAACTTGACCTTAAAATATTTTATGTTTCCTACAAGAGTTTGTAGTGATGAATGGAATTTACTCCTCATCTGCCAGAGTATGGGCTTCTGACTAAATAGGTGAACGTTTCCACGAGAGCAGACAGTTCTCTGCCGATTGCTGAGTTCGGCGCATCAGCACCATTTCTGTTTGTTGCTGTCTTTGACCCTGTGCCTTTGAATCTAGTTATCTCGATACATTTTGGAAGCCACTGGAGGATGGGCAGACAATCCACTTCTTCCTCTCAGGCTGGAGGTCCAAGGACACTCTGGATACCCCTTAGCAGGAAGTCAAATGTTGCAGTCTGTCTCTGGTCCTAATGACTGCGAAACGGATGCTCTTGCCTGATGGATCTCGGTTACCGGACAGGCCACCCTCACCATTCTGCTTTCTTTATAGATCCCCCAGGAGTCTAGTTTTGTCTCTGTGTGTCTGTGTTCTGTTTCTTTTCTGATTGTCTTTGTCCTTTCTTTTGGGAAATCATCATGGATCAGATGGCATGCTCTAAGCTCTAAAAGGCCTGACTGTTCTGTGCAAGCCACCTTGGGCTCCTGAGGTCCCCTAATGGCTTTAGTCTGCTCAGCACAGCTTACAAAGATTTCTTTATGGGCCCACTGTCCAACCTGGTGGCTGCTGGGGCCACATATGTTCTCGGAGGTCCCTTACTGTGCCTCTGCCTTCCAGACACCCATGGGGTGGCTCCTGGCCTCTGGCTTTGGTTAGCTTGGGACTCTGCTCTGTGCAGCTTCAAGCTAAGAGCTACAGCAAGGGCATCAAAAGACAGCTACAAGATTGTGGAGCCCCAGGTTTGGCGCCACTCCACTGCTAAGGTCCCCTGTACCTACTGCTGTGAAGAAACACTGCTGGGAAGCAAGCCTTAGCTCCTGCTTGGAGTCAGCAGGCAGCAAGCTATGACAGCTGGAGGAAGTAAAGAACTTTTGCTCATTTGTTTTGAATGTATGGATGTATTTGTGGCCACTATATGTTTATTTCTGACTGTTCTTATATGTATAAGTTTACAATGTTCTGTATGTCTTCATTATAGATTATTGGTCATTGGGTATAGTTAAAAATCTATAACATATGTAGCAAAATGTTAGCTTAAAACAAGTAACTCAGGGTAGGAGCTACTCTATGCAATAACACATGCATGAGGGGACCAAGAAAACAGGTCTCTAAAGATACTTTAGAGTGTGATAAGATTTTCATGTATTTCCTTTCCTGTGTTGAAAACTAGACTTATAAAAGATAGGATTTAAAGCAATGTTTCTTTAATGAGGTAGTAAAGCTGCACCTCCAGTCTATATATCTTAAGATATGTGTGCGAATGTGTTTGCAACATCTATAGAAACACAGATATTTTTAAATGGCAACCATGTGGGCCATCTGGTCTGTAGCCTGCTTTGCTCTCAACCCACTATCTTGAGATGGCCACATGGAATAAGTAAACAGTTATTGAGCCTCTTGGTCCTAATGAGCTCTCTGCTTGCTGTTTTATCCCATTGTGGACTAAGGAAATAAACAGTCTCATTTAAGTTGGTGTGGATTTTTAAATTCAGTTATATTCTTACAACATATTGTATATATGACTCAATCTTGGTTTAAAGTATTCTTTATATAATGGTAAAGTTATAAGGTTATAAAGGTTGATTCAGAATAACAAACTCCTATATTGTTGACCCTGGAAAGGGGTGGTTCAAAAGATACATTTAATTTTGGATACAGTGTTAGAACTTGGTTATTATGCTCTACCTTCACTCTGAAAAAGGTTAAAAATTCTTGCTTTAGGAATATATTTAGCTTTGTTTTCTTAATATGGGTATCTTTTTAAGGTGTCCCCCATATCCTACAACAAGAGGTGACTGGGCACCATGTTGATAAAAAGGGTGGATCCATAGCTTCAGGACCACTTTGACTAAAGGTAATCACATATTTGTATGGGAAAATCATGGCTCTGCTCCCATCTTTATTGAGGGCTGCCAGGCCCATTAAAATCCTGTCTAAATTCCAAATGCAACTTATGTCTTTTAAGCTTTTTCTGTTCAGTTGGTAAAAATACACTGTGATAGGATCAGCAGCATTGCCACTCTCTTAACTATACCTATGATTGAAAGTTTTGCTTTGATATTAGTTCAGAAGAACTGATATAGCTAATTACAAGACTAAGCTTTAGCATCATTCATATGTTTTCAAATTTAAACAAATTATGACTATAAACAAAGTTGGCCTACTGATATCTACTTGAGATAGATGTAGTCCTCAAACACTTATTTGCAGAATATAGATTCAGAACATTCTGTTTTATATTTTCTAGGGATGGCTTAGAGCAGATAACTAAAGACAGACAAAGATTAATTCAGATATGCTGGCTCTCAAGCATGTCAGAGATCTGCTAATATGACATTTAACATGTATGAATTTATTGTGATGGAAAGAGTCCCAGATCCTGATAGTTGATCCTTAAGGTCTCCAAGAAGCCTTGGGCATAACAGATGACATAAACTCTGGATTGTGGAATTCTAACCACTGGGCAAGACTGCCACCAAAGCTTGGCCTGCTGCTAGGGCCTTATGTGAACTCTGGACAAACTGTATACCCAGAGAGTTACTGTCTCACATTCCTGAGAACAAGAAAGGTAACTCTACCTCATGTTCTTCTTCCACAGTCATCAGCCCCTCATCTTCTGTGTCTGATGGCCACACTGCCTCTGCCCGTGTTGCCATGAAAACTACAGGAGCCTGAGACAGCTGTCTAGGTGGTCAAATAGTCATCTCTGTCATTTTAATTGATACACAAATCATAAATTAATCTAGGTTAAAGTTTATCCTTCTGAGGTCTCTCATCACACCTAGGCTAATAGATTGACAGGTAGATGACAATTCCACTGTTAGTTCACTACAGTCATTAGATAGTTAAAATTACTAGGTACTATGTCTCTTATTTAAAAAGGCAAACACGTTTGCCTTGCATGCAGGCTTCATTTAAAAGACAAACAGACTTCAATGTAACTTTTTACTATTCCTTAATTTCAGTGAATGTTCCCAGTAATCAATCACATGTGTCTCCTGGTGAATAACTGGATAGAAAAAAATATGTAAAGTTTATATCTGAAGATATTAAATTTTAAATTATGAGGATTTTATGAAATGTCTGAGGATCTAAGAAAGTGTTTGGAGGTTGGTAAATGCAAGTTAATAAGATTGGAGGGTCTACGAAGATGATGTAAGGTATATAAATGCAAGTTATAGAGCTATAAGAAAACGATAAAGACATATGAGAAAATGTTTCAAATTTCTTTCCCTGTTATATACTAGTGTTATATTTTTATAAGATTTCAAAAGTTCTGAATTTTAATGTTTATTAATAGAGTTCTGATAACCTGGAGGATCACTGACTGCTTATTGTTCAGTCACAAGTTCAAGATTTTAATTTCCCTTTGGTTGTCTTCTGAATACAGACTTAAGGGTGCTTCTCATTATGCAAAACCAAACATGTTTGGCCAATCTGTGTATCTAGCCTTCTGGACTGAGGACAAAAGCTCATAGTTTTTAATCCAAAGCTATATAGCTTTTACTAGACCTCAAAGACAGCGCCTACTCCTGCTGTCTTATAGTCACAATTTTAACTATGTTCCTTAGCCTATATTTTTCTTAGCAGATGTTCACCTGGCTAACAAACTCTATAAAGGGATCACCAATGGACCGCAAGCTTCTGAGATCTGGAGTTGCTGAGAGCTGATGTAAACCAGTCTGGATCATGTGATAGCTCCCTGTCTCTTGAACTGGATTCGCTAAACAGATGCTTCTGATAAGTGCCACATTGCCTAGACTTTAACTAGCTTTTCAGCCTTCCTGGTCGTGATAATAACATCCTGATGTCAGCTAAAAGTAGTTACAGAAGAGACTACATCATCCATCATCTATTGTCCCACCTAACAAGGTGTTATGCTAAGCCAAAACAAACAAACAAACAAACAAACAACCCAACCTCTCTGGTATAGGGGCAACTGCTACCAATTGATATACCAGAAAATGGGCCCTTAGTTCTGTTTCTCCTGATCATAATTTATGCTCTTTACATGATAGACTTTATTTCATGTTTGTCCAAGACATCATTAATGCTGTCAAACTTATGGTTTTGAGGGCACAATGCAATCCCTTGTACACTGGACAGAAGTTATAACTTCAAAGATTAGATTCAGGTACATAAAGACATGGTGGAATGAAGAGCCAGATTGAGCCTGATTGAATCTCTAATGTTCATCTCATGATATTAAAATCCCAATACCAGCCCTTAAACCCCACTCAAGAATTTGAGATGATATAGTAGTTGAGGTGGGAATGTGAGGACTGAGCATTACTAAAGGCTCCTGGCTAGAATCACATAGCCTCCACTAGCTCTGGCCTATCCCAGTTATTTAGTGTCATGGAGCCACAGATAGGATTCCGCTAGAAGCCTTTAAAACAGCCTGTGAAATTCGCCTCCTCTTTGCCATCATTTTTTTATGGATGGTTGACCCTTGCATGCAAGCTACTCTGGCAGAATGAGTGCTTTATGTTTTTATATTCTATTTGAGTCTGGAGTCTTCCTTCAGCGATTTTTCAGACCCTTACACAGCCAAGAGAGGATCAGAGAGGAGCTTATGGTCAAGAGAACCCTTGCTCAAAAGGGCAGATGTTGAAAGGAAAGAGAAGCTAAGGAAAGGAAAGTGACCCCACCCCTCGTGAGCTGGGGAAGTTTAGGGTAGAGGGCTGAGAGAAGCCACACTTATTGAGTCTTGTTTAGGATTTCATTGTGACCTGAATGATGCAAGGCAGTGCATGATGTACAGATGTTTTTTAAGGCAAGAGTTGCTATACTATCTGTAGTTTTGCTGTTATATTTTTTGGATCCAGATTGAATAGGGGTGTTTACTGAAAGCTTTAGCTCTTTTTTCTCCCCTAAAATCCAACCAAGTTAGTTAAGTGCTCACAATCCTTTTGTAAATTGTTTTTGCTTATAGTTATCTAAAATATTATTTAAAAATAGCTGCCAGCTTCCCACCTTCTATGGTAGCAAGTGAAATATTTTTTTTCTTAGAAAGTGAATTTAAAGATTATTCTACCTTTTTTGTTTCTTGTTTCTTTTTTATTTCTGGCTGTTTGTCTAACCCTTTCTAGATTCTCAAAATAAAGACTTTGTTGAAGGACTGTGAAGTGGAAAGGAACCAAAAAAAAAAAAAAAAAATACACTTGATGGATTACCTCAGTATTTCCCAGCAGAATTTTTTAGTCTCTTCTGTTTCATCCTTTCTTATCTCAGTGGACTACACCTTCAGTTTTTATCAATTACCTCCGGGCACTTCTCTACAAATGCTTTCAATTCTATGGACTGTTCTGGCTGACCTTGCCTTTACCTTTGGCTCTTTATCTTTGAAGTCTATCAGAAGCTTTCTAGGGAACTATTGTGCAGCCAGCAATGGGAACCTGAGCACCAGAGTGTTTCAGATCTTCTTCATTCCCCTGCAGACCTCAGGATAGCTATTTTCAAAGCAAGGACTATTTTGTGAAGGAAGAAAAGACTCTTTGACTCATGGAAGAGAAGGAGGGTATTCTAGACAATTTAGATTTATTTATATTCTTATGCACTGTTGATAGAACTATACAATGTAAACATGTAAAGCATTTTAGAAATATATATCATAGAAACTATTGCTGACTTAATTGTGATGATGATGGTATTTTTTAGTACTACACATAAATAACATTTGAAAGATATTTATTTTATTTCAGTACAGGGTCACAATTAAGGATTTCATGGACTTTAGTGAATAAATTTATGCTTTTGCTTTTCTAGCCTGTATCAACCATGTTTCCAGTGACAAAGCAGGTTCATTTACTCAGCAAAGCTGACCCATTGAATAGAAGTTTAGGATTCTGAATCACTAGAATGTTGGAAATCCAGAGTGAAATTATCTTTGCCTCTTTTATTCCCTTTAAAAGCCAATCATTATATTTTTCAGTGCTTCATTTACCATCCTTTCAGCATCTAGAAAACTTTTGGAATATACTCCATTTTGTTTTGTTTTTTGTTTTTTGAGACAGAGTTTCTTTGTGTAACAGCCCCGGCTGTCCTTGACTCATTTTGTAGACCCGGCTGGCTTCACAGAGATCCTCCTGTTTCTGCCTCCCAAGTGCTGGGATTAAAGGCATGTGTCATGCCCAGCTTAGAATATTCCCCACATATACCTTGTAGCTAGCATACGTTATTCTTTCTCTAGGAAAAAAAAAGGTAGAACGTCTTTTCTTATGCTTTTCTTTTTTTCTGTGGCTTTATAAATTCTATGTCTTTGCTTCCATGTTGGGGTGGTACATTTTCACTAAAATTTAACTCAGAGTAAACCTCTAATTCCCTTTGAAATAAGAGTTATGTTTGTATAGACACTTCTACTGAAATTTAGCCCTTTTCCCTATAGTAATTATGAATGACAAATCACAAAAATATGCTATGTTTTATAGATATACATGTGAAACGCATATATATATATATTCACTTTTTATTCCATTAGAGATCTTGTATATATGTTGAATTTTGCTTGTAAACTTATTATACTTATATACATATTCAGCTCCTGTTTAAGCAAAACTGCCTGTGGATTTCCCTTACCACACACCTTCTCATTTATCGTAGATCAGATGTCTAACTGTTGTATAAGCCTCAGTCTTTGGTTTATACTCTTTGTCTACTACTAGAAAGAGAAATACCCCAGCATAAGGCTTCAGCCCCCATTACATTTTATTAATTAATTTGTTTGTTTATTTTTGTTTTTCAAGACAAAGATTTTTGTTTAGCTTTGGTTATCCCAGACTCACTTTTTAGATCAGGCTGGTTTTGAACTCACAGTTGTCCACCTGCCTCTGCCTCCCTGAGGGCTGGGATCCTCTCTAACTTTTAAAAGCATTGGCCAGATGTCATGTAGGCTGTTGCCTACACATGTTCTAAAGTTTAAAATTTATGAAAGGTTAAATGAATTAAAATATGAACAAAAAAGCTTTGAAAGATAGCATATTTTATAAAGTCATTGCCACAGAGTCTGTAAACCAGAATTTGATTCTCTAAGCCTGCATAAAAAAACTAACATAGTTCCATGAAAGTAATTCTCATACAAGAGATCAGAGATTGTGTGGGAGTGAGAAAATAAGCAGAATACTGCACAACCTACAGGCTGATCAACAGATTACACAGTGTTCTTTCCAGGTAGTTTAATTGGCTGGAGCCTTTTCTGAGCACCTCAGTGATTTCTGCTTCCTCAAGACACTTTGGTTGGTCTGAGAGTATTTTAGCTGTCTTCACTGTCCTTAAAGAGTTTGGTTCTTCCTTCAGCTTCAGTACTTTCTGAAGTAAACAGGTTGTTTACTTATTTAATTTAATAGTTTGCATGCAGCCTTGAATGTTTTCACTTTCCCTTAGAACAGTGGATCGCAGCCTCCCTAATCTTGTGACCCTGTGATAAAGTTTTTCATGCTTTTGGGACCCTGAACTGTAGAGGAGTTTTAATGGAGCACCATGCAGGTCTGGCAAGGGATCACATCAAAAGACCTTCTAGGTCTATGAGATCTGTTCTAAAACAGGTCCTGGATTACAGTATGATCTGGCTGGAATACAGAAACATCCTTAGTACACACATTTAATATTCAACAGTGTAGGTAAGTTTGTTTGTAGAAGGAAGCAGCTGTGTTTGAAAGTGATGTCTAATTAAGACGCAGACAAAGTAAGGAATGTGAGTAAATTTGATAGAATAGGATATGCCCAACTATCAGGAGAACAGATAAAGAAAAGTGACTTAAGAGAGAGCGATACAGAGGGAGAGTGACACGAGGCAGTTTTATGGGGAGAGCTTTATAGAGAAAAGTTGAAAAGAGAACAAGCTAGACACAGATGAAGAAGACAGAGAATGAAAAGGAGCCAGATGATTATAACAGATTGCTAGAATTAATTTGAGGCCATGCTAAACAATTCAGTAAGATGTTGAAAAAGCCAGATTGAATCAGTCAGGTTGGAAAGGAGTTTGATCCAGAACAGCTGAGTTGAGACAGCTAGCCAGAGTTCAGAATGAGCTCTTTTTATAGGATCCTAGAAAAGATAAACTTACTCAGCATGAAGTCTCAGAGGATAAAAACATTCAGGGCCTATATTAAGTTATATTGATGTTAGAAATGTCAGGGCTAAATCTAGTTAGCAAATGGAGGCAGTAAAGCTCTGAAACAACCATTACATCTGGTGATTAAGAGTTAATTTTAAACCTAACCATAAATAATGTTGCTGTTACTTCATAACTGCAATTTTTGTACAGGTATGAGTTATAACGTAAATATTCTGGGGGATAGAAGTTTGCCAAAGTGGTTGCCACCCACAGGTTGAGAAACACTGTCTTAGAACAACTGAGTTTTCACAAGATTAACATCTCTCCTAGACTGAAGATTTTATCTTGGAGGAAATTGCTTTAGAACATCTCTTTCTCTTGCCTTTCTGTCCTTTGGAATTTATATTGCATGGATGCATACATGTACTGTGTTCTCTTGTGCCAATGTTGCTTTACTGTCTTGATACTATGTATTGTGTCTTAGTTTTGGTAGTTTAACTTTCTTTGTCTTTCAGTTAAGTAGTTGTATCTGTGAGAATGTTTGTATTTATGTGCAGCATCTAACCACAAATGTACTTTTTAATGTTCAACTACAAAACTAAAAATTGTAAAAAGCATATGCCCTTATTTTCTTTTTCCTCAATACTTAGTTTTTATCACTCTCTATAATTATCTTAATATTAAGATTCTTAACACTAACTTTTACCTAAGAAAGTTTATACAATGAAATATACAATCGTTATATAATTCTCTCATCGAAATTCATTTAATGTATTTCTTGGTCTATAACAACTTTAATTTCAAGTAACTCGTATTCAACTTTCAGTCATTCTGGTGTCTTTGTAAAAAAATATTTCATGCAAGGTTTCATAAAAAATTGAACCCTCTGAACTACATTTAATTATTTTCAAGTATTATTTAACCATTCCACTATTATCAATTATATTGAATTATTCAACTATTTTCTAAAGTCGTATTTTTTTTTTTTTTGCATTTTGCTTCTTGAAATAAAAGATTTACTTTAAGATTTGGAGCAACTTTGTTGAACTCATATTGTAGATGAGAATTTACAAAGGTACTAGGGTAAATATTTCAGAATAAAAATCTATTTATAAAATTAGTAAAGAGTGAACCATAAGTGAGAATAAGGACATATTTTGATGTTTGTCTTGAAGACACTGAAAAAGAAAGCTGAAAAAGATAATAGAAAATAACCATCCTACTAAAAGAATCTACACATGCAATGTGATTATCTGCAAAATTTAAATGCAATTCTTCATAGAATTAAATATATCTTAAATATTATATGGAAACACCATAAAGACACAAGATGATATTACTTTAATAAATAGCATTAGTCTTAAATTGCCTCCTAATTATTTTCCTAATTATTTTTTGTACCCAGAATTCAGTTAATCTTTCTACCTCCACCAGAAAAGCTTTTGTTTTATACTATATGTGATTAATACAAAGACTCTCAACTGATCAGATTACAGAATAAGAGACTGTAGAATGTTCATTCATAAAAGTGGCACCAATATGACACGGGATCCCTGAAAACAAGAAGAAAGTCTGTAAGAGACAGAGACAATGATTTAATACCAGTAACCATGTTTTTTTGTTTGTTTGTTTGTTTGTTTTTTGGGTAGGGTTCAGTAGTGAAACTATAGGCAACACCTGGCCAATCTTAAGCCCAAATATATTATATCATGGAGAGATAGATGGACAAAAGTTTAACCTGTAGTTAAATTTTGCAAATTATAGTGCCTAAAAGAGGGAGACTCAGTTTTATATAAACTTGTGTCGATGATCAGGTCAACCATGCTCTATTGAAAGGACACAAGTCAAAGATAGATAGACTTTACAAATTGTACTTCATATTTTTTAAAAGATCAGAGAGAGAGAGAGAGAGAGAGAGAGAGAGAGAGAGAGAGAGAGGGAGGGAGAATAATGTTGCCTGTGTCAAAAGGACAGTGGTTCTGGGAGGAGATCTGGAGGGAATATATTCAAAATATATTATATGAAATTCTCAAAGATCAAATAAAATGAGAAAATGAAAGAACAGAAAAGGAAGAGACAAAGTTTTAAGGTTTTTCTTACATGACTGTATTTGACTAAATAAATTGCAGATCACTTAGAATATGAATGGACTTTTATCAAAGTATTAGTAGTTACATATGTGTTGGTCAGCACTATATTGAAAGAAACTTGTCATTTGTGCACGAGTGTGTTGTGTGTGTGTGTTGTGTGTGTGTGTGTGTGTGTGTGTGTGTTATAAGCAAGGAAGTATAACCATGATATGTATTGGAAATTTTTTTCTGGAAAGAAAGATTAGTAGAAAACATTCAAAAACATCTAGATGTTTTGGTTAAAAAAACGGTTATTTTTCTGTCTGAAAATTCTGATGAAAGAATCAAAGATAAATTGCCAAGTGACATTGACTATGATATTTTAGTGCTGAAAGCCAGGATGTCTTCTTTTATGTATACACCAAATTAAAACTTAGGTTTTTTTTTTCTATTGCTTATAATATATAGCCAGTATAGTAAAAAAAATGCTGTGCAGGAAAGTATTGTAATATGTCACTCATATAAACCACATATTATAAAAATTAGCATACTGACCTCCTAGCAGCCATAGGTAGTTTGTATTAATGAAAAGAATAATCAGAGCTCCTTCAATTAACTAAATGTTACAAGTGTTGTACTGTAGTTCCATGGTCCCAGGAGAGGCCAACAGGCACCCCTCTGGAAGCACGCACTTCTTCACAGGAAGGTCTGAACACCATTGGTCTCTGGGCAGATATGATAAAGTTCAACTTCCCTCAGGAGTGTCTAAGAACGAGATCAATGTTACAGGATTTCCAGTGCAGCCGGAGTGCAGGAAAAGATTTTCTCTGTAGTAAGTTTTACAATTCTCAGGTAAGCATGCAGTGAAGAAGACCCTCTCTGCAATAGCTTAGTATCACAGCTCTTCTAGCAGGTCTTCTGGCATCAGGCCAAGCGGTTGAGGTGAACTGAGGGCTCCCAGACTGTGAAGTGGAGGTGCAGATCTGACCTGACTCAGGTGAATAGAATTGCTACATCGGGAACAGCAGAGTTACAGCTTTTGGGCTAAACAGCTGCTTTAGTAGCAGAGCATGTGAGTGAACTATATCTGACCAGGTTACAGCTAGAATGTGGAGGTTCAGAGCTGAGCCAAGAAGTGGGAAAGCCAGACTCGGTTTAGGCAGACAAAATGGCTGCATCGGGAACAGTGGACAGTTTACTGCCTCGGATGGCAGATGGACACTGCTGAGCAGAGGTAGGGGAAAGATTGCAGTGGCAATCTCTACTGACTCTCTGATGAACAGCAGATGCTTGTGGCAACCTGGTGAGCTTCTACCGTGGCCCTGAAGGTCTTTGGCAATGGTCTGACCGGCAGTAAGTGCAGGGGTCCAGCAATGAATTAATTCTTCAGGGAAAAGTAGGGTCCTTCTTTCCAGTGTTACAGCTCAGAACAAATAGCAAGTTTCAGATGATCTTTGATCCTTGGAGAACTAGATGGTGGACATGCTTTATTTAATGTGAAACAGGGACTTGTAAACTATGGTCAGTGAGAAAGGGTTTTGACCATGAATGCCTTTCGCTGGCTGGTACTAGGATGCTGGTGATGTTCTATTTACATGGAGAGAGATAACAGCTCACACAACAGATGACTTGTAACCACATTGAGGTTTTGTCATGTGCTCCTAAGGCAGGCTTGGAAAAAAGGAGAGAGCTTTGTCCTATACCTTCCATTATTGAGATGAGATTTTAAATCTCAAGTTTGAGATTTCTGAGGTTTGAACATGCTCCATCTCATTAGTTCCGTGCCAATTCTCCTGGAGGCTCAGTCCATGAACACTACATCTCACAGTTGTCCTGCAATGCCTAAACAAGCCATCTAAATGAGTTCTTTTAAAGAAAATTTCAAACAAAATTAGTTTAAGAGATTGTACTATGTGCGTGTTCTTTCATTCCCATAGTCATTGAATATGTAATTGTTTATCTATGCAAAAATACAAACATACATATTTATACTTACATGTATAAAAGTCAAAAATATATTATTTTCACAAGAATCAAAGGTCAGTTGTCATTTGATAAAATTGTCCCATTTCTGTAAATTAAAATAATAATTAAAACCAAGACTGAAATAAGCAGAGATTCTGTCTGATTTGCATAAGTGCACTTACCAGACTTTATCAATGTGAAAAGAGGTGTTGCTGAGCAAATGCAATATTATTTACTCTTAGAAGACAAGACATTTTTGATTCTCTTACTTTACAAATCAGTGCTTTGAGACGACTTTTTTCAGAGTTCATCTTTCCTCCTCTTTGGTGCTGAGATTTGAGCACAGAGTCTCACATATGTGAGGAACGGTCTACCGCTGAGCTGTTCTTCAAATTGAATTGTGAAAGTTTTGAACTGCTTTGAAGATCAGCTTTATAATTGTACAGAATATATGCAGGCCAGCCATGGAGTAAAAATCATCTGGAAAAATATTGTCTGAATTTTTACTGACAAATTTATTCTATATTTAGCTGATGCCCAAAAATTCTTCTATACCTTTCCAGGGTCTGTTTCTTCATAAAATGATATTGAATTATTTCTCTGGTTACCCTTGGATAATTGGTAGAATCCATTTCCATCTGTCTATTAGTACGCACTTATGTATGAATGAGCAAGTTTGGATTCCTGGGAGTGGTTATGTGTAAACATTCATTTCAATAATCTACTTATGAATATATGTTTATTTATTACAAAATTCAAATTCTATAAAATAATCAAATATTAGACAGCTTCAAGTAGGTCAAATAGCTCACAAGGACTTGCACCTGAATTGTAAATAAAAAATATTGTTATTCTTCTAATTATTTTCTTTTTTCCTATCATACATATTTTTCTAATGAGTGTATGTGCATGTACATGCACATATGTATGTGTGTGTGTCTGTGTGTGTGTGAGTATGTATGTGTATGTGTCTGTATCTGAATCTGTATATGTATGTTGTGTATAAGTCATTTTCTGAATTAGGCCATTATCTCAGGTAACAAGAAAGTTCATGAAAGTAAAATCTGCTGTGGAATTCAGGAAAATGTAATACAGTTTATTGCATCTTCAAAACTGTCACTATCTTTGCATTTGCAAATTGATTAAGGCTGATTATTATATTTAGCAAATTTCTTGTGAAAAATTTGAGTTGGCTATTTTATGCTTAGAAAAAAACATTGTCCACTCATTTTAATTCAGCTAGATGTTCAGGTTTATGTGTGTTATATTTGGTGATTTTGCTTTCACTATAGTCTTATATTTCATGGATTTACACCTATATTTTTAGCAGTATCTGAATATCCATCTTATGGAGAAAAATGCTTCATGGAAGACTTATGTGGTTATTTAAAATTATTATCATCAACAACAGCAAAAATCTTCTTCTGGGTACAACAATTTCCATATCACATTAACCTTGTTCAAGGTGTTATGTAGCATGGTAAATTTTGTCTTTTTGTTGAACTGAGATGTGTTGAAAAACCTTTTTCGTGATTCTCAATTTTTCAAATTTATGCCGGTGCTGTATTGCATGAGAAAACCTGCATTTAGTATGCAAATTGGAATTGGCTAAGGATGATGGTGGCTCAACTCACTCTAAATGTGTTATGTCAAAAACTGCATGTACAATGCATAAAATATTAACATTAAAGACACATAAACAAGTCACTGTTACTGGTATCCTCAGAAAGGACATTCTAGTGCTATTCTTTCTCAACTGAATAAAACTAAAAAGAAAAAGGGTTCAGTTTCAATAAGCAGGTTTATAAAATATTTTCAACATATTTGCCCAGTTTTTAGAAAATTGCCTCAAACAGTACATATGAAAAGCTTTTTATCTTAGATATCCTCTCGGATTTGCTTCATTCTTAGTATGAAATAACAAGCCTTCAGATATAACCATGTTTTCTCATTTTAAAATAGTCATGGTATAGATACCACTTTTCACTTTCATTTGAAACTTAATTTTTCTTTCTCAGAAATGATCCTTGTTTTTGAACTAAATAATTAAACTTACATGGACAGAAAACTTGTGTTTATAAAAGCTTAGCTTTGTTTTCCTTGGATACATAGATTACTATTAAAGAAAATTTTATTTAAAGAATGAAACACATGGTGGCAGATTTAGTGGTATTTGTTTGTTATCCATAATGCAAAGAAAAGTTTCCAAGCAAAGTAGACAATTAATAGTAGTCTGAATATGGTAGCCATATAAAAGTGAGAAAATTTATAATAAACTATCTTGTAATTGACATCTGAGATATACAAACCAAAAACGTAGAGAGAAAAATAAGAATGATAAAAGGAGAGAGGAAACCTTAGTTAGTATCAATGTTTTTAATTTATCCCAGCTCATTTACAGCTACAATTAGATTAGTGAAAATAGATATACATAGGTCATTAAACAGATATTTAATCTAAAATTGGCATATATTTAACCTACTATATTCTTAGTTCTAACAGAGATACAAATAAAATTAGCATATATTTTGTGCTTAAGGGAATACTCTACAGTCATGAAGGGAAGCTCTTCTTTTAGGCACTCACATAATGGATTACACAGGAGTTTTGTCAAAGAGACCTGTCAGTTTCAATTTGATTCTGCAGATCATAGTAGCCACCAGCTTTGATGAAGTCAATATCTTGATACTGCAGCCGTTTCCAGACTCACCTATAGCAGATTGAAACATCTACATGACACGTGATGTTGGCAAGCGGCAGAATGTGTTTCCATACTGGCTACTTGTGCCAAAGTGCAGGAATTTCTCATTCACGGCAAGTGGTTTTAGCTGCAGTCATTGATCCAGGAGAGGCAGAGTGAAAGGACATGATGGATAAAAAAGTTATTTTATAAATACCAGTTTTAGTATTATATTTCATCATTCTCCTCCAATCTATTTTTAGAAGTGAGTCAATAGATTTACTTATATTTGAGTATGGAGGAACAAACAGGATGTGAATGTCATGGATCCAATCTATCATTATGGAGCAGGACTTGTAGACGTCTTGGCATGTTTCTTTCTGCTAAGATAGTCAGTGTTGTCTTTTTTTTTTAAACTGGGTGCTTTTTAAAAATTAATTTATTCTTGTTACATCTCAATGGTTATCCCATCCCTTGTATCCTCCCATTCCTCCCTCCCTCCCTCCCATTTTCACCTTATTCCCCTCCCCTATGACTGTTCCTCAGAGGGATTACCTCCCTCTGTATATGCTCATAGGGTATCAAGTCTCTTCTTGGTAACCTGCTGTCCTTCCTCTGAGTGCCACCAGGTCTCCCCCTCCAGGGGACATAGTCAAATGTGAGGCATCAGAGTACATGAGAAAGTCATATTCCACTCTCCACTCAAGTGTGGGGACTGTTCTTATAGTTGCAGCTCTTCGGTGCTGAGTAGTCCGTTATGCAAACATTGATTGTTTTTAATTCTTATATCCTTTTAAAAAATCAACTCAGGTATCTAGGTTAAAAATCTTGAATTAATATTCGGTAGATGTTTTCTTTTTATTAATGTCATTGTTATCAGTATGAGAAAGATGATTTAAATGTAGGAAACATATACTTTGGCTTATGATTTCAGACAGTTTCTGAGCAGTTGACTTGATGGATCTGAGATGAAACAGATCACATTCGTGGAGAGGTAATATTGGAACAGGCTTCTCTCCTCAATGTATCCAGGCAGCAAAGACAGTAGGCAATAAGCTGGAAGGAGGGAAGCTACTGTGTTAAGTTGGTCTCTGACATCCACTTGTGCACCATGGCATGCAATGTCTCCTCCTCACACATGTGTATATATATATACATAATAAATAAGTATACATAATAAAAATTGCAGACTGACAATTACCAATAATACAAAAAACAAAGTACAGAGCCAATTGCAACTATCTCATAAGATATGGTTCATGAAGTCAAACAATTCAATACTCATACAGCTTTTTTTATATGCCAAATTACCATAGATGCAAAAGAAAGATAAGGATTAAGAGAATGCAGAGGACATAATGCAGTCCACATTTTAAAAATAACACACGTGTACAGTTGTATGTACACATGGGTCAGAAGGTTGTCTGAATCTTTTTTTTTTTTCTGGCGTTATAGGCAAATATCTCCAGGACTGCCAAGCTTGTAATATGGAAGCTCCTGTGGGTATTGGAATGTGAGCTCTAGTAACAAAAATGAATAACATTATTGTTTCAACTGCACTTACACATTTAAAAATGCTTGATCCACCTACGAGTAGAACATTATGATAGGCAGATTTGGGCCAAGGGGTCCCGCTCAAACTAAGGCAACAGCCAAGGACAATACAGTCAGTAAACTTTAAACCCCTACCCAGATCTAGCCAATGGGTAGAATATTCTACACAGTTGAGTGGAGAGTGGGGTCTGACTTTCACACATACTCTGGTGCCTCATATTTGACCATGTCCCCTGGAGGAGGAGACCTGGTGGCACTCAGAGGAAGGATAGCAGGTTACCAAGAAGAGACTTGATACCCTATGAGCATATACAGGGGGAGGTAATCCCTCTCAGGAACAGTCATAGGGGAGGGGAATAAGGGGAAAGTGAGAGGGAGGGGAGAATGGGAGGATACAAGGGATGGGATAACCATTGAGATGTAACAAGAATAAATTAATAAAAAATAAAAAAATAAAAATAAAAATGCTTGATCCTTCATTAGAAATTCCACTTATTGCTTATTCATATTTGAATATAATCTCTGAATACATTTTGGGGGACTTTGTTGTCATTTGGGGTGAATTTGTATTCCCAGGCCCTACTTCTTGGTATTGCTTAAACATTCAATTTATTGCTGGAGAATGCAGAATAAAAATGGACACCACTTTATTCTTAGGATTTCCTGTTTTATCTTTAGAAACTGTTAATGTTATTCAACTATGCATCCAGATTTTTGTACTATTTGGCATTTTCTTTCTAGAGTTATAAAAACCTGCTTTTTGCATAATGAGACTTCCTTTACTATCCATTTAAAAAATAGAGTTCATATTCTTTAAATAGGTGAGTGAATGCACATAAACACTTTTACTTTTGGGTGCCTGTTAGACAATCTCTAGGTATTTACTTTAATAGTTTGCAGTCAGGATATCATTCATATCTTCCTCATTTGTTTCATTGATAGAGTTCTTAGGGTTCCCACCAGAGTTATAAGCAACTGTATGCAACATCTGTATCCACATATTGATGTTAATGTTTACATAATAATATGGAAAATATTCTTTACATCAAGGTGTATATGTGTATATTTTGTTATGTGTGTTATATGGGAGGTGTGTAGGCATCTGTATGTGCCAGTGTACACGAGAAAGTGTGTATTTTGGTGAAAATACATGTGTGTACATGTGTGTGATGTACTTGGAGGCTGAAGGTTAAATTAGTTAGTCTTTCCTTGATCATTTTACCACTCTTCACATCCATTTACACACATGATTATTAGCTCTTTAAGAATTTCCTATAACATGTTTTGATAATATTTATCTCCAACTCCTCCAAGACACAACCCTTACTTATCTATTCAAGCCTGTGGCCTGAGACTATCTGGTACATTTTTATTGCCCATATATTCATGACAGTGTGGCCATCCATTGGATCCTGGTCAGCATATCCTTGTCAGCATATACATACAACAAAGAAAACTGTCTCCTCCAATAGCTATCAATTGCCAAAAGCACCTCAGGTAGTGGTAGAACTTTTTAGCCACCTTCCTTCTCCATGCTGTGATTTAAATTGGGGTTGTTGGTATAACTTTTATGAGTTTATATATGAATCTGCCTTGCTGTTTCTAGAAGGCATTGTTTATAAATATATATATCAGTTCTGATTCTTACAGACTTTCCCTTTTTCCTGTGCAATGATCCATGATCTTTGGGAGAGGAGGCATAATATAGATGTTCCACTGAGGATCGAACAGTTCACAATGTTATTCTCCGTTAGATCTCTGTGTTTGTTGTCATCTGCTGTACATAGAATATCTTTAACATCTGAAATATATATATATCTCATGGAAAACAAAGCTTAGCTGGATTTGATGGCCAGTAAGATCCATGTGTCATTTATGGGGTTCTAAATTAAAGTCTCCATATTTGGCAAGACTTTTCTCACTGAGTCATCTACAAACCTCTGTCTTTTCTTTAAAGTCATCATTTTTATTTTTATTTTTTTTTCACCAAAATTTTTTTTAATTTAATTTATTTTTTTAATTAATTTATTCTTGTTACAGCTCTATGATTATCCCATCCCTTGTATCCTCTCATTCTCCCCTCCCTCCCATTTTCAAATACTTAAAAATAAATCTTTAGACATATTCCATATATCCTTCCATGAAAATAATAAAATGTAACTAGTAAATATATTCAAATAACATTGCCAACTAATGTACTCAGAGTATATTGTCACATTTAATAATGTTATTAAATTATATTATTTAATTTATATCTAGGTATGTATTTGCTGAATTATATATTTATTGTGAATGGTTCACTTGTTATATATTTTTTTCCTTTGGACTCAGAGACAGATAAGTAGGATAGAGACAAATTGGCTTATATTACCATGCTACTATGTAAAATTGACAAACCTGGGTCAATATTGATATAGAAAATATCCAAGACCAAAGTTATAGTCTCCATAAGTCACTCTCCTAAAAGCAGTGCTGCTACTTTTTTTGCACTACACCATAGTGTACTTCTAAGCAGTACTGGGGAGAGTAGAGATGAAATCCCAGGAAGCCGAATATCACTCTTTGTTCTCTATTCATTGTAACTCTTGTCATCCACGTTAACAGCAAATGATGGAATCGCTATGACATCTCACTTGGAAATCTGCCTCCCATTGATAAAGGAAACATAAAACCTTTATCTGGAACATCAAAAGGAGTAAGGCGTAACCACTTTACCTTCATCACTTGAGACTGTTCAATTAACATTCAGCTCCACATAACTGTCTTAGACAAGGGATTTGAGGGCAACTTAATCTTGTTATGATCCTCAAAATAGCACAATACTCACTCTGCATCTATTCTAAGCTCTGAGCTTTTACAGACCTACTTATACTGTTTTCTTCCCAAGAATCTTGGTCATTTAAGATAACTGTAATATTATTACCATCTAAGAATACACCTATGGCTCATTATTATTATTCTAAACATACTTTAAAAATATCTCCCATTTCTATCAACTTTCCTGAATCAATTTATGGAAATTATAGGTGTCTATTTTCAATAATAATAATTGCTCTTTATTTTCTCAACTGCTGTCAATAAAATGTTGTTTTACTAATTATTGAACATAATAGTTCTTCTATTACTCTGACATGCTCTTAACCACATGCAGATTGTCTGTCTTGGGATCTTCAGTTATCAAGAATCAATAAGTAAAAGCAAACTTGATACTTATTTTCTAAGTATTTGTCATACAGAAAGCAAGTGTCAGTATACCTCTAGAGAAACAGAATGCAAGGGAATATAAGTAAATGGAAAAGAAAATTCAACAGAATATTCACATATTCAGCTAAACCTGGGTTCAGTGTAGTGGCTTATTAGGTTAATCATAGCACCCGATTTCGTCATGTAGCAAGTTATGTTGCAAAATTTCCTGTAGAACATACATACTTCTAAATCATGAATCTAAACAGAGTAGAGAGTTGACAGAGCAAAAATACATTGGCGATCAGGATTTGGCAGACAAGTGGGGCCTAGATATGTGATATTTTAGGCTTTAGCAGCCATATGGTGTCTATCTCTACCAATAAACTGATATTGTGGACCAAAGGAATAAGCAAGGAAATAGATATACTATATTCTAATCAAATTACACTGGCAAGCTGATGATTGAACTGTCTTGGGAAATATATTAGCAAATTAAAGGAAATACCTATACTCTAGAAGTATTTAAGAAGCACACCCGTCTAGAAACAGTTGGTAATTAATGGTCAGCAAAGTAAAAGTTTGGGGAATGATGAAATTTAAAGTGAGAGATGTAAAGATAGAAAAGCAAAGTGAATGTAAGATAATAATAACTTTAATCTATAAATCAGAGTTTGGACAGATAAGTAAAGACTTTGGTAGTAATATGGGATCATATTGTTCTGGAAGGACCTTTAGGTGAATACAATTTTAGATTATACATTACAACAAAATTAGGGATTAAAATTTTATGTAATAAATGTTTAATCAGAGTTGAGTCAATGATTCAATCTGTAAAGAGTTTGTCACACAAGCATGAAGCCCTGAGTTTAGATGCTCATGACTAGAGCCTGGAGTGATAAGTTTATAACCTTAGTGCTGAGCAGATGGAGAGACAAGGATACAGGAGCTGTATGACCAGCTAGAGTAGATGATTTGATAACCTTCACGTCCAGTCAGAGATCTCATCTCAGGAAATAACGTTGAAACTGACTGATAAACTCTCTCAATTTTGCCTTCAGACACACATATAAAATTAGATAATAGATGATAAATAGATAAATGATAGATTGTAGACATAGATTATAGACAGATCAATAGAGGGAATGATAGATATAGAGAAACAGATAAATAAGTAATAAATAATATATAAAAATTGTTTGTCCCATGAAGCCTTTCTGTTTATTAGTAACCCAAAAATGTGTAAGGATGGCAGGAACATTTTTGAATGAGTCACTTGGCAAGGCTATATTTCAAATTTCAATCTATCATTGTTGAGGCTCAATGAAAATTTGTTTAATGGATTCAAATAAAGAGAGAACAATTTAGAGATGGCTCATATAGACAGTGATATGAAGTTTTTAAAGGGCATAGCAGTTAGGAACAGGCAAAAATGAATGTTTTGGAGGAAACTTACTGTATTACTTGATAAATGCCAGCTATTTATACTGTGGTGCCTCTCAGTGTTGTTAACTAACTTTAAGCTGTGTGTATGTTTGTGCAGGGAAGTTAACTGCTTCGTTGTTGACATTAACATGTCTTTATATATTAGATAAACACAGAGAAATAACAAAATGTATTCTAGATGATAGTGTAGATTTCTAGAGGGGTCAGAGTATTAAGTTTCTTATGAATTTATAATCCCATAGGAAGAATAAAGTTTGGTCACCTGGATGCATGTTGTACTTTTCATACAACTTTTTAAAAGAGAAATTGTACCTGTCACTCATGGTGATGTCAATGTTGAATTATTTTTTCTTGTAAATATTAGCATTACATTCCATCTTCCAAATTATGTTGAAAATTATTTGGGTGAAGAAATGAGAAAGAAGTGGAGAGAGACAACGACCAACGAACTTAAGGTCCTACGTGGCTAACTGAAATTCTCAGGGACAGAAATCTGACAATGCCTTTCATAAATCATGTGGCTTTGTTCACATCTCTTTTGTCATATGGCTCTAGGTCGATGCCACTAACATTTTTGGTTTCTTCCTTCCTCTGCAGCCCTGATCTATTCAGCACTAATGATGACAAGAGTGATTGGTGGAGGTCTTTCAATGGATTTAGAGCCATCACTGGAGGAAGAGTAGGGATGGAATACCATTTATAAGATCCGAAGAAGAACAAAGTCCACATTAAGAGCTGTGACTTGACCATCACTTTAAGGAGTGTCATATAAAGTCTCAGGTGTCACTTAAAATATATTGACATTTCAAGCCCAAAGTGGTCCAGAGAGAAAATAAAAGGTCTGAAAACCTTAGAATTCTTTTTTTCCAATGAGTTTCTAGGGAGGATAGAAATATCATGATTCATCTTGATGTTCTATTTGTAGTTATTGTTTTGTGAGCATATATGTCAAAACTTCATTACATCTGTCTTATTATTTGCAGGATCAATGTTGATAATTTCAAACTATTTATAGAAAAAATGGGGATTAATAGTATAAAATTGAAAAAAATAGTATAAAATTGTAGGCAGCATTACTGCTTAAGTTTCTTATCCTTTTCCTCTTTCTTGAAAGCAGCAGACAGTGAGACAGGTTCTACATTTGGTGACTACTGCTTAAGTTTGTTCTTTATCAGGCCAATTAAACGTTTATTACTTCAAATTTATATTAATTTTTATTAATAATATTTCATCTCAAAGATTCAAAAAAGTATCATCTATCATGGTAATGAAGATGTTTAAATAACCTGTAGTTCTTATTCCTGTTAACTGCCAATAATAAAATATTCCCATAATGTTTAACGTTTGTTAAACAATGTTAAAATGTACTTTTCTTATAACAATACAATGTTAATTAAAAATTAAGAATATAAGTATAATACTGATTGATTTAAAAATATAAATATAGAGAAATATGAACAATTTTTAGGCAACAAAATATGATATATAAAGCTGGGTACATGTTTTAATTTAGTTACAGTGTCAGAGTTTATATTTCCCTTCTGCCAGATAAGTTCTGAAGTCAGAGAAAGTTATTTCACATCTTCCTATACAGATTTATAAAATCTATTACTTCTCCGAAATATAGTGCAGATTTTATTAAGAAGGGTTCATTTTGACTTATAGTTGGAGGGAACAGTCCATAATAGTGGGGGAATCATGGTAGGAGTGTGACTCAACTGGTCACCTATTATTGGCAATCTGAAAGCAGAAAGCAATGAATGCTAGCACTCAACTTATTCTCTCATATTTACTCAGTCCAGTACACAACCTATGTTGGTGCCCACATTTTGTGTGTATTCTCAATTAACATAACTTAAAAATTTCCTTACAAACATACTGGGAAAAAATCTCTTATTTTGTGTCTCATCCTGTTGAAAGTATTACCTACATTCATCATGTTGAGCCTTTCTAGGCACTAAAGGAGCTAGGAACAACACTGATCTACACCAGCCTGAACCTCTTGTAACAGAGTACAACTTAGGAAAATTATTGAGGATGTTCTAGCCAGATGTCTAGAGAGAAGGCTAACAATTGACCATAATAAATAAATAAATAAATAAATAAATAAATAAATAAGTAAACAAGTAAATAAACAAATAAAATTAAAACAAATAAAACTACAGTGTTTTTGTTTTCTTTTGTTTTTCTCTCAGATTAAGTTAGGAAAAATGATGCTAAATCTCTCATGTATCTTTTCAGCAGTCTGCATGCTTACAGCTACATTCCAGTGTAGCTCAGTTACTTAGGGAAAGTAAAGGCATTTTACTCACATAGAAAATTTGGATGACTACAGTTTAGTAGTGAATTTACAATTATTAATATTTATGCCAATAAGAGCTTAATGGTGCATCTGTTAATATATGAGGAAAGAAAATGTTTATAGACAGATGCATAAAAGTGAAAAATAAACATATAACAAAGGAGGATCCTTTATTGAACAGACTATATAAACCCATATTGAGTAAAGGACCATTTTTAGTGACCATAATATTTATTTCTCATTTGTATATGATTCCATTAGTGGCAACTGAGAATAGCAATTGGCAATGCAGCAAACAGGCAAACAGTATAAAAGTATAAAAATAAAGACCATGCGAAGAATATTTTTTTCTTTTGTAATCTTCAGTTGCAGAAATTTACACATTTAAGTAACCATCTGTTTTCTTCAGGAAGAAATCATTTTCATTTCTCTCTCTCATCTTGCAAACAGCTGTCAGGCAGGAGGGTGGAGAGGATATTTATTGCTCACATCGCATGAAGCCTGGGACAGACTCCAGTAATCCTGAAGTTTCAAAGCTTCTTCTATCAGTAACTTGACATTCTTTTTCTCATTCATCACTCTTCTTTTCTGTTGTATGTTTTCTTTTTGTAGTTTTTACTACTGACGATCGTATCTTTGAGAATGCTGTTGGGTACCTACACTCATTGCAATTATTTCTGCCAATATTTCATATTGAACCTAACTTCTCATAATCCTTAGGTATATTTGAATTCCTGATTAAAATTTGTATTTTTCAATGCTTTTTACAAATCGATGAATGCAAATGAAGAACTTCAGCATTACATACATTTCTGCGATATTAAATTCAGAGTGCTTTTTGAACAGGTCATCATTAGTCAGGGTTGTGTCAGGGCTAATGATTTTGTTTTCTGTTATCATTAAATATTTCCATCTTAGGAATGGGGCAGACACCTCATATATTTCCTAAATTGAGTTAAAAATAGTATCCCAAAATATATAGATATTAATAGAACAATTAGATGCCTTTAAACATGTATATTTGTCTGTATAATCAATACTTCTGTTAACATGGCTTTATTCAAGAAAACCTTCATGTAAACTTTTCTAGTCACTCACATTTCAAAAAGAAAAAGTCAGTGATTTCTACTACTCTGAATGTATCTTTACTAAAATTATCATTTTATGTGAATGAAATTATTCATGTTTCCTTATAACTCATAAGTGCCAAGTAGACAGACGATCACATGGTTTGTAGATTTCTTAGTATAGCCGTGAAAATTACAGAAACCTCAACTTTAAGTACAGGCATTATAGCGTAATAACTTTCACAAGTCAAGAGTTATGTACAGATGTCATTGTGGTCATTGATAATGCATTGTCAAGAAAGTAAGACTGGAACAGAAAGGTTAACAAAGAGATATTCTATTCCATAAAATTACTTATAACTAAGGAACTGTGGTACACAGAGCCAGAAATTAGCTCGAAAAATATTAGCAGGGTTAAAATGTAAACCTGAGACAATGAATAATAGTCCTTTGAAGAACTCAAGTAACTATGAAGATAATGAGAGAGTTAGAGAGTTAAATACTTATGCAGTGGCATACAGTCAGCATAAGAGACAGACTCTTTGTTCACATTCCAACTCTAATGTCTAATCCAGAGACCCAAATCTCTGCTAACTGGAAAACCAGACAGATATCATTATTGTGAACATTTTATAGAGATGGACAAGGCTTTTATACTGCTACTCACAATTTTAAAGTCCTTTGGAGATTGTAATTCTGAAAAAAAAATCAATGCAGCATGGAGTCAGAAAGACTGAAAGTAGTGTGTAAGTGTATAATATTGCAACCTAGAAACAATTTCATCCAAAATAAAGCACTTTCTGCAGGTTGGATATACGAAAATTCCTGGAAATAGTAATCTCTCTGCATCATGCTGTCATTTATTTTATATTATCTGAAAATCAAACACTGGTCCTATGGGGAGGTGACCATAAGAAACCTGTGTTCTCTAAATGCAATTGGCTTGTGATAAAAGCACAGACCACTGTATCTTAAAAATTATTTGGTTTCGCTAGGGTAAGTAAGGCTTTCAACAGCTGCTGTGGGCAAAGAGTATACAATGAGCAAGAAAAATGACAGTGTCCTGTCATTTTGATTAACAATGTGATGATACAAATAAATGTTTGTCAGGAAAGAAAAAGAAGTAAGAATGTAAATAAGGACAAAATGAATCATGACAACATAACAAGTTGCATGTTTTAAAATGGAATTTAGTGTAAAGTTATGTGAAGGAAATATCACTATGAAGGCCTACTAGGAAATCAATTCATCTCATTTCCGCATAACAACAGTGAAACCCTACAATTTTAGTTCCAGGTTTTATAACTGTTAATTACATGTGAGAGGTCCACTCTAATGACCTACAATTTAGATGGTATCTAAAAAGCTATCAAAACTTCTTAACTTTAAAACAGGCAGAGTTGCATAAACCTTGTGATTTTGTATGGATAAAATGTGCTAATATAAACAAACAAGATGCTTTTTAAGGTTGGTGCCATCTTCTCTAATGAACTTGTCCTGAAGCTCCCTTAATGCCTGTTTTTATACTGCTTTACTCACGAGGCTACTAAGGATCTTCAATTTTGCCTGTAAATATATATGTGTGTGTGTGTGTGTGTGTGTGTGTGTGTGTGTGTGTGTGTGTGTGTGTGT
>OU015745.1:128951415-128990664 GCA_907169655.1 Acomys percivali | reverse complement strand
TGTGTGTGTGTGTGTGTGTGTGTGTGTGTGTGTGTGTGTGTGTGTGTTTAATTTGATATTTCTTTGTCATTAATCAATTTTTGTGAATGCAATGTGAAGATAAGAGGACAGAGATGAAAATTAAAGATACAGTAAGTTTAGTGCCATGTATTAGAATGAAGACAGACTAAATGCCTCCTCAGGTTTGTCATGGTCCTGCAGGATCTGTAACTTCACATACTTGGGAGGCTGAAGTGGGAATATAGAAATATATGAACTTTATTTTGGGGGAGGGGGTTAAACCGAGTTCAACGCCAACTCAAATAACATCTCATGACCCAGTCTCAAAATAAAAAGTAAATCGATAGCTGTGGATGTAACCAGTGATGTTGCACTTGAGTAACACATGTAAAGGCTAGATTCAAACTCCTCTACTACAAACTGAATGTGTGACTGAAACAATGAATACACAAACAGACCAGTAAATGCTTATTTCAGCAGATATAAATTCTTCAAGAGATCTTTGAAGAGAATAATTGTGACCTGAGTAATAATTATTCCTGAGTAATGAGTCATCATAATATAACTCTTTTTTCTTTATTTTCATTGCACAAAAGTTTCCATGAGCTTTATTTTACCTCAGACTATTCAAAGGCATTTGATTTTTGTTTTTTCTTTTTATTTCAAAGTAGAAAAAAAAATTCCAAGCTAACACACTTTTTACATTGTAAGTATATAAAGGTTTTATTTGAAAGTGCTTTGAATTATGAGGGATAAGAGAATAAAATTAGATTTTTAATTTGTTAGAAGGACTAAGTGAAACCACAGATGCTTAAGATTGACTTCTGAGGCCGACTATCACCACCCTTTTAAACTGTGTTGGATCTATTCCCCAGGGGGTCTAGATACAGAAGAAGATATTTCACCCAAGTGATAAAGTTGAAAATCTGGAGATGAAAATTTATTCAGGAAGGTCACTGTTATCAGAGGCCTTCTGTGAGAAAGTCGACAAAAGAACTAAACCGAAATCAGTGACCTTTCCACAGTGGAGAGGCAGGTGGTAATTGGAGAACAATTACTCCTGATTTTGATGGTGGAGAAAAGAATTCAGATCCAAGGGTTGTTGACACATTCTGGAAACTGGAGTGGTACAGGAAATACATCCTTTCCTTGTGCTCCAGAAAACATAACCCTGATGACCCAAGTCAGACTTTGACCTGCAGATCAATAAACTGCTGAAAATATAGTATGTGCTTGTTTCAGCCATTAAATTCATGGCAACTTATTATAATGGCAATGGGAAATCAATTCACTATCTTATTGATTTTTTAAATATTTGTTTCACTATTTTAGGGTAGGCATGTATCTGTTTGTGTACTTTTGCACACGCATGCCAAAGGAGGCCAAAGGAAGGTGTCATATCATCCAGAGCTGGAGTTACAGGCATTTTTGAGCTCCCAGCATGGTTGCTATGAATCAAACACTGGTCTCCTATCAGACCAGCCAGTACTGAGAAGCACTCAGCTGCTTCGCATTCTCAGTGCATGCTCACTGTTGTGTTTCTTTTTGTTTGATGCATTCTTAAGTATTGTTTAAAGTAAATAAATATGTAAGAATATGCTTTGATTTTCTTGCATAGTTTTAGCATTTTTGCTACTAAAGTGTGTAGAGAATTCCATCCTATGGATGCAGAAAAGTACAAAAGCAATTATTCTAAAGTGAAAGGAATATGCTGTTTCCGAATATAAGGAAATAATCCAACACACATAGTAAACCTGTACATTTCTTTATAATCCATATATGTATGACTAGATAATGTGGAACTCTATTCTTGTAATGCTAATGGACATGCACATTTAAAAAAAAGAAGAGTAAAATGAAAAGATGACATAATACTTATGACTTGAATAGCCACTATTGTCCTCAAACGCTCATTGGATCATATTCCAGTTCTGTTGGATTTTCGTATCTCCCCTGGAAAACTGCCCTATAAGATGATCAAAACAGATCTTTCTCTTTTTGAATAATATTCTCCTTTGTCTATTGTGAGCTTGTTTTGCTGTTAATGACAAATACGTTACAGAATCAGTTAGATGTTATGGAGTATGATGTTGAATAAGCAATGGGACTAACCCTCATTGTGTATTCCCAGCCTGATTCTATGTGCTCCATTTTCATGTCTCCTGAGCATTAGGGCTTATTAAAATTGTCTGCTTCTGTAGTGTTTCAGTTAAAGGTATTATGATGGGATGTATTTTTCTTCTTAGCTTGCCAAGGTGATGAACTAAAATTATATGATCATTTGGTTAATGACATTAATTTATCTGCGTGAATATGTATTTTACAAAATCACATGCTGTTATGGCAGAAGAGAAGATTAAGTTTCTCACATTTTCAAAAATAAGATAATATACATGACACAACTAAGGACTCATTTTGTTGAATGAGTCTATTTTAATCTCAGTGTGATGATACTGGTCTTGTGAATTTTCCTATTAGAGTGAAATGTAAAACAGAGTCATTCTATTTGTTAAAATGGCTGCTTCTTTTTTCAGTTTATTGCTTTCAGACATTTCAAGTGACCTACCCTATCACTTCAATATGCTGAAATTTGCATGAGGACAGAGGAGAAAAAAAACCATAGATACTATCATTAATAGGATACCAATACTGAAAAATGTGCACGCAAAATATCTTTTAAAAGACTATGGCTTTTTGAAGCTAAAAATATCTATGTGTTTCTTTGTGTGTTTGTGTATGTGTGTTTGTTTCTTTTATATTGTAGCAAAGAACCTTGGAACCAGTGATAGCATGACCAGAATTTTTGTGTATGACATCATGGTTAAGAGATCAGAGGAAAATGTAGGCTAAACCCTATGAATGCATCTTTGTCTTCTTACCTACACTTGATTTTTTTCTTGTAATTCATTTTCCTGTGACCTTATGATCAAATTATTCTTATAAAATATTTAAAGTCCCTCTTGAAATTCAATACAATGCTAAGAAACAATTTCTCTTGCATATGTTTCAGGTGGATGTTGCTTTATTATTTATTGTTGATTTGATATCTTCGAAAAAAGAGAATGTTTTTCTGTAAATTATCTGCCCTTTCAATCTGGGCTGCATGAGCGGGAAGCAATGGGGACCTATAAAGGAAAGGAATCACTGTGCCATAGTGATCATTCATGTATCTAGAAATGTGATATGGTCCAAAGGTAGAAACCCCGATATTTGAGTCTTATCACAATTCCTAGTCTTCTTCCATGAATAGCAGACCATGGGAATATCCACTGTTCTACTCCAAATAAACTCTCAATATCCTGAGAGCTGGAAGCACACTCCTTCTTCCCTATTTCTACTTAAGACAGCGAAATTTGCATATGAATAAAACCTTCATAGTCTCTAAGAGCTGGCCAAGCAAATTGGCAGAAGGGGAATAGACATCTGCAAATCAAGGAGAAAAGTGTCAGAAGCTAGCAAATCCTACATTTAAGCCTCCAGAGCTGTGAGAAAAATAATGTCTGTGATATTTTGTTTTGACAGCCTTATCAAATTAAGGCATTTGCATAATGGGAAGAGCATGTTTCAGTCCTGAATGATGAATGATGAATGAATTGGAAAGGGTGAATTAATATTAGGTCACAGGAGTTTTATGTTCACATATCAGCTTTCAGTTGCTTGAAAATCACAAGATTGTACATACACATTGTGTAAGAGACTTCAGGTTCTGAGTAGCATCATAGACCAAAAAAAATATTAGGAATTTAGACCTACTTCTAAATCATTGCCTAGATTCTGTATGAGATTTACATCATAAAGATGCACATGAGTCATCTGGATATAATACATTGTGCAATGTAGAGCAAAGAAGTAGACGTAATAGATCTCTGTAAGTTCATAAAAATATCTGTGGCCATCATAACCTTACACTTTGAGACAAATACATCAAGCACAAACATGACTAATGAGTGGATAAAGTACGTTATGTTTTTACTTTTTGACATTGTCTCAACTCTGCTGGGTTGATTTGTGACTCTCTATGTAGATCAGGTTAGTCTAGAAATCACAGATATATATCTTCCTCTGCTTTTTAAGCACTGGGATTAATGGTGACTCTCATTTATGATGATGATGATGATGATGATGATGATGATTTTTTTTTTAACTTTTGTTGCTACTTGATTTTAGGATACTTGAGCATGATCGTTGAAATCTACAAGTAGGGTTTACTGTGATGCTTGGAACAGCAGTATCGTTTCAGTTACATGCTAAAAGAGGCAAACTGTACAGAGTTGGTCCAATTTAAAATTGTAAGATTAACCAGAGTAGCCACAGGAATAATGAATTCAGGGTAAAGTTTTTTCTGATGTCAAAGGGGGCAAAGAAATTAGCAGATATTATTGGTAGACATTCCTATGAACAAATTTATTTCCAAATGTGCTGTTCTGGAATCCACAATGGTGTTTTTCTGGTAAGCTCTCTTGGAAGTTGTAGATAATGTCATCCTTCAGCACAAATGACAGCTTTGATTACTGCCCAGTGCAATAAGATAAAATAATATCACTCTATGGAACAAAAAAGTTTGTGCAACAACCATTTCAGAAGAACTACTTTTGGTAAAATTAGAATTTTCCTTCTATTAATACGACTCCTTTCATTGGCCTGCCATGTAAAGAACGAAGTCTGAGAACTTTCTTAAAGAAATGATTGTACTTGGGCTACTGGACCTGTGGTGAGCAATTATAACATGTGCACCTGATTTAGAAGTATCATATCACCTACACTTATCTATGAATGAAATATATTGCTAAAAATACAATCTAAGAAACTAATTGGAATTTGACATATTTGACACGTTTATGAAAGTCTAATAAAAAACAGAAAAGGAATAAAGGGGGGAAATATTTCCTGATTGTGTCATGGTTCTTCTTGCTATAGGTAGTTTATTGTATATATGTGTAACAATATAAATGTATATGTAGAAATAAAAACTTTAATAAAAATAAAAATAAATAAAATAAAACAAATATAAAGAAATCAACAAAGATGGTGTTTATTATTTTTGATATGTATCAGTTTACTTTGAGATAAAACTATCCATCTTGGATATAAGACATAGGATGTTATGAAGACACATAAAACCCTTTAACCTGCTAGGAAGCTTATCAAGCTAAAACAGCAAATAACTCAAAGGCTTCAGGATGTCCCTGACACTGATCAGATTCTCTAGGCTCTTCTGTCTCAGTGCACATACAAACAGTAAGAACTGCTGAGAGACACTCTCAGAGGAGTCAAGATGTCATATAAAAGACAGAGATAAGACAAGCTGCTTGGAAGAAGCATAGACCAGATTTGATACATACAAAAGTGTCATACCAATTGAAATACCTAATAAGAATACTCCTCAACCTGTTTAGCTGTCTGCAGGTTGTGCAGTACTTGCATAATTTCCAGTTTTGTTACCTTTCATTTTTGCTGGGTTGGGCTTTGGAGGTGTAACTGTCTTTGAGTCATTTCTGCTTCTGTAAGTAATGCAATAAAAGTCAATATTTCACCAAGTTGTGATATTGTTATTTTGGTCTGTCGTTGGTTCTCTATGTCATGAGTAGACTTTTTATGCCTCCACAGATAGGGCCACACAACAATTTATCAGCATCTTAAACAGAAAATCAAGTCAATCTTATTTAAAATGACTTAACAACAGTCTTTTTAAATTATTTTTTCAATATTATATAAAAATCACTAAATTGCTTTATCGTGGGGATAAGGAATCATTTCCAGTTCTTAGGGAATATCACTGCAAGAAACTGAGTGAAAGCATAAATGAATAACGCTATGGAAATGGCAAGAAGTCTTCCTAATGGACTTGTGAGTCAATGTCACTGAGTCGGCCTTATCTCTTTACAGCAGATTGTACTCCTCATGTGTGGGTTCACATGTTCACGGTTGATATTGTGATTCTCTAGTCTGATTACGAACATATGTTCCATATACTGTGTAACCCAGTTAAGGCTACCATCAAGCAATCACCCTTCCCAGAAAGAACAATCTCTTTAGACTGTGATTCCTGTTCTAGCATCAATGCAATGGGTGTTCCCATTATAACCCATAAAGTCAAGGCCCCTTGTCCTTTGCTGCTGCTTGGCACTGTGTTAGGAAGCCTCTGCCACCCCACTATTTCTAGGAAGATTGTCAACATCCTTCTAATTATTTTTCTTTTATATTATTCCTTGTTGAAATTACAATTAAACTCAATCAATACACTCCACGAAGTACTTTTATCAGGAACCTACTATCGACCATTACTCTGCTATCACTTCCTTTTTGTCTACTCTTCCATTGTGTAGTTTCTCTTACAACATTGTTCCCATCAATCTATTAATTCTGAGAATCGCTGTTGGGATAAACTTTCTAAAATACAGTCTTAGCTGGTTTCTTTCAGTAGCTTCAGGGTAAACATGCTCACCAGGCCTTCTGAGAACTGCTCTCAGATGGTCTCTAGTTAGCTTAGGTATCACAACTCAGCGCCTTAGCTTTCCTTCAGCCAGAGCATAATACCTGCTATTCTCTTTAGTGTTCCATCCCCCTAACACTTTTATGTCATAATCACCAGAAATTCTTCCTCCCTCCAATTATTTTATTACACTTCCAAAACTACTCAAGCATCTTGAAGAAGTATTTCCATATGAATTTATTTCTTCTAATAATAGTTTTGGAGTTATTTTCTAGCATTTCCAGTTGTCTCCATTACTGCATGAGCTATAATGTTAGAATACATATCTGTATAATAATTACATGAATACTTATTAAAAATATTACATATTGCCCATGAGCACATACTAATTTACAATAGCATTGTATGACATAAGACCCTTAAATATCAATGAAAGAATCATCCATCATATTTTCAACATGTCAAAAAAATCATGCTTTTACTATTCAAATGGAATGTAATTATAAAAGGGAACATAGATATGGAAAATATAAGAAGATATAGTATTTATTTATAGTCATATTTTTAATATTCACTTACAAAGTCCCCTTGAAATTAACTTAAACTTTATATAAAATTTAATAATATTGTATATCAATAATTTTACTTAATATTAGGTTGCGCTAATGCTCACACATACTTGTTTACTTTTGTTATTTGTTAAGTAATAATAATACTAAGGTGATCAGAGGGATAATTGTCATATGATAGAAAAATGCTTTAGAAAAAATAGATCACTGATAATTTTTCTTATCTTCCTAAAACTTTTTCCTTTGCCTTTTAGGCATAATTTTAGATTCCTGCCTATATTCTATTTAATGGGCTAGAAATAAATATGTAAATTATGTTACAGATAGCAGCCCTCTCTACCCCCAAGCAGAACAATTTCTTTCTTTCAGTGAGAAAATGGAATTTTTCAATCATATACTATGTTTCGGGGCCATTTGTATAATATTTTTACAATAGTTTTTCAGGAAGATATGTTTCAAAGATCAAGGTACATGAAGACTAAAATACAAGAATCTGTAAAAGTTTTCACTACTACATCCAGAAAAATCTCTGTAGCAGCAAGCAAAATGCAGAAAGGCAAGAAATCCTTCCCCAGCCAAATGTGTTGGCCCATTAAATGAAACTGAGCTATAGGAAATCCATATTCAAGTGAAAATTTAAGCTGCCTCAAAGTTTTATATAAAGAATTGCTACAGATGTTTTAAAATGTTGTACAGGGCATTTAAAATTATTTATTTCCTATCAATTGAAGTAAACTTTACTTTGTTAATAAAGAAATCTTTCTAATATAAACCCTCATAAGGATTCACAGCAATCAGATAATTCTTTGCTGCCCTGTGACCCTGACGCTCTGATCTTAGAAGCTACATAGTTATAGGCCTGGTTAGTGATTGAATAGAAGACATGCTTTATTTCTTCTGCTTCAGTACAAAAGTATGTACAAATTCTGTAGTCTAATGATTTCTGCATATAAAAAGTAAATGAAGTTTTTCCTATTCTTTCACACCAATTGCTTTCTTTCAGCTTAAAAAAATCATGTAAATATTTACTGTAACAGAGCTACAGAGCAGCTTAACTCTCTCTCTCTGCAGATGCATCTACCATAGATTCCTGAAATAGCAGTGCTTTTAGGCCAAATGGTGTCATAACCTCTGATTTCATAACACTCTGAGACATGAATAAATCAGCATTTGTACAGATTCTCTCCAAATTAATATTCTGGCTCCAGCAAATGACACATCTTTCTGACAGTTGACATCCCAACATTACATGCTGTTATTTTGCACTGACCTGAGATCTTGAACTCTAGGGCTCTTTTAAGAAACCCACACAATGTGCATATCTGCTGCGCTCTGGTTGATGATAGGCATTCTCAGTTACTTCTGTTTCAAAACCTTGAACATCAGAAAAGGGACGGCTGTGGAAGGAGCAAAGGGAACTCAGTGCCTTCCACTTGGATAAATTCCCATTACTACTTTTAGTCTTGATACTAAGTTACCACTTGTTAAGACTTCATTATGAACTCTTTTAAAGAGAAACGTTCTTTGATTTAACTTCCACCAAAAAAGTACTCCACCCATAACTCTGATATAAATATCACCAGTGATCTTACTTTACTAATTTCATACATATCTCTCCACACACTTATCAATTTCTCCATGCCAAGTTCTAAAAACACACACCAGTAAACAGTGTTGAATGAATAATTATTAGTTAGGAAAGGCAAGAAGGTATATGAGATTTCTCTGGTTAAAGATGCTGGTTATCAGTCTGATGACATGAGTTTTATCCATGGGACCCCATAATGGGAAGAGAAAGCTCACTCTTGACATTTTCTCCTTCTGTACTTGTACAGTATCTCACACGCACCCACACACAGATTATGAAACTTACCCCAAAGTTAGTAATTCCTTGTCACAGGGCATGTACACTTAGGGGATAAACTAGTTGTAGCTGCTCCCTTCAACAGAGAAGTCTGTCAGGTGTTGGTAAAATTATGCTTACCCTTTTGGTATATTTTTACTGGTTCCTTGAGAACTTCATTTTTTCTTTCTTATTTATTTTTTTAATTATATATATAATTGATTTATTCATATTACATCTTAATTGTTATCCCATCCCTTGTATCCTCCCATTCTTCCCTCCCTCCCACTTTCCCTTTACTCTACTCTCCTATGACTGTGACTGAGGGGGGCCTCTTCCCCCTGTATATGCTCATAGGGTATCGAGACTTTTTTTTTTTTTTTTGCAAAAATAATCACAGGCACTTTTTTATTCACAAAAATTTCACTCTGGACCATTTTTAAATGTTCTTACTTTTGACAATTTCACACACACACACACACACACACACACACACACAAAATATGATCATATCTACCTCTACCCTTCTCCATATTCCTCTATCATGCCCCTTTCAACTTCATGTCTGTTTTTTCCTCTCTTTTTTTTTATTAATTTATTCTTGTTACATCTCAATGGTTATCCCATCCCTTGTATCCTCCCATTCTCCCCTCCCTCCCATTTTCCCCTTATTCCCCTCCCCTATGACTGTTCCTGAGGGGGATTACCTCCCCATGTATATGCTCATAGGGTATCAAGTCTCTTCTCTGTAACCTGCTGTCCCTTCCTCTGAGTGCCACCAGGTCTCCCCCTCCAGGGGACATAGTCAAATGTGAGGCGCCAGAGTATGTGAGAAAGTCATATCCCACTCTCTACTCAACTGTGGAGACTGTTCTGCCCATTGGCTAGATTTGGGTAGGGGTTTAATGTTTACAGGCTGTATTGTCCTTGGCTGATGCCTTAGTTTGAGCGGGACCCCTTGGCCCAAATCTGCCTATCATAATGTTCTACTTACAATATATTTTGATCATATTATCCTTCCTTTCATAAGTCCTCCAAGATCTATGTCTACCTCCTACCAATCCAAGTTTGTGAATTCTCTTTTAATTTGGTATTTAAAACACATCAAGCCCAATTTGTGTTGCCCATATATTCTTGCATATGGAAATGTCCACTGGAGCACGATCAACCTACCAGTGGCCACGAGCTTAAAGAAAATGGACTCACTATCACCTAGGCTCTATCAATTGTCAATCACTTTTTCTCAGTTAAGGATGAGCTTCATGCCCTTTTCTGACTGAGTTTTGTCTGGTTTGAGATGGCATTGGCACAAGCTTTGTGTGTATTGTCTCAATCACTCTGACTTCATATGTGCAACCACTCTCCTGTGTCTAGAAAGCATTGTTTCCTTATTATCTCTCATCACCTACAATACTTAGAACCTTTCCTCTCCCAATGAGCCGCCATCAGTGAATACTGAGATTCAGCAAAAGAGGATTTAATATACATGTCTCATTCAGGTTTGAACATTCTTCAGCCCTTTATTCTTTGCACAGTGACTAGTTATGGGTCTCCAACTTACATCTATACTGCATAAAGAAGCTTCTCCAAGCAGGATTTATAGATGCATTAATTTATAGGTATACTGATAAGTCATTGCAAGTTGGTTTTACACTGTGGCCATTTAACAGAATAATATTACTTTTTTCTCACCTGGACCTGATGCTCTCTCTAACCATAGATTTTGGGACTTGACAATGGTGAAGATGGATTTCATCTTATGAAGTGTATCTTAAATCTAATCATAAAGTAGTTGCTTATTCATGTGAAATTCTTTGAATTTTTATACAAGGAGATATGGTTTGTCATGCTAATGATCACTGTAGCTTTTAGAGTTCACAGCTGGGTAGGAGTGATGATTACTTTTGCCTTCCAGTAGCACAGATAACACCTTCCAGCACTATGAAAGTTAGCTGGTGGGAAAGGTGCATCCAGATAAAAACCAACTTGTTTTTTTCATGTTGTGTGTATCCAAGTACGTGGTTTCTTCAATATCTCTTACTGTTAAGATCTGTATTCCACAACAGCCTGTGATATTGTAGGGTAGGGGCTATATTTGTCATTTGTCACAACTCTGTGATGACTTGAATGAAAATGACCCATATAGGCTCATAACTGAACACTTATTCCCCAGTTGGTGGCCCTGCTTGTGGAGGTTTAGGGGATGGAGGTAGAGGAATAGCCTTGTTGAAGAAAGTGTGACATCTGAGTGGAGAGGGGGTCTGACTTTCACACATACTCTGTTGCCCCATATTTGACCATGTCCCCTGGATGAGGAGGCCTGGGGGCACTCAGAGGAAGGATAGCAGGTTACCAAGAAGAGACTTGATACCCTATGAGCATATACAGGCAGAGGAAATCCCCCTCAGGAACAGTCATAGGGGAGGGGAATAAGGGGAAATTGGGAGGGAGGAAGGAATGGGAGGATACAAGGGATGGGATAACAATTGAGATGTAATATGAATAAATTAATAAAATAAATTAAAATAAAAGTGTGGCAATTTGAAAAGTTGTGTAGTGGTTGTTGTCCAGACATGAGCTCTCAGATGCTGCTCATGTGCCATACCTGCCTGCCTTCTGTCATGCTCCTTGATGTGACGGCCATAGCCTCTACTATGCTCTGGAACCTTGATCCCCAAATTGAATGTTTTATGTTATAAGTTGCCTTGGTCATGTTGTCTCTTAATAGCAATCGAAAGATAACTAAGGAAGAAAATTTTTCACTAGAGCAGACTAAGAGAATTTAAGCACTTTCACCATTTCTAGTTTGCTCTCACTGCTTTGTCTGTGGTACCCCTTAGACCGCTTAATGTGCTTCTGCAGTTTCCATGCTTTCGTGGCTGTAATGATGATGGACTATTTTCCCTCTGCAATCATAACCCCAAATAAATCCTGTCTTCTATAAGTTGCCTTGGCCATGATGTTTTGTCATATTCACAGCAAAGTAATGAAACTCCAAAAGAGGAAATCCATCCCTGCACTGAACTTTTTATTTGGTAGTCTGTAGGTGTCTATGGAGGATTTGTGGGCCCATTAGTGGGTAAGTTCCTTTAAACTCATTTTATATGTGTGTATTTTATATATGTGTATATATTTTGGGAAGCTTCTATTGTATTATGACTCTCTATAACTTTTTTGAAAAGTCTTTATTGTTAGTAAAAGCTTCTCTGTTATCCTTCCTCTACCTTGCCGTTCCACATCTTATGTCAATTTAACATATCCTGTTCCACCATTCACTTTTATTTAATCATTCATACCACTTATTTCTATCTCTCCTCCTTGAATATTTTAAAATATTTGATAAATTCAATTTCATATACCATCTCAATTTAAATATTATTACTTAATATTTTTAAAATTTCAACTATACAAAAGTATTAATATCCAAATTTTCTTTTAAACACTGAGTTTGCCATTTCTAATTGGGGATTAAGAATTTGACTAAGTTTGTTTTCTTATCTTCTAATGATTTCACTACTCAGTATTCAACCTAAATATGCCTAATGAAAGTAAGTAGTATTATGAAAAAATTGTTTTGTGCTTCATTAGTTAGAAATACAGAATATTTGACACATTGTCAAGATGTATCTCTTTCTTTCCTTTCATTGCTTCCTTCAGTGGCTAAAATCATGTTCCATCAAGCCCGAGCACCTAAATTCAATCTCCAGGATCTATATGTTGGAAGGAAAGCACTGACTTTCACAAGTTCTCCTCTAACCTCTACACGTGCTCCATGGAAAACACCTACATATGCATGTGCGCGCGCACACACACACACTCACACACACACGTATATACACACAAACAATTTTGGTGATTTTACTCACTGATTCAAAATGTTGTTCAGGAAGGTACATTTTATGAAAGTATTGTGCTTCTTATTATATTAATCATTCTGAAATACGGCAATGGGAAAATGAAAATAGTATTTTTTATGAGAAATATATTTACTTAATTACATTTACTGGAAAAACTATACTTAAAATAGTTAACCAGTTAATCTTTACAGCATCCTGAAATGTCTGTTTAGTATTACTGTGTGCATTAGGCAGATTGCTGATCCATCTAAGGATTACTTCAATGATGAAGTTAGGATCTCTCAGCTGAAGCCTCTAAAAGCTGGCTGAAAATTGGAGTCACTTGAGGCAATGTTAAAACATCTGTTTGCTCACAATTCACTTGAGGGTTACAGCTTTAACTATCTGAGTTTTTCCTCCCTAACTGACATAAATTCAGATAATATAAATAAAAATAAAAATACCCCAAAACAACAAAATGATAGTTCATTTATTACTTGGTATGTAAATCTATGTGAAACTTGACATTGATAATGCAAAGTATTGAATAGTAGTATACAAAATATATTATATCATTTGCTAAAGACAGTTATATAATTTATCTTTCCAAATGTATGGGATAACTTAGTCATGTTAACCATATGATTCATTATAATAAAATCTCTGAAAATTTAAAACAATTAAATAATACAGAAAATTTTCTCTAACAATGGGATTAATATTGAAATAAGCTATAAATTTATAGGAAAGGAAATATAAATCATGAAAATAATATACATGTAAGTAATGTAAATGATATCAGCAAGGGAATGAGAAAACTATTTAACTTAATTATATCAAAAATGGAAAAACAAAAATGTAGGAGATGAATTTTCAGTAATAACTTAAGAAAATTCTCTAGCTTTACATACATGATGAAGAATAAGGAATAAAAAATAATTATTTCATTTTCTATTTCAGAAAACATAAATATAGTAAGATAAAATCATAATAAAGATAATGGAGTGATGGATGAAATAAATAATTTAGAAAACAGTGACTAACAAAGATAAAATAATTAAAATATAAAGATTATTTCATAAAAGTTGATGAAAGCTAATCATATATTAGAAAATAAAAAAATAGAAAAAGCAAAAGAAGGAGCATTAGCTGAACCTATACACACTTAAAATACTCAAACAACTTTTCATGTCAGTGATAATTTTTTGAAATACGCATATTTATCCAAAAATATAGTTTACCAAAGTTAAGGCATTATGTACATATTATTTCTGTAATGATTCATCTGTCAAAAATTAAATTTGTTATCTTGCAAAAGTTCCCACATGAAAACTTCAGGGACAGATGGCTATTAATGTGCATTCTTCCAAGTATTTAAGATCTTGTTTAAATAGTCTGAAATATAGCAGAAAAGGAAAGAAACTTTTTCTTACCACTTTTGTGGGTCTAATCAAGAAATGATTCAAAATTATGTTGAGGGTATTCAAGAGTGAAAACAAACAAAAATGTTACAAAAATGCAGCATCCTTCAAGAAAAATCTTTCAACAACCAGTAGTAAAATAAAACTAATTGAATGTTTAAGGGGTATATATATTCAATTTTTTAAAAAAATTCTGAAATAAGAGAGATCTCCTTTCAATGCACCTGGCCAGGGCCACAGTGATACACTTCTGTTAGTATCTCCAAATGGCTATAGAAAGCAGGAAGATGACAGACTATAGGTGAAATGCAATGGAAAAATTAATCTAAATGGCAGTCAGTCTTCTCACATGGAGTCTGAGGATTGAACTCTGTTCATATGTCTGAAAGGCAAGCGTTTTACCAACTGAGGCCTTTTCTCGGCACCACAATATTAACAAGAGAGTATAAATAAAATATTTTAAAAGTACACATCTGTGTGGCTCAAGGAGGTTAGTAAGATAATACTTATGTCAGTTAATCCCACTAGTGTTATTAACTAGTACAGGATAATAAATTATGTCTCCCAGGAATGTTACAACTGAGTAAAATATTAATAGCATGGAGTTTGTCAATGTAGTGCATAGAGGTTATTTAAACTGCATGCTGAAAAGACAAATGATATTGTATTCAGTGGATACATAATTGAATACTGAGGTTTCAAGTTCAATAAATGTTATATCCTCTTAGCCTTGACTTACCTTGTTAATGATAGTCAATAAGTAAAGAAACATACAAACTAAAAAAAAAAATCTGAAATAAATATCCCTTCTAAAGGTGAATAAGGACAGTTGATATATGCTTAATATTGTAATGATGGTCAAAGACACACACGGAGAGTCCACGTGCTATTAGAAGAAAGAAAAAACATGTTCTTTTGGATTTAGCAGACTAACTAGGAACTGTAAAACATTTCATCATGTATTTGCATAAATTAACTTATTTACAACAAACAATGTCTGCAAGATAAATTATGAAAAACTAAGTAGCATTTAATTTTCTGAGAATAAAACATTACATCTGAAAATTGAAGAAAAGGTATCACTCACAGTGTAACAGGACTCTCATTTATTCTGATTTATTGAGCATCCTTTTGATTTTATAATAGCGTACACATCATGGGTATTCAGATGAAGTTGCGCTTCATTAAGTTTACTGACAATCTATAGTAATCTAGGTTTCTAAACTCTAGTGTTTGATGGGTTTATAAATGTATTTTTATTTGCTCTGCACTGCATTTATACATATATGTATATGTGTGAAACAAATGTTCATAAATAACACATTTAAAATTTTTATATTAAATTTTATATTAAATTAACTAAAATTTTGAGATATGATTTCTGGAGATTCTATGGTAGAAATGACATTTCTTCTAAACATTACCTGTATATTGGCAATGCCTTTTAAAATACCCACACTGAATATATCCAATCCTTAGAAAGTATAATCTTCAAATGAGGGACAAATGTAGGGACATTACAAGAGATAACATCCTACCATAAAAATATGAAAAATACCAAAGCCTGACATTTCCACCGATTCTTTGATAGTAGTGTTACTTTGTAAAGTAGAGAAGTAAAAGTGCAAAATGTCATAGTTGATGTAAGATGTCAACTAGAAAATGGCTGACAGAAATCTATATTTTATTGAATTATCAAATGAAACCAGTGGGTTGTGGCTATCAATGGCATTGGATTTAGTGGATTTAGTGGAAGTGAAGCACAGCCTGTTTGGGAAGTCCTCTGGCCTTGGTATCTCACATCAAAACACACTTGTGTGAGTCCATGGTGAAACAAGGAGGAAATTCTGATGGTTTTATATCTAACAGTAACAAAAATATTAAGTGCTGGAAGGGAAATAGTTATTGTTATGTTGAAGCATACAAGTATGAATTTATTCATACCTTTCGCTAAAGCAAATAAGGTATACTGCCGAACTACACATAAAGGAAAACAATAATTTAAGGCCGAATAAAGAAAAAAATTGAGTCTCAAAATTGGCAGTATTATTTTTAATGAGGATTCAAAATTTTTTTTCAAAAGCCGATTTATACTACATTAAAATTATGAACTTTGTTTCCAGATTCTGGATATTTTGAGTAAAGCTGATCTGTACATAGTTGAATAAGTATACTAGTTGTATGATGGAATGTTTTTGAAATATATACCTATAGTGGTATAGATAGGTATCAAGGTGCAGTTATTTCCAATTTTCTGAAAAAGAGCCGCATTGATTTTCAAAGTGGATGTACAAGTTTGCCCTCCCACCAGCAATGGAAGAGTGTTCGTCTTTCTCCATAACCTTTCAGCATGTGAGGTCACATGGTTTTTTGACCTTAGCCATTCTGATGTGTGTAAAATAGAATCTCAGAGTCATTTTGATTTGTGTTACCGTAGAGAACATTGAGCATTTCTTTACGTGCTTCTAGGCCATTCTAATTCCTTTGTCGAGAAGTCTCTGCTTAGCTTTCTGATGCATTTTTAAAATTGGGTTATTTTTTGATTGGTATTTATTATTTTGAGTCCTTTATATATTTGGATATTATCCTTTTGTCAGATGTAATATTGGTGAAGATCTTTTCCCAATATGTAAACTGTCTTTTTTTTCTATTTATGGTGCCCTTGACTTTATAGAAGCTTTTCAGTTTAAAGAAAAATAAAAAATAAAAAACTAAAATGGTACATTTACACTGTGGGATACTACTCAGCTTAAAAAAAAAAAACAAAGAAATAATGAAATTTGTAGGCGAATACACGGAATTAGGAAAGATCATCCTGAGTGAGGTAACCCAGAACCAGAAAGACACAAATCGTAGGAACTCATAAGTGGATTTTAGCCATATAGTACAGGATAAATGTACTACAATCCACAGACCCAAAGATAAGTAGCAAGAAAGATCTAAGGGACAAAGATTAAATTTCACTCAAAAGGAAAAATAGAATAAACAGAGATAATGGATGAAGAGAGGGGACAAAGTAGGAGAGGAAACCCCATGGAAACCAAAGTTTAGGGGAATACACCTTAAAAAAACCCGCCATTTTCATATACAAATCTATTTTCCATATAATGTCAGGAAGACACTTTTCCTGGAAAAATGTTTTATTCTGGCATTTTATGTAAAACTTAAAAGAATCAATAAAATTCAAGTACTTCTTATATTTTCTCCAAGAGAATAACCTGATCATCTACTTCATTTTCCGTATTATGTGTAGCCATTCCAACTAAAATGATAAAACACATTTTTACTTATTGAGTTCAGTTTAGGTTCTACTTATGCCCCATATTGTATTTATTTCAATGTCTGTATATTGGGGGATATGGTTCCCGAAAATTCAGACTTTTCCAGTTAAACAACAAAACTGTTACCTGCTTTGTTTAATTTAGGTGTCTTAAATGTGTCATAACCTGATCTTTATGCCTTCAGTACAAGTTTGTAGACAGGACTTACTAATTGTAAAGTTGAATTGTACAATACACATATTTTTCCTCAAGCATTAATTCCCAACACTTGCCATCTCCATTTTCTTGAAATAGGACACCTGAATACAATCTGTGTAAATTGCAGCAGTTGCTGTTCTGACCACATCTGTCAACTTATCTAGGCTAAGACCTATGCAGTTCTCTTAGAGGCAGGATCATATTTGTCTGATAATAGTAATTAATTCAAGCTCCAGAAATTACTCTGGTTGTAGTCAAGGTTTTAGTTTTAATATATTGTTCTATTAAGATTTAATGGAATAATAAAAGTTTTATGTCTATAGTACATAAAAAGTGATCTTGTTTTGAAGACTTTAGTTTGCATCTACTTGTAAATATCTGTTTGGTTATATAAAGCTTTGTATTTCCTGATATATAATAACCTATCTCTATATCATTTCATATCTCTGTCTGTCTATCTATCTATCTATCTATCTATCTATCTATCTATCTATCATCTATTTATCTATCGATCATGTATTTATCAATCTACCTATTTATCTACCATCCATCTATCTACATATACTCATCTATCATCTATATTTTTCAATGTACCTATTTTCTATCTATCTATCCATCACCTATCTCTTTTATTAGTCTATCATTTTTCTATCTATAATATATCACCTATTGATTTATTTATCTATCACTTACTTGTCATCTACTTGTAGAGATTATGTTACATATAGATATATAAAAGAATAGATTATTTATAATTATGCAAATTTCTTAATCTACCATGAATGCAATTTGAATATGTTTTATAAATTTGTCATCCACTTCTACTTCCACAATAGGACCCTGCTATTCTTGTATATCAAGAGACTGGTATAACATTACAGTCTTCATAATTTGTCATGATGAAATTAAAATATATAAGATGGCTTCAACTATCGGACTAAATATTCTTTTTTATTAAATTTCTGTTGAATATCTTTAAAATCTCAAGACAAAACCTCCACGTTGTGTTCCTTGTTGAGTGCAGCAGGGTAGCAGTGATCTTCCTCTGCTGAGATCAGGGTCACTATGCCAAGTGTCAGCTCTACACCAGCTGCAGAGCATGGCCACCAGTGTAGTTCCTGAAATGCAATGAAGTGAGATAATAATGATACGTGAAGTCTGAAGTGTGTTTGTGTGTTGTCTCTTTCTTTTGTTTAACCAAAATTGTGACAATAAGAGGAACACTGTCAGGAAGGTTTCAGATTGTGATTGAGACTAAATAACCTGGTGGTGTGTGAGGCACACGTATAAGTCATTGTCTAGGTTTCTCAGCCACACTGAGTATCCCTCTGTCCTGTTTTCTGCAAATCAATGTTTTTTATTATTATTACCAAACTGTAATTCTGTTCTCTTTTCTTATGCCAGATGGTCTCACATTCTGCACATGTTTCCTTGACAGTTTCTCGGCTGTCACGTTCTTTAGCTGATGCCAATTTTCAGTCAAGGACAGGTAACATGGCTGTCTGGCTTTCACACCAAGTACCACTGCAATGTTACTGCTCTACAGCTTACAGTTCTTTCTTTCTGAAGCTATGTATCATTGTTTTTCAATTTACCTTTGAAATTTTTCACCCTCTATCACTTGGTGAACAGCTTTTCTGAATAAAAATAATTGCTTATGAGTTGGGGGCCCTTATGAGCATCTGCTTTCCTAGGGGTGTAAGGTTTTAGATCATCCTGTGCCAAGGATTTTTCCATAAATAGATTCCAATTAAAATCCTAGGTTCTAATTCTGTATTGAGTTTCTCTAGGATGTAGTGTGTTGTACAAATATGTATCATTGGTGCAGGTACTGTGTATTCCATGTGTGGCTCAGGTGTGAGATGGTTGGTCCAAGTTTTGTGCCTGCCTTCTTCTGGATACATCCTAGTTAGTTAGTTTACATAGATACTCTAACAGAAAAACAGACTGGTATATTTTAAATTGTGTAAGTTAATTTTCTCATAGTGCTAAGGATTTTAATATCAGAAATAAGTGTGCCAGGATGTTAAAGATCTGGTGGGAGCTTTCTTTGTGCATTGCAGAGGGTTTCTTTTGTGACACCCTGTAAAGAGCCATGAAAACTACAAGAGGAATTCCAAGGGATAGATGTATTTGATAGTTTACTGTATGGACTCTATCAATACCAATACCCCAGTTCAATGGGAGAACCATGTCTGGAGACTGGCATGGAGACCTAGGGTATAGGAGCACTTGTTACGTAAACATCAGGACCTACATTCAGATTCTCAGCACCTACATAATAAGCCAAGCATTGTCACATCTGTAACCCTAGCCAGTGGGGATGAGCTCAATGTTGAGTATGGAGATCATGTCAGGCCAACTCCAGAATCATTGAATGTTCATGTTTCCAGATAATAAATGAAAGAGTGATAGAAAACAATACATCCTTTTCTGGTCTCCATGTGTGTCTGAGCATGCATAGCCACACAAACATGCACAACACTTCAAAACACACACACACACATACACACACACACACACATTCACACACACACACCAAGTCAAAACTAAGTTTCAAGAGATTATATTTGTGCTTCAGAAAATAGAAAATGAAGGGTTAATATTATTTCAGATTCTTCACAGAAGCACAACCAATTCCAAGTTTTTTCATCTTCAAGTTTTCATTGACCAGGTTATGACTAGTATAATTTATACACTGTTTATTTATCCCCATGAGATAAATCCATCATTGTGTGTTGCATGTGTACTTGATATCTGCTTGGTTAAGAATGTACTCAAATTGTACATACTTCAAATTAAAATTATGATCTTTGGTATTATACAATATATTCTGATTCACTCAACCACCACCATAAATAATCTGGAGTGCAAATTTTTTTTGCTCTCTATCCTTCCATCATCGGATGCCTCACTAATCAGGTCTTTATCAAATCTTGCCAACTGAACACCAGAGATCACCATCCCAGCTTATCTTCTTCACATCTACAGCACCATGATTTTCTGTACTTGGTATATCAAAATCTCCTCTTGAATAGGTTTTTTTTTTTTAAATTAAATCTTGTCTCAGGAAATCTATTCCCCACACATCTCAAAAGAGATTTTTCACCTTAAGATATAAATCTGATAGTGTCACCAGCCTTAGCAGGATATTCTTCAACTTCCTCCTACCTATTTTCAACATTTCAAATCCTTCATCTCTGTCTGAGTCATGGCCTTTACAGATGGATCTAAACTAGAACATCTTTCCCCAACTCCTTCTGCAGCACTCATTTTCTATCGAGGCTTGTAGCATGGTTATAGCTAAATCCTACAATTAAGAATCAAAAGTCACATTTCATATGCATTATACATTTCTAATTAGGTTCTGACTTTGTACCTATTTTCTTCAGATTTACTGAATGCTGTTCACTAAACTCTGTTGTTGAGAAAGTAAAACATATCTGAGTTTATGAACTGTGAAATTTGTTACCCTTTGCATGCCCATTTACAATGGTTTCTCATTAAATATTTGGTGAATTGATAAACAGCTTCATGATATTATTTAAAAAGTTTTCCTTCTGTCATTTGGAGTTTTCTAACTTTTTGCTATATTAATACAACAGCTGGAATTTTTGGACTCCAGATATAAGCATGAGTATAATATTCTATTTCTAATTGTATATGTATTTAAAGATATAATTATATAATTACACACACACACACACACACACACACATATATATATATATATATATATATATATATATATGAATATATGGTAGACAGAGGGAGTGAGCATTTCTAAAATCCATAAATCAGATTAATAAATTGGATTTTAGAATGAGAAATTTCTAGAACCCATAAAAACTCTAAAATGTGATTTTGATGACTCCTATTAGCTGTCTGTTCATATTTTTCCCTGTTTTGGTCAGATAATATATATTTTTTTCATACATAATTCTTATTGTGGGTCCAGTAGTATCATTCAGCAGTTAAAATGTTTTCCAATGAGACTGATCAGTCTGATGCTGACACTTGGAACCAAAGGTAGGAGAAACTTGAATTCTGCAGGTTGTCTCTTGACAATGTTCACACCAGGATGTACTCTCCATCCCTCTAGTCTCCTTCTGGCCTTGTCCGTCTGTCACTGTCTCTCTCTCTCCATCTCTCACTCCCCCACACACTAAATAAAATATAATTTTTAAAATAAATATTTGTCTTTCCTCCACACCCAGTATTTGGAATGGAATGAATGGTACTTACTATTATTATGTTAGGAATAAAAGTCTCAAGAGCCAATAGAGTCCATCAACAGCAGTGTAATACTTTTGTATTGTACTTTCTCTTTATCTGCTGAATTTTCTGAGGTTCTAATTCTAACTTCATATAGATGCTCTTCTTCTTTAGTCTCAACTGACTTCTCTTCCATTTCTATGCCTGTTACCCTCGTTATGTATGTCAACATCACTTAAACTTCGTCTTAATACTGATTTTCTATTCATTCTACAGAGGGGACTAATGTAGGTTCTAGTCTCTGAAGGAAATTCTGGTACAGAAATGTACATTTATATAGAAATATATTGCCTAATTGCAGATCTTTTCCTGCAGTTTCAGTTGCCCTGGGCAACTGCCATTCTCATATCTCCATACAATTTGGTGTATCATCCATAGGCCAATAGCATCCTAATATGACATCAGAATTGCTGAGTTTCTCACTACTCTTATCTCATGGTGCACTGTATGATGCCATAACCTCACAGAAGCCTCATTGTAGAGCTATAGCTTATCTTGAAAGAGAAACTATCTCTAATTTTTATTACAGTTAATTTTTATAACTATTTTCTTTAAGTTACTATTGCAAAACTCTTACGGAGTCTAATCTGTACATTTAAATTCATCATAGCTATCTAAGATGTATGTATCATATATACTTGATTTGTTATTATTAGATTTGGCTTCAGAGAATTACACATGTACCAAAAGCTTGTAATTTATGCTCAGCAGTATTTAGATAAAATTAAGAAAGTATACCTGTCTGTCTGTCTATCTATCTATCTATCTATCTATCTATCTATCTATCTATCTATCTATCTATTATCTATCTATCTATCTATCTATCTATCTATTATCTTTCAGCTATCCATCTATCTATCTCTCCAATTTTCTCTAATCTCCTATCTCTGTGTGTGAAGTGTCTGTGTGTGTATGTATGTGTTGTTTTGTGTGTGTTGCCAAGTTGTATGCACACATGTCTGGGCATATTAGTGAGTTATTAGAAGATTGTACTAAAAGATACCCATCAGCCATAAATCTCTGCTTCATCATACTTTAGTCAGGCTAGTGTTTGAGCCTTCTAGGCAAACTTGCTGTTAAAAACCTACCACATTTCCACTAAAATCCATTGTTATCAACAATACCATGAAAATGCCAAATCGGTTTAGTAAGGTTCTTATGGCTCTCAGTCTCACTTCCTTTTTAGTAGCTTGTTGGATTTATCACCATCTGCTATGAGTGAGGTGACATCTATCTGATTTTCCTGGTCTAAAGAAATGCTATTTATCAAACTTTGCAACATTCCTCCCTCTATCAGATGTTTCTTTGTAATTTTTCATACACTAATCTTTTCTTCCCTTTCTCCTGTCTGATAAATTCTCATTCCTTTATCAAATTATAGAGTTTGGTCCTAATCTCTTTCCCTGGTTAAAAAAAAAAAAACATTGTCTCAGACCCATGCTCTATCATAACTATCCTAAATAAACTGCACCTTGTAAAGCTTCATATGTCACCGAAATTTGTTTTTATTTAACAGGAGTTCATGCATTGCTATGGAAGAAGAGAAGAGTAAATATGAAATAAATTGAGACACAATTGGAATGAACAATTAGAACATCTAGAATTTTCTTTGAATTTTTACAACGAATATTTAATGGCGAGAAGCTGCATGAAACCCCCAAGGATCAGAAGATAGTCTGGTTCCCAGGCTGCAGCATCGGCACAGTTGTTTCATAGTTTTGATTTTGAAACATGGAGTGTTTATCGACTTACAATGATGTTGAAGAAGGAAACTGGTGTAGCTGTTCCAAAATTACTACATGTGAAAGTGAAGGAATTTCAAAAGAATAAAAATATTGCTATAATGTCCTAAATACGAACATCTTGATTCCCCTAAGTATGCATTATCCTGAGGTCTAGGATAACTACTTGGCATTAAAAAGGTATGCTGTGTAAATTACTTTTACCATCACTATAATAATGCCTGAAAAAAAAAAAAACAACTTAACGAAGAAAGAGTTTGTTCTCCTCTAGTGGTGATACACTTCTATAACCCCAGCACTTAGGAGGTACAAACAGGAAGATGGGGAGTATAAGGTTGTCTTCAGCCACACAGAAAGTTCAAGGAAATCAGACTGTGTCATGGGCTTTTTCTCAAAACAAAACAAAAATATAGAAAAATAAAAAGGAATCTACAAAATATATTAAAGTGTGTTAAGATCATCTGATGTGGATTATTAATCCAATATCATTTTATGATGTATGAAGCATTAGTTAGTGGAGTAAAGATGACAATATTTAAAATATATTCCTTAGAGTTAAAACTCTTGGTCTGAAAGTACATTAGCTCAGAAAACAGCCACAAAATATTATTATGCTGCATATATCTCTTTTTATATCATATAATTTCCTGTAAAATTTGCTTTTTCTGTAAATACTTAAACATTTAGCATTTAATATTTTAACTCCAGGGTTTATTGAAAGTCAGACATGCCATTTGCCTTCCTCTGTCTCCCAAATCCCCTTTTGCCCCCACAATATTACTTGGTGATACATGAAGGAGCTAGGAGCTCTTGTTTAAACCAAGAGAGGCTCTCTTGGGAGATTAAACTAAGGCAGTAGAACAGGGAAGGTCAGTCAGTTATTATAGGAATGTTACAAAAGCCTATGTTATAAAAATAAAATAAAATTTCCCTGGGGTCTGGACACACAGCCCTAACTTCATACTAAATTACTAATGGTGACTTAAAGTCAGGGAATTTAGCTTGCCACACAGCACAGTCAGCAGAGGTGAAGCTACCTTAATATGTGGCAGTGTTTGCTGAAATATAGACGTTGGAACTCCCATTGATTTTGGCCATACAATAAAACTGTCTAGAGATGAATCTCTGGACAGGTGAACTTCCTTATTACTTTCTATGTCAAGTTTGAGAGGAATGACATTGCAGCCTAGTTTAGTAGCTTACTTCTCGTAGAACTGAGGATACAGGATGCAGGTGTCTTCTCACTAATGGAGTTGGGGGAAAAGTATGAGCTGACATCACCAATTTATTGGCTACATTTGGGCTTCTAACAATTGGAAGGAAATCCGATACCCCCCCCCCGTACCCAGAACTAGCCAATGGACAGGACATTCTCCACAGTTGAGTGGAGAGTGGGGTCTGACTTTCACATGAACTCTGGTGCCGCATATTTGACCACATCCCCTGGATGAGGAAGTCTGGTGGCACTCAGAGGAACGACAGCAGGCTACCAAGAAGAGACTTGATACCCTATGAGCATATACAGGAGGAGGAGGTCCTCCTCAGTCACAGTCATAGGGGAGGGGAGTAAGGGGAAAATGGGAGGGAGGGAGGAATGGAAGGATACAAGAGATGGGATAACCATTGAGATGTAACAAGAATAAATTAATAAAAAATTTTTAAAAAGAATAAATGAAAAAATATTAAAAATAAAAAATAAAAACTCACCAGTCAAAGTAGAGGACGAACAGTTGTTTGTGGGCTCCATGGACCATATTCTGTAGGATCTAAGTGAATCATGCTTCATTGGGATGGACATTGTGGTGAGCTTGGGGAGGAAATAGATTGAAAATTTTTCCAATTTCTTTCTTACATGTATACAATTCAGGAAAATTTTGCATGTATATTTGTCTTAACGTCCTTCTTTTCTAAGAGGACTAACAGGTCCCAAATTTCATGATAGTAATATATATAGGAAAATAATGGCTGGAACATGGGCAATGATGATATGTTGTTTTACATGCCTATTCTATTTTACATGTAATTTATGCATATATAAACATTTGTACATGTGTATATCTATTCATAGACATTCATAATAATATCCTTAACAAAAAGTGCAAGGTAAAGGTTGCATTTTAAGACACTTTAAAGGAAAAGATTAGTAATTGTGTTTGTGAATATCTAGATGAAAGAGTAGAAACCATGAGAGTGTAGATGGTTTCATTATCTACACATACACACACACACACACACACACACACACACAAACACTATATGTATATGCGTATGTAAATATATATACATATACACTACATATATTTACAAACACTACATATATTTACACACATACTACATATATTTACACACATATATTTATATATACATTATGTGTGTATATATACACACACAACAAGGATGCATCATTCTAATTTATCTATATGCTTTTCCTCTCAGAGACTCTCAGTTTGACATCAATATTTCTCTAAATCATTTAACAAATGAGAGAGAATATATTTATCCTCTTTAATATCCTGATATACATTTTGGATTGAAAAATATTTAAAATGATTAGTTGTGTTTAAATTTTTTCTTTCTTTTTATTAATTTATTCTTGTTACATCTCAATGGTTATCCCATCCCTTGTATCCTCCCATTCTTCCCCCCTCCTATTTTCCCCTTATTCCCCTCCCCTATGACTGTTCCTGAGAGAGATTACCTCCCCCTGTATATGCTCATAGGGTATCAAGTCTCTCCTCGGTGACCTGCTGTCCTTCCTCTGAGTGCCTCAAGGTCTCCCCCTCCAGGGGACATGGTCAAATGTGAGGCACCAGAGTATGTGAGAAAGTCATATCTCACTCTCCACTCAAGTGTGGAGAATGTTCTGACCATTGGCTAGATCTGAGTAGGGGTTTAAAGTTTACCACCTGTATTGTCCTTGGCTGGTGCCTTAGTTTGAGTGGGACCCCTGGGCCCAAATCTGTCTATCATAATGGTCTACTTGTAGGTTTCTAGGACCCTCTGGATCCTTCTACTTTGCAATTCTCCTAAGCTTCTCTCATCTAGAGTCCAAATAGGATGTCCTACCCTCTGTCCCAGTTTCCTGGTAAGGGAAGGCTTTTGTGGGACATGCCCCTTGGGCTAGTATGCAGATATAAGTGAGTATATACCATTTGAGTCTTTCTGCTTCTGGGTTAACTAACTCATTATGATCATTTCTAGCTCAGTCTATTTATACACAAATTTCGGGAATTCCTTGTTTTTAATAGCTGAGTAGTATTCCATAGTGTATATGTACCACAGTTTCTTTATCCATTCTTCTACTGAGGGACACTTAGGCTGTTTCCATGATCTGGCTATTATGAATAAGGCTGCTATGAACATGGTTGAGCAAATTTTTTTGTTGTGTGCTGGAGCATCATCTGGTTATATTCCAAGGAGTGGAATATCTGGGTCTTGATGAAGCCCTAATCCCAGTTTTCTGAGATAGCACCAGATAGCTTTCCAAAGTGGCTGTACTAGTTTGCATTCCCACCAGCAATGAAGGAGTGTTCCTCTCTCCCCACATCCTTGCCAGCATGTGGTGCCGCTTGAATTTTTTATCTTAGCCATTCTGATGGGTGTAAGATGGAAGTCCTAGAAAAACAAGTAGCAGAAATACCCAAAAGGAGTAGACGTCTGGAAATAATCAAACTCAGGGCTGAAATTAACAAATTAGAAACTAATAAAACTGTCCAAAGAATCAACAAAATCAAGAGCTGGTTCTTTGAGAAAATCAACAAGATAGACAGATCCTTAGTCAAACTAACTAAAAGGCAGAAAGACAGTATTGAAATCAACAAAATTAGAAATGAAAAGGGAGACATAACAACAGACACTGAAGAAATACAAAGAATCATAAGATCCTACTATGTTTAAAATTTTTAAGGAATATTTGTTTAAAATATCAACAAACTACAGATACTAATAAAAAGATAATACAATTAACTTTTTGAATCCTCTTAATTGAGATAACTGGTGTATTTTTCCTTGCTTATAACTGGACAAGTTAAAAGCATAATATCAGTGGCATAATAAGGTTGAGCTTGGGCACAATGATGTATGTGTTTAATTTTAGCATTCAGGAGGTAGACAGACAGAGCTTGGGGAGTACAAGGCCAGCTTGGCCTACATCATAGTGAATTCAGTCAGGCCAGAACTATATAATGATACCTGTCAACAAACAAACAATCAAGCAAGAACTGAACAACAACAACAAAAAATTGGGATATGACTTTCTCACATACTCTGGTGCCTCACATTTGACCATGTCCCCTGGAGGGGGAGACCTGGTGGCACTCAGAGGAAGGACAGCAGGTTACAGAGAAGAGACTTGATCCCCTATGAGCATATACAGTGGGAGGTAATCCCCCTCAGGAACAGTCATAGGGGAGGGGAATAAGGGGAAAATGGGAGGGAGGGAAGAATGGGAGGATACAAGGGATGGGATGACCATTGAGCTGTAACAATTAAATTAATAAAAAAATAATTTTAAAAAACTTGGATATCCTGAAGCAGTATAGTATGTATTCTATTATGTTTTCTCTTTCCAAGAAAAGGAAAAGCCATTGTTCTAGCTTGTTTTTATGTCAATCTGACACAAAAAAGAGTCATCAGGACCCTCAGTTGAAAAAATACTTCCATAAGATGTGCTGTAGGCAAGGCTTTTAGACATTTTCTTAACTAGTGACTGATGGGGGAGGGACCAGCCAATTATCGGTGGTGTCATTCCCGGGCTTGCGATCCTGGCTTCTTTAAGAAAGTGGACTGAAGCCGGGCAGTGGTGGCACATGCCTTTAATCTCAGCACTCGGGAGGCTGAGGCAGGTGGATCACAGTGAGTTTGAGGCCAGCCTGGTCTACAAAGTGAGTCCAGGACAGGCAAGTCTACACAGAGATACCCTGTCTCAAGCAAAACAAAACAAAACAACAACAAAAAAAGTGGGCTAAAAAAGCCATGGCGAGCAAGCTAGTGCCTTCAGGTGCCTGCCCAGCGTGAGTTCATGTCCACACTGCTTTTGATGATAAACTACTATATAAAGCCATGAGCTAAATAAATCCTTAACTCCCCATCTTGCTTTTGGTCATTGTGTTTCATCACAACAACAGTAACCCTAAGACAGGCAGCATTAAGAAATTTACTTTGCATACTTACTTCTCTTCTGAGTTAATAGGACGGAGGCAGTGTATTGTACACAGCTGAATCTAGTGCTCAGTTACTATGAAGTCCAGAGTGATTGCCTGTGGTCTTTAACAGTTTAATTCACTTCACTTGAATGACTGAAAAGCATATCTAAAGAACTCCCAAGTTTTTTCTACCTTTAAAACTATTTTTGGTGGGTGGGCTGTGAGTATGAGCATACATATGCCTTACTGTTCACTTTGTGGGATTCCTTTCTGACATTTGCAAAGGTTCTGGGGGTAGACCACAAATTGTCCGGAGTGTGTGAAAAGTGCTTTGTCCACAAAGACATCTTAGTAATCAGAAAGCAATGGAATAACTCTTGACAGGTTATCTATAACCCCTTCTATTTGAATCATAGTAAAAACAACTGAAATCAATCAGCCAAAAGTGAGATTCTCTCTGAAGGAGAAATGAAACTAAGATGAAGTTTTAAGCTTTCATGCCTCGAGGGTTTCTTGAGAACCTCGAAGCAATAACTCTTTGACATATAAATGGGGGGATTAGAGAGAATTTTCATTTTGGATACAATAAAGAAGTAACCATGAAACAGTGTCAGAGAAAAACAATCAAGATATTACTAAAATGAAGAGCACAAAGGAAGGGAAAGTTTTATTCTGGCCATATTCTAGGACTGATGGAATTATATTGCAGATGACGTTAGCGGGGCTCATCATAAAAGAGGACACAAGAAAATCTAGTTGTGCTGTGTGAATCATATGGAACAATTTGGAATTGTTGGCTTCCAAAATTAGATTAATCTTAATTCATTTGCTCTTTGTTCTTACAGCTAGCTGCCAGAGAAAAATGAATAACTATATCCTTGACTTGTTCTTAGATATGATTATGATGGGGGGTGATTTAAGGAGGATCATAAAGCTGAGTTTTTTAACCTGTCAGTTATCTTTGATTTGAGCTGTGGAGTCTAGTTTTGCAAAACCTTAATAATAACATGTGACTTACCACTTGTGTGACCAATACAGACGAAGAACTTTTGTAAATGATGTATGAAACACATGCATTTTTAAAAGTTCATTATAGCATTTGTGTCTCTGTGAGATACTGAAGACTATAACTGTAAACAACTCATACTACCTCACTTTAAGGTTTATAGGAGAGCATAAGATTTGAGAAGCAAAGACAGATATGAGGGTGGAGATAAAACCAGGGGAGAGTGGGTACATGAGGACATAGGCCTGTAGAGAAAAAAGAAACTAATGGTTGTGACATCTCTGTGACAAGGTGGAGAACTAAGAGTAGGCTCCTCAGTGAATACACAGGGCAGGAGGGAACTCTAGCAGAGACTATTAGCATCAGGGGTCATGGAGTCCGAAGAGGATAGCCTATAAAACAACAAGTCTCTTAGTTGAGTGAAGAGAATACCAACATACCAACAAAAACTTTGACCCAAAATTTATCATGCATACAAGATGTGTGGGGATAAAGGTAGACCAGATACAACAGAGATTGTGGGAATGTCCAACCAATGCCTGGCCGAACTCAAGACCCACCACATGGAAGAAAGCCAACCCCTGACAATATTAAAGATACAGTGCAATGCTTGCAGGCAGGAGCCTTGCATAGTTGTCCTTTGAGAGATTCCACCCGAGAGTGCTGGACACAGATACTGAGTCTCACAGCAAACCACTGAGAGATGCATAGACAGTCATGTGGAAAAGTGGGGGAAAGGAGCAAAGGAGTTCAAGGTGACAGGAGCTCTGCAAGAAGATCAACACAGCCAACTAACCAGGGCCAAGAGCTGTTTTCTGAAAATGAAGCAACAATCAAGATCCATGCACAGACTGTACCTAGACCCCATACAAAGGGCAGCTTGGGCTTCCTTTGTGTCCTCTATCTAGTAAGGGTAGTGGGGGCTGTCTCTGACTTGGACTCTGTTGCCAGGTTTTTTCTTATCACTTCCACTTAGCAGGAATGTCTTGACAGGCCACAATGGAAGATGATATGCTCAGTACTGATTCAATTGATGAGCTGGCATGGATGGGATGGTAAATCGCCTCTTTTCTGAGGAATAGGGATAGAGGAATTGGAGGAAGGTATGGAGGCTGGGATTGTGAGGTGACAAGAGATGGGGCTATGACCAAGATGTAAAGTGAATAAAAAAAGAAGCTGGAACTTAGAAATGCTACTTCTGAAACTCTTATGACCTAAAGAGCAGCATAGTCAATTCTTATGATAAACCTGGACTAACAGTTTGACTCTAAGTTGTAGTATATTTTAAGAGTACCTTAACCAATTAATTTTAATTATTTTTAATTTATATACATGTGATGGTGATGGCTGGTTAATACAATCATTGTCTAAATTTCCTGAAAATTATTAAGTGGTTGGGATTTGTATCTGGTTTATTGATAGGTATTTTATTTTTGTCACTGTAAAATTGAAAGAAAAAATACTTATATTTTAAGAAAAACTAATAGTATGGTGGTTTGAATGAGACTGGGTAATATAGCATTATACTTTGTTTATTGCTAAAGGATTGTTTTATAATGACCCACATTTTACATATACGACAAATTTTAAAGTATTTCCTCATTAGAGAAATTCAAAGGAAGAAAACTAAGTAGGGTTGATCATTGGAAACAAGCAAGAAGAGACAGAATATGATCATTTATTCTACTTGTTGATTCAGTTTTGATTTCTACATAGGTTGAACTATGTATAGCTTTTTTCCCCCATAACAACTTCTTTGTCAAAGCATAAGTGGTAAAAAACCACTAGCCACACCACTATTCCCCCGAGTTCATATGAGTTCCTTTGTGCTTTACCCTTCCTGTTCTGGCCATTTTACCAGCCAGTTCTTCTGGGAAACTTGGTACATTTGTGAAACAAAGGAATCACAAAAATACCCTCAAGTCCATCAACTATTTTGTTCAAAAGACAAGTCTATATTATCCTAGAGGTGCCCATCATCCATTACCCATCTAGGTTTGTTTTAAAAAGTTACAATTAGTTCCAGCTCAGCTTCTCACTGAAGACTGATCTCTACAAAAATGATCACAGAGGGTGGAACAAGCCAAGCCTCATTAAGACTTCTACTTAAAATCTATGTTTAAACAACCAGAACCACTCTCATGAATACCACTATTTTCTTTTTACAACATTTTCATCTCTTTAGATAATGGAGACCATGATTTTTAAGACTAATCAATTTTATTCTATTTACAGATTTAAATAATAAATCAGGTGTGCTTTCATATTGAAGAAATATGGAGGCTACTAAATATTCATTGGGGAGAACAAGGCACTATGTCTTTGTTAATGTGGACTTCTGGGTTTAGTTTTGTGACTTATTTAGCTAAATTCAATTGAGCTTAATTGATTTAGCAAAGCCAGACATAAAGTATAGAGAACTGAAGTGCCTTTGAGAGAACAAATCAGTTGTGAATTTATAAGTAGAAGCCAATATAAGAATTATAAATAAGATCCAGGATGTAGAGCATAAAATTTAAAAGAGATAAACAGAAGATTTTATGACACATCAGCCTCATCTATTGGCAGTGCTCTAAAATATTTAACTTGTGCATTTCAAATGCAGAGGAACTTTAGCTCTTCCCACAACATTCTGCTTCTAATTGTGCATTTTCACCCCTAAAAGTAAAATTACTGATTCATCACACTTACATTGAGCAATAGTCGATTTTTAGTGGGATTACTTTATTCCCAGATAGATAATTTTAATTTATTAACTCAAAAATAAATGTGAATATCTTTCTTGTCAGAGAAACATATTGTCTAATAAAACATACAGAAAGAACAAAAACAGGAAACATAAGTGATTCTATAATAGAAGATGAAAAACAAAGCTTAGGGAAACATTTTTCAGGGGGTTCAGAAATATAATAAATTGTGTTTATAGAGGTCAAAACTACATGTAGAATATATATGCACATAAATATATGTATACTTTTCACATATATACACATATATGCATATATATGTATTTATAGTTAGTTAGTTAGTTGGTTGGTTGGTTAGTTATTTAGTTGGTTTGTTTTATTGATGAGGAGCCCAATTAATTTTCTGTCTTTCATGTAAATTAAAATAAAAGATATATTAGAATATTATGCATTATTTTAACAACTTGTAAATATAAAACGTTATATTTCATTGAGAAAAACTCTTTACTGGTGCTTACTTTTTATTCTAAACAGCACATGTTAAAGAAAATGAATGAATCAATTCTAGCAAGTATATTTACGTAAAACATTATCATGGAAAACATTAAACTGGTGAAGGATCAGACGGCTCCACCAGTCAACTGAGAGTGGGTTAGTTGTTTTAGAGTTGTTGACTACTAAGTTTTCATTGTTCCCTCAAACACTATAAAAGCCATTGTTCTTGTCTGCTTTCCAGAATATGAGAATAGACTACATTGCTGAAGACTCCACATAATTAAATTACATAGCATGGTGAAATCATGCTAGTGTTGAATGGAAGAAAGACCTCCACTAGTTAGATTTCAACCATGGTGAAGGTGATACAAAAGCTATTGGGAGAAAAAGTAATCATCAGTCTTACCAAGCAATGGACATTGTGAGCTATTGTAATGATTGAACTAATAAGACCATCCCACTGGTGCAATAATGATATATCCTAACATGTGAGTAACTGATAACTTTCTAATTGGATTGAAACCTGGCTCTGTAACTGAAACTCATACCTGGCAGTATTATTCACCTAAGAACCTGTGGCTTTGTGGGTCCCATGCCCTAGCAAGAGGCTACTCTGCTCTTATGATGTTAAATGGCCATAGTACTAAGCTAACTCCTAATGACTTCTCACTATGCCCATAGCTCAATGTCTCTCTCAACCCACATCTGAGTAGATGGTGATTAACAGAGTGATGATGCTTAATCACTTTGCAAAGAGTAAGAGACTGCAAATGCTAAGTCCTAAGAGGAATTTATATACAATGGTGCCTTTCCTACTTTTGGGAATCATGATGGAAGAGGGGAAAAATGAGTAAATGTATACACCCTCAAAACACAACTATTACTAAGGTTAATGGATCATGGTGGAAGAGGGCGAATGAATGATTGTAAGAGCCAAAGATTCAGGGTGTTTACTGTGAGAATGAGTCTACTAGTAACAACAGAAGCTATACCCATAAAGTCTCACCACGATGACTACACAAATGTTAGCTGAAAAAGAACATACATATATAGATTTATATACATACATGCATAGAATAGCAACTGGTATAGAAAACATAAGAATCTGAAGGAGATTGGGAATGGATATATGGAAGGATATGGAAGGAGGAAAGTTTATGTAAACTTAGCCTACTTAACTATTCAATCCTTTCCAATACATTTTCTCATAATCTTCCTAGATTACAATGATTCTTAGCACTATATAGTTTAATATAATTTAGATATTTTAGAGAAACGTTTCTCTTTCGCCCTGAGGGGGAAAAAAACTTTGCTTGATTATGTAAAGACAGAATAATACACAGATAGGTGTAGTTTACATGGTCCAAATTGTGGCTTTACTACATATAAGTTGTATAATTATGAGCAGATTAATCAGGCTTTCTTCTTTCTTAACAATAAAATGTGAAGAAAACCAATAATAATTCACTTCGGTTTTGTTTGGATTAAGTGAAAGGCAACCCATGGTATTTATAATACATGAAATACTTTAAAATAGTGGGGGTTCTTTGTTACTATTATTGTAAATATTAGAATCTGTTGTACTTGAATCAAAACTTTGTCGTATGGTTGCTTTATAGTCTTCTTATAAATTGAATTAGAAAAATATTCAAAATAAAATATATACCTGTAAAATTATTTGAGTAAGATTCTTTCAGATAAAAATATCTTCAGTTATGTACTACTATTTTATTACAACTGGGATACAACACTGTGAGTATTTTATAGAAGAAAGTGTTTATTTGCAGTTATACTTCCACAAGGCTTGAGCCCATGTTTGTGTAGTGGAGGTAATAAGAGCCTGCCATGGTAGCTAGACCAGAACTTGAGGGCTCACATATTCAACCAAAGGCAGAAATCAGAAAGAGAGAACTCTAGACAGCACCATGCTTTAATCTCTCAACGATGACTTCCACTGACAAACCCTCCAAAACAAGACCACACTTCTTAAGCCTCCCCTAAGCAGCACCACCAACTGGCAGCAAGCATTATGGGGGACATCTCATTCAGACCATTAAAAGTTATTTACTGAAGAAAAATTAAACAAGAGTGTTCTCCTTTCTGCATATCCTCACCAGCATGTGCTGTCACTTGAGCTTTTTGATCTTAGCAATTCTGATGGTTTTACTATGGAATCTCAGAGTCGTTTTGATTTGCATTCCCCTGATGAATAAGGACTTTGAGCCTTTCTTTCAGTACTTCTCTGCCATTTGATATTCTTTTGTTGAAAATTCTCTTTTTAGCTCTGTATCCCATTTTTAATCAGATTATTTGTGTTGGTGGTGTTTAATTTCTTGAGTTCTTTATGAATTTTGGATATTAGCCCTCTGTCAAATGTAAGGCTGGTGAATATCTCTTCTTAGTATGTAGGCTGTCCTTTGTTCTGTTGGCAGTAGTGTCCTTTGCCTTACAGATGCCTTTCAGAGTCATGAAGCCCAATTTACTAATTGTTGATCTTAGAGTTGTCTTCTGTGCCAATGAGTTCAAGGCTCTTCCCCACTTTTTCTTCTAATATCCTTAGTGTGTCTGGTTTTATGCCGAGGTCTTTAATCCATTAGAATTTTAGTTTCATGAAGGGAGATAAATAAGGGTCTATTTTCATTTTTCTACAGTTAGACATCCAGTTAGACCAGCACCATTTGTTGAAGGTGATTTTTTACATTGTATGTTTTTGTCTTCTTTGTCAAAAGTCAAGTGGCCATAGCTGTATGGGTTTGTTTTTGGATCTTTTATCTGATCCCATGGATTCAACTGTATGTTTCTGTGCTGGTACCTTATAGTTTTTATTACTGTTGCTCTGTAGTACAGCTTGAGATCAGGGATGGCGATAACTGCAGAAGATCTTTTATTGTATAGGATTGTCTTACCTATTGGTGTTTCATTTCTTAATGAAGTTGGGAATTGTTCTTTCAAGGTTAGTAAAGAATTGTTTTGGCATTTCAATGAAAATTACATTGAATCCTTAGATTGCTTTTGGTAAAATGGTCATTTTTTTTCTATGTTAATCTTACCAATTCATGAGTATGGGACATCTTTTCATCTAATGATATCTTCTTCAATTTCTTTCTTCAGTGACTTGAAGTTTTTTTTTTTTAATATAAGTCTTTCACCTGCTTGGTTAGGGTTGGGAGTGCAAACTTGCACAAGCACTTGGAAATCAATCTGGCACATTTTTAAAAAGTGGGAATAGTTCTGTCTCAATACCAGCTATACTACTCCTGAACATATGCACAAAAGATGCTCCAACATACAACAAGGACATTTGCTCAACTATTTGCTTTATCTGTAACAAGCTTTATTTGCAAATAACCGAGATGCCCCTCAACAGAAGAACAGATAAAGAAGCTATGATGCATATACACAGTGGATATGTGGATATGTGGATATATATACACACTACTCAACTATTAAAAATAAGGTATTCCTGATATTTGCAAGCAAATGTATAGAACTAGAAATAATCATCCCGAGTGATGTAACCCATACCCAGAAATATTGGCATGAAATAATCACTTTTAAGTAGATATTGGCCACACAATACAAGATAACCCCATTATAATACGCAGACATAAAGAAGCTAGTAACAAAGAGACCCTAGGAAGGCTGCCTAATTCTCATTCAGAAGTACAAATAAAATAGACACAGGAAGAGGCTGAATAGAAGGAACAGGAAGGGAGCCTACCATAGAGATCCTCCGAAAGACTTCATACAGCAGGGTATAGAAGCAAATGCTGAAACTAATACCTAAGCTTTGGGGTGGCACAGGGAGTCTTAAGGAAGAGTTGTAGCATAGAAGGATATGGAGGGGACAGGAGCTCCACAAATAGACCAATGGAGCCAACAAATCTGTGCTAGGGGTAAGGGGTGCTCCAGAGACTGATGGACCAACCAGTGATCATGCATGGTGAGGACCTTGACCCTCTTTTCAGATGTAGTAGAGAGGCAGCACAGTTTCCTTTTGAGTCCCTTAGTATGGAGATTAGGGACTATCTCTAACATGGACTCTGGTGCCCACTTGTTGATCACTTCTTCCTGGTTCTATGGCCATGACAGGCCACAGAGGAAGAGGATACAGACAGTACAGGCTAAGGTCAGATAATAGGTGAGCAGGACTCTCCCTTTCTGAGGACTAGGGGAGGGTTCATTGGGGACAGGTGATGGGACTGGGAAGCAATGAGGGAGGGTCCTACAATCAAGATGTGAAGTGAAAAAATTAAAATAACTTTTTAAAACACCCGAAAAAACTCTAGGGCTAGTTATGTTATTTGGTTTTAATCTGTTTAAGTTATTGGCCAGTAAATTTCCCATGGGTATATTTCTGCCTCTGTTTTTCTTTTTGTTGTAGTTGAACAAACATAAGATATTTTTAAAGTAAATTTTTAATAAACAAGTGTTTGTGGTTTAAGTTATGCTATTTGCTGCAAAGCATAATCTGCCAATAAAAATCAATGACACTGTTCTTACAAGTCAATTATTAGTTTCCCTGGAGCTTACTGAGCTTATTACTGAGAAGTTGGGTATTTTTTTTCTTTTCTTTTTAAAGCCAGCTCCTGTCCTCCATTTGAAATCATTTCCATATGAACCTCTTTACCAGGGCTACAACAAGTGATCCCAAACCTACCCTTACATAAGTGCTGCAATGGACTGTGTTATGATAGTTTTAAAACAAATAAAATTGGGAGAATGATGCATATTCTAAGCTCATTAAAACAGAGCACAACAAAGTTGTTATATTAACCTCCTCATGATTAATGAGCATATGAGGAGTGAGTCAGGCAGTGACTGAATCTGGGAAGTTATCACATTATTCTGGTGGCAGAATGATAGGTCAACTCTGTGTGTACATTGTACAGACAAAAGATGGGACCACAGAGATCCTCATAAGACTAGAAGGAACGAGCAGTACTAATTCTCACAGGGTAAAAGAATCATAATGATAATTTTAGGACAAATAAATAATGTGAAAAGGATCTAAGAGAATGGTTGATAAAAATTTTGAATTCATAGAAGAATTCATATCACCAAAGTAACTTTCTTGTAATAAGTAATGCTTTTAATTCTTCAGATGAATTTTACTTTTATAACTGAAATCCAACATATTTCAATTTCAGAAAAATCCTTTATTTTAAAACCATTAGTTAAGTTTTAACATCTTAAGATTAGATCAAAAGTATTCAATTTGATCTCTGCCCAATAAAAAGAAATCACTACACTAAAAATTTAGAAATCACTGCTTTAACTTTACCTTGAAAAGATACATCCATCAAGCATATGTTATTTCACTAACAACCCAATTCTCATGTAAAGACATGCTTCTAATAACAGAAATATGTGGTACTTACACATACATAAAAAAGCAGGCCAACTAACATGGAGCTTTCCTCCCTACCATTTCAGCTACTCAGAGCCATCTGTAGTCTGAAAGGCTGTGAGAGCATACCGCCCAAGGGCACATTTCATATATGCACTATTGGTCAATTTTCAATTCTGTACTTCTAAAGAGACCAAAGCTGGGAGGGACTGCATACTGCTTTGGCAGCCACCTGCTGAAGAGGCAGGACTGGAATTTAGCAACTGACTTTGGCTCTTGAGTCATGGTAACGTTTCAAGATGCCTTTATCAATACTGTAAGGTAGATACTGCAGCTATCAAAATAGGAAGTAGAATAAGAGAATGACTTACATGGAGTTTCTGAGAAAAGGTATGTGGTTCTGGGATCTAATTTTAGCACAATGGTGTCTAGAAATGAATGAGAAAGTATGAACTGAAGAAAATACAAATTTTTATTAAGTAGGAAGTTTGGTTTTAGCGTAAATTACATAGATCTGGCCTCCTCTTGTACTGAAGACAGCATTCCGTGCAGACAGACAAAATATCCCAGAATGTCCTCAAATGTCCCCTGGGGAGCAGTCTTCTGGAGTGGTGTTCCAGCTTCTGTCCCCTCTACCAGACAGACTAGTTAGTCCTCCTCACACAGAGAAGGCGTTTTGGCTCCAAGGCTACAAAAGTTTTGTTTGGTCCTGGGCCTCTGGCATTGACAACTAGCTCCACAAATCCCAAGTTATTATGTAAGAATATTTTGCATGTACCTTTTTCCCAGTAGGGTCCTTAACTTCTAAACTATTTTCAAAGAGAGCATGGACTCCCAAAATGACAGAGTATTTTTCTTGAGACAGTGTTGTGGAGCACACATCAGAGAGATTTTTGTTTTAAGCAAAGTTCATATCTACCTATCTATCTATATGTGTGTGTGTGTGTGTGTGTGTGTGTGTGTGTGTGT
>OU015745.1:128864506-128915571 GCA_907169655.1 Acomys percivali | reverse complement strand
GAAGGAAGGAAGGAAGGAAGGAAGGAAGGAAGGAAGGAAGGAAGGAATATGTATAATTAAATACAAAAGGTACCTGCGATGGCAGGTTTAAAGTTCTTGACTTATGAAGACTCAAACATTTTGAATTCTTTCATTTAACACTTAATTTCAATGCATTTTCTTTACTTCCCTGTAATTCTAAATGTTCTTTGATATAGCAACTTTTTATTCACAGTCTTCCAGTAATTTTAACTGGTACTATTAATCAAACTCACTGAAACACTGGTGGAAAAAAGCAGGAGACAAAAATATCTCACACCAAGTCTACTCTTGTGGACTTTGTTCTTTTACTACACAGATTTGTCATCTGTTTCAGAGAATATTCCCTAGGGGACAGATACATTATAAACCTTCATTTTGTTAATCATTCCTAAGTGGGTTTTCTTCATGTTCCCCATTACTATACTTAGTGGTAACTTTGTACTATTACTAGATGGGCTGGATGAGGAATGAGATAATGGTAATTATTAAAGGACTGTGTTAATTTGTAAAGTATAAACCTTTATCAACTTATAAAGTTTCATGAATTAAAGAAAGGTTGAGTAGCCTTAATGGAATAAAATAAAATCTCATTTCCTCTCCTTGTAACATGGACCTTTGTCTTTTGTTTATTGTTATTCAGATAGAGGAGTATGTGTAAAATAAAAAAGTTTAGGTATAATAAAAATCTTGGCATTGTACTTTGATTTTCAACTATGCAGAATACATCTTAAAAATCAAGCAGGTGACAAGTTAAATAGGCAATAGCAACAACAAAAATAGAACAAGAAAGCAAACAAATAAACAAAAGTCACTTTCTCAGTACTATCTCTTATCCTATTCTATAAAGGTGAAGTAAAATTTTGAGATTAATTATTAATTAAAATATTCATGTACGTAATAATTCATGCCTTCACTCATAAATGTATAAGAATCAAAATGAGGTTTTTTTACTGTTATAATATACTCTTATGGTATTCAGTCCTTTTCTGTCAGTCATGTTTTGACTGATTCAAATAATTAATAAGATAGAGGAGAACTACACTATTTAAAATATTTTACTTATAAACATTGTACAACAAGTTTTTATATTTTTATGAATTAAGTTCCATTCAATATTGGTTTTGAAAAGTTCTTGGAATTATATCTTGTGTTGTTATAATATCACATGAGCTCAGGTCAGAGAAATGCATACTTTTAAAAATAAATTTATGTAATAGCTAAAACTACCAAAGAAAATTCCCAAAGAAAATATTTGTTTCTTCTATGCATAGTTATGAATTATTTAGACTTATAACTAAAATTACAATTTAGAAATTGACTTTGCAATTATGGTTATCATGATATTGATTATAAGCACACATGCCTGGTGCCTTTTGTTCTTACATAGATATGTTTAAAAACTAAAACAAGCTTCTTAGAAGATTAAGCATAACAAAGGATTATCCTATAGAAGTTTTGTTGCTGGTGTGTGTGTGTGTGTGTGTGTGTGTGTGTGTGTGTGATATTTGCTTGTTTATTTTGTTTTGATGAAAGTGCTATGAGAAAACCAATGGACGTGGGGCAAAAGAGGTTTTTCATAGGTTTAGATATTCATAGAATAACAATGTTCCAGAAATTTAATGTAGCACAACATTCAATAAGGTTTTAAAATATATTTTATTAATTTATTCATATTACATCTCAATTGTTATCCTATCCCTTGCATCCTCCCATTCCTCCCTGCCTCCCATTTCCCCCTTACTCCCCTCCCCTATGTCTGTAACTGAGGGGGACCTCCTCCCCCTGTATATGCTCATAGGGTATCAAATCTCTTCTTGTTAGCCTGCTGTCCTTCTTCTGAGTGCCACCAGGTCTCCCCATCCAGGGTACGTGGTCAAATATGGGGCACCAGAGTTCGTGTGAAAGTACAGTTGAGTGGAGAGTGGGTCTGACTTTAATTAGGTTTTAAGTTAATTAACTAACATGTGTGGTAAAACATACAGAATACAGTTTGTTACTTTGAAAATTGTAGGAGAACAGCTTTGGGTGTTAAGAGCATTTGCTTTGTTTTGCAACCATAGACTTGATGCATCTATAGAATATTTTATTTTCCTGAAACAGCCCCGTACCTATGTTATTGTTAAACACACTCCATTTCACTCTGGGCATTACCCCTCACCAGCTACTAGCAATCCATGCTCTACTACCCTCTCTATAACTTTCACTGTAGTTCTTTTTGTAAATGAAATTCATTACAATGGGATTGTAAATTACTTGCCCTTTTATGAGTGTGTTTCTTTCTTGGTGTAATTTCATAGCTTGTCTTATAATTTCCTATTATTTAAAGACTGAATAATATTCCACTGTGTTTTTGTTTGCCTTTTGTTTTGTCTTTTACATGTTCTTAAATTGTTTCTACATTTTGGCTCCTACGATCCCTTATGAACCAGTATAGTTTGGCAATTATCCATTTGTTTTGTTACATTTTGCTATGCATTTAGAAATGGTGTGTTCTTATAGAAATGGATCAAATTACATGTTTTAAGTGACGGGTGATAAATTAGAAGATATCATTATTCTAATCTTTTATTTCTCATCTGTGTCTCTATGGTGGATGCCTCTAAGTAACTAGCACTATGGAATCAGACAATACTAAGAAATAGTATCCAAATTGTGGATAAGATAGGAAAACCAAACCAATAAACTAGTGCCTGCCACACCAACATTGCCATTTTCTTGACTCATTTATTTTATTTTTTAAAATTCTAATATTTTTACAGTTTCTCATAACCTATAAAATTAATTAATAATTTGTTCATGTTTTGAAATTGTAGCACTATATTTATCCCCTTTTTAAAATTCATGACCTATTTTTCATTAATTGTTACTATATCGTATATGTATTTGTACATACATGTATTCTAAATGCAATCTACTTGTTCGGTTTCAGGTTTACAGCATATATGTTTTCAAGGCTGACCATATATGGGGTAACAAATTGGTATGCTCTTTCTAATGAAAGACTATTTCTTCGACTTTCATCATTCCTTATTCACCTGTAGTGCTTTTTGTAGATGACTCTTGGACTTCCCCATGTCTACTTTGGTATGTCTTTTGTTGTCCTTGTTTAGGTCATGTTTAGGCAGTCATGTTGATGAGATTTCATATCTGTAGCTTCACAAAGTGTCTCGGAGACACATTTTTCACAGCAAACTTCCTGATCTTCTGGCTTTTAGCAATATTTCCTTTCTTCCTTCCACAATGTTCCCTTAGCATTAGGTACTGGAGGTTTTTGGTATTTTATGTATTCATTAGGACAGGATTCCATAATTTCCCTTTTTGACTAGTTGTAGTTGTATATAAAGGTCCCTCTTGCAAAAAAAAAAAAGTTATTTGAGTTTTTATGTACCTTTGGTGTGCTTGAGTTCTGAGATGTTCCTACTATCTCACAACTGCATCACCCTTATCAGCACCCTGAGGGTAGGTTACTTGTTTTAAAACAGAAAAGCGAAGACTCCTCTAGAGTACAATGACTTTTAAAGCAATGAATTAAAATTAATTTGAAGGTACATTGAGTCAGACCTAAGAAGTATTTCTAATACAGATTTATTATTTCCATTCTTGCAATAGGATAAATGAAAAGAAAATCAGATACGAAGGCTTCTAGAAGAAAGACTCTTTAAAACTCTAGTTAAAACAAATCTGTTAATTATCAAATATGCTTAAAAACTGAAGAATGCGATTTGGATTAGACTTTATGCATATGTTACATAGATCAATTTTTAATAATAATGTTAGCTTTAAAGTGTTTATGAGGTTATACATTATTTTTCTCTCCTGAAGGAAGTATTTTTTAGCTCTTTGTGTCCATATTCTCCTGTTAGCTTCTTTATTTTTTCTAGGGAAGTTTTTGTTTATCTTATTCTTTGCTTGTGCATTCTTTTATCTCCTTGTACATGGTTTCCTTCATGGGTTCTTGCTCCCAAGAAAACCCACTTCCAAGCAGAGATGGAATCCAAAATAGAAATAAGTCAGTAAATGAAAAATCCGTATTTTCTCAGAAAAGTCATTTGGTAATGTTTTGCTACAACACCCAAAATATTGAGAGTTAAAAATTTGGTTCACATTGTATTAAAAAAAATACACATATATCTTATTAAGAGAAGTCACAGACTCTTACCATTAAAACCAGAGAGACATATTTGATGTATTTTTCAATACTAAATTCAAATTATTTAATGGAAGTTATATTGATATAAATACAGTGTAAAAGATTCATTTAATCTCTAACTACAATGGCAGTAACTCAACGATAAAAGAGTTTGTATTCACAAATATGTTCTGAAAAATATATGTCTCATTGGTTTCAGTTAGAAAAATAATTGCTACTCACAATAAGTGCCAAATGTAGTAGTCTGCTCACAGGGATGTGATCTATGAGGGAAAAGTTTGAAAGAATGATTCCAAAAGAAATAGCAACTTCAGTACAGAAAATGAGAAATTCAAAAGTATTTTGAATTTCCTTCATCTGAACTCTTGTATTTGGGTATTTTAAATTCAAGCAGAGACTAACATAATCCACTAGTTATATTTGGGATTCCAAACACAACTGGATTATAAGAAATTCACCATTTAGAGAAAACAGATAGTTTATAATTTAGTACAAGCATATTTATGATAGTGGTCATGTAGAAAAGATGAAATTGTCTTAAAGATCAGAAAGATCAACATGAGCTGAGTGATCTTGAATGTTAGGAATGGAAGACCATTTCACCACTCAGTATGTAAGACTGTGTGGAAAATGAAAAAAGTAAAAAGAAATGAAGATGAAATGAAGTTAAAGACTGAGAAAGCATAAAAGTGATTTGAAACCATGCAAAATTAATGGGAATCTGAGACAACATGATAATAAAATTTACACTAGGTGGGAAAAAAAGAAAAAGAAACAAAGGACCAAAATGACTACAAAGCCAAGAAAAGCAAAGCAAAAACCAGTGCAAATGTTTGCAATGGGGAGCCTTGACCCAGGGTTTCATGAATTAACAGTGATTCTGAAAGGCCTGGCAGGGCTTCTACAGTTTGCCTTAGATCTTCTCAGCTCCTAACCTATGGTAGTGATCCCATTTCACAAAGAATTATCTTCCACTGACTGGTGGATTGCAACTCTTTCTAAGTCTTCAGGGGTGTGTTCCCAGAAGCAGAGCCAAAGAGTGTCTTACAATCAACCTGAGTGTTTTATAATTACATTTGAGAAAAAGTACGAAGGGAACACAGACCACATTCCCTGCCAGGTTGAAATCTATACTGAATTTCCCAAATATGATCAGATTCCAAGTAGCTGAGACACTTACATCAGAAGATGTAATGGGTGACAAATGGGGAGAAATGTGGGCTCTGTCTCAAAATTCATTGATAAGGGATTTGGAAAACAAAGAGATCTAGTGGGCACTGTTAGGTCTTTCCCATGATGTAAATCAGAGAGCTATTCTCATCATTTTGAGTAAGGCAAGTAACTCCTGAAACCGTTTCTTAGTCACACAAGGCCTCCCATAGCATGATTAGATCATTAGGTGGATGATCTCATCAGCATCGATTGCTGGTTCAGAAGTATAGTGGGTTTCTTCTCCAAGGAGAGCTTGCCCGACAGGTTCACATATTTTCTTACCTGAACGAATATCTTTACCCTATGTCATATAAGTGTCCTTCCTCCTTGGAACAGAGTTGCTGGTAGATTATTTATCATTCAGAAAAAGTGTACTCTCTATGACCTTAAGCTTTTACAGTAAGAGTACCTTAATCAAATCCTCATTTTGGGGTTCAAAATAGAGAGATTTGTTTCCTTATGCTGTTTTCCTGAAATTATTGCTTTCAACTGGCTTCTTTGTTAATTCTGAGGTTTGGACTTTGTTCCTTTCCTGGGTATGTGTTTCCTTCTTTTTTTGTTTTCAAATTTATTAATCACAGACTCAATGTAAGCCAAATTTGTGCCTACCATATTCAAATGTATGTAATTATATTATTATTTTGCCAGATTAAGTCACAAAAAGATAACTACACAAGTCATTTCTTTTTTCTTTAACACTGAGGTACAACACTTACCTGAAAACATAACCACAACTTATAGAACTGTCACATCAATGAAATACTATAGTTTCATTTGACTTAATACAAAGGTTGATAGAGATGTGAACATGTTATTAATAAAATGATATTGGAAATATATTTACAAAGTTAAAATATGAGCTCAGGAACTGTAAAGTTTTTCAGCATATGTGAATATTTCCCATTAAAATCAGGGATTACTTTATATACCTAGATATATTTAGGTTAGGAAATTGAGAGCTGGGAATTCATGTATGGTTTAGAAGATGGGTAATTTTATGCTGCTCTTTCATAAAGCAAAATTGTGAAGCTGAACCAAGTGACATGAAAGAAATCACCCAAACTACTTAAACAACCATAAAATAAATGATATTTTTTTACTTTCTTTTACTTTTTCATTTGCTTAGAAATAATTCTATTTAAAAATCTTATTTATTTATTTATTTATTTACTCTGTGTGTGTGTGTCTGTGTGCATACAGATAACATGAAACAACATAAAATATTTGCGTTTTTCAGAGAATGACTTGCAGGAGTAAATTCTTTCCTTCCATCATGCAGAGCTCAAGAATCAAACTTTAATGATCAGGCTGGGCACCAAGGTGTTTTACCCAACTACTCATCCAATTGGTCAGTTATTTTACTTCAGATATGTTTGTAGAAGAATTTAATATCACTGTCATGAAAAATTGAGAGAATAAACGTGAAAACATATATTTCCAAAGACATGCGAAATAGTTTTAAAATTAAGAACAAAACAAATATACTGAGGAGTGATTGTTCTGATCTCAGTGATTTTCTTCTCTTGTTCACAAAGAAAGATTTCATCACTTATCTGTCTGTTAATGTCACCCAAACAGACAAAAGGAAATTATGAATTTCCCACAATTGTTTTAGTGCCTAAAATAAAAAAATAAAAAAATAAAAAATAAAAAAATGTAGATTATGGTTAATTCAGCAACTTTTCATTTTAATACAGTAAAATAATGTACATGCAGATGAGTAAACATTATTTAAGTCTTAGTTTTCTGTATCCATCATTTCATATGTTGCAACATTTTTCTGCTCAGTAACAACAAAACCCAATAGTAGTATCAATAAAATAGTAAATAATATTTTAGCAACTACATATAATAAAACAAATCTCAAGTCATCTTGTTTCCATACCTATAATTTTACTCTCAGGAATTTCAGCCACTTAATCATCTTTCTCTAGCTAAATTCTGATCATCACTCCACGATGTCACCATCCTGTGATCACTGATGCTCTCATTTCTCCAGATCTGCTGCAACATTAAATCCCAAGGGGGCTTTCCTGCTCTTCCCTATATTATCTACAGCTGCAGGGATTCTTTTTTATTGTTCTGCTTCTTTCTTTGAAACTATAATATAATTTTTGTAATTTTTTTTCCTTTCCTTTCTCCAAACTCTTCCTTGTTCTCTTTAAAATTTATGGCCTCTTTTTTATTTATTGTTGTTACATACATGTATGTATATATTCCTAAACAAATTGGCTCAGTCTACTTTATGTTCTTGTGTGTGTGTGTGTGTGTGTGTGTGTGTGTGTGTGTGTGTACATTTTCAGAATATTGATAACTACAAGTTGGTATGTTTTCCCTGATAAATACTATTCCTCCTTTTCTAAGAATTATTTAATTGTTTATAGATCTTTGTGTAGGACTGAAGAATCCTGGACTTAGCCTGTCCACAGTAGCATGAGGATATTTTCTACAACTCACTGAAACTGGGTGAGATTCAACATTTTTCTTTGCCATCTGTTCTTTCAGTTATGGGCTGTCACAGCTTTAGCAATATCATTGTAAGGTTATGCCACATTTTTGCCTGCATTTGAATCTCATTTAAAAATCTGTGTCCAAAATCCAACTGATAACAGTAAAATTTTGAAATGTTGGTATTTTTTCAAGCATAAGTACTTGAAATATTAAATGAAGTCATTGCTTCAAATTTTCTCTGTTCTTCTATCTAATAAAATTTCAGAAAAAAATTTAAAATGGTTGTTCATCTTCTATGTTACACTATTGATTTTTCCTGATATGTCCATTTCAGATGAATAATTATTTTTCAACTTATACTAACTCTTTTTTAAGAATTAATGGTGAATTTAATTTACATAATATGTCTTTTGGAATATATCCTCAGATTAAGAGGAAAATATTTCTCTGATTAATCTTCAAAATATTTTCCTCATTTTATATGAGTGAGGCTTATATTATAAATTGCATATTAAGTCTCTGTTGCAACTTTCTAATTAACATGGAAAATGGGGCTTGTGTAGCTAATGTTCTCTATGTCTTTATATAATAATTTTCTTTTAATAATTGTTTTGATATTGACAATTATGAATTGATATTTCTATAATATCAATCCATTAATACAGGTTCTCAGTAATGAAATGTGAGTAAATCCATAATTCTCATAATATAATCTTGAGTCACTTAATGAAATCATATCTTGAAAGAGTTGGTTTTCTTTTTCTAATCTCAATGTTGTTCTGAGAGCATCACTATTTTTATAATGAACAAAAGGTTTATTGTATTTCCAGGTAATATGCATTTATGGAAAAATCATCATATCTATGGTAGCTAATTAACAAGATATATTTTAACAGAAAATGTTTGAATATAAAATGTTATCAAGCAGGGTGCCGTGCATATGCCTATAGTCCAAGCATTTGTGGAGGCAGAGGCAAATGGATCTCTATGAGTTTGAACCTAGCCTGGTCTACAAAGCAAGTCCAATATAATCAAGGAAATCCAAAAAACCCTGTCTCAAAAAATTTCAATTTGTATTTAAGTAAATGGTGACTTTATTTTGCCATCTTCAATAGAAATGAATATAGGAAACATGGTTAATAATTCTCTTCAAGGAATTTGCTATGCACCATACTCACAAGCACACATACTTGCATTTATGTAGACATATTTAACATACATATGAAATTAGGAAATTGTATAATGAAAATATAACATTTTTTTTTCAGAATGGAAGACATATAATTGAAATTACACCTTATTCTGCATGGGCTTCTGTTAATATAGACTAGTCACACCAGAATTTTAAAATGTTAACAAAAATAAATTGCTCCTACTGTCAAGTGTATGTAATGATGTATTGGTTAAATGTTATTTGAAACTCATTTTAAACATTGTAGGAAAAACCACAGATAAACATATATTATTTCATAAATATACTAGCTGATACCTTTTTTAGTCTGAGAACTAATGTGTATGCTGATATATGCACTTGCCTCAGGCTGGGAAAAAAGCCCAGTGGTAAGTTTACTGTGGTATGGATGAACTGGAAGGTCATCTTTGTCATCCACAGTGAATACTTATCAATATTTTTGTTGGGAAGAAATGAATTTTAGCATTCACAATTGTCTCCATTTCGCTTCCTCCTTGCTTATAATAATAAAAGGCTATATGTTTTTATAAACATTCTTTATAAAATTTTATAGCGACATGAAATACACCTGCATATGTATATGTATACACACACATGTATGTATGTGTGTTTGTGTGCGTGTGTGTTATTGATCCCTTCTACATCCCATTACATAAGCATGTACCCTGTGTTCTGAAGTTTCATAGAAAAATCTTTTATATGTTTGTTCATTTCATGAATTTACAAAATGTTTAATTTTCTTAAATTCAATTTTAACTTCACAATTACTCAGGATTTATATTTAACTAAATTGTTTATAATTAAAATTAATTAGACAGGACAAACTTAAAAATAATTTTATGAACTTAATTTTTGAATTTTGATTTACATCTTATCTTCTTGTAATGTGAAGTTCTATATTATAAATCACTAAAAACTAATTTTGTCCTACCCAATATAATTTTAGATAAAGTAAATCCTGTTTTACAATACTTTTAAAACATAATTTGTTTTTTTCCTAAATTCTTTTACTTTTATACCAAACTTAAAAGACTGAACTAATAGTTAAGTTCTTTATGGTTGTCCTTGGGTACCTATGTGAAAGAGAGCATGTGTCAATGGTGAGGAGAATAAATCACGAGGAGAATAAGGATTATACACAAAATAACTATACAATTCATCCAAACGTGATCTATTTGTTTATGGTACTGATTAAGACGAGTGATGCCAGTAGAAATCCAGTGAAATCAACCTGCTTATGGACAACTGACCTAAGAGAATCTAGTTGCTGCAGAATAGGAACATAAATTCTAATATCTTGTATTTTTAAAATTTATTTCTGAGAATTTCATACACGAGTACTGTATATACATAATTTCCAGCTTGCTGCTTCCCACTCTAGTTCCTCTCAAGTCCTTTTTATTTCTTCTCAAATATATGTATTTATTTTCTTTAGTTATTGCTATGTATGTTTCCATACATATTGCTATAAACATATATACCTACATCTTTATGTATCTATCTCTATATATCTGTGTCTATATCTATGTACATACACTGAGAGAGGCAAAGACAGAAACAGTTAAAGAAGACTATTGAGTTCATTTAGTGTTGTTTGCACAGAAACATGTTTTACTCTGACAGCTTGGGATGAATACCTGGTTAGAGGTTCATCCCTGGAGAAGACAGACCTTCCTCTAGCAGCAGACAGTACTAGCCTGTAGCTCTTCATTTATAAGTGGGGCATTTTGAGATTTCCTCCCATACTTCTTGATATCTTAACTTCTGTGATCATTGTCCAGGTACTGTTTAAGTAATATTTTGATTTATAGGCAAAGTTTCATGCCACCTGTAAAAGAGACTACATACAACACATATCCTTGTTCTTTGGATCTTAAAATTTTCTTGTTCCACCTCCAGTAATGTTCTCTGAGCCTCTGGTTTAGGGATTGGATTGTAGATATATTAGTGTGGCTGGACAGCCCGTATTCAGTTGTTCTTTGCATTTTCAACAATTATGGCTTGAGGAGGAATGAGAGCTACACTCATCTGATGTATGAGGATATATATTTTAAGTGCAGTAGAAATTTCACTGACTTAGGAAAGTTTCAGCAGTAGGTTATCCTTTGGGCTCCAAGGCCCCCATGACCTTGGGTGTTTGGCTAATTACTTTGAATTAATTGCATAGAATTGCAAATCATATAGTTTGATTATGATAAGTGATTTGGAATCATAAACCTATGTACAGTTACCTCAAAGAAATGTCAAGAACTTAGGAATTTTCAAATACACTCATTGATAACAACAAAAGAAAAGACTTGCTTCCATTTTCTCATAGACGATAAATAGGTATGCCCCAAGAGTCTATGTGTCACTCAGAAGACAGAGGCAAGTTGACCTCTGTGAGTTCCAGCCCAGCTAGATCACATAGTGAGTTCCAACCAGCACCCAGCCTGATACTTACATATAAAGCCCCTGTTTAAAGAACTATAAAGAGAGAAAACAAAATACAAAATAAAAATTGAAAAAGAGTAATGCTTTGTATGCATCCATTTTAAACATAGATGAGAAAGTGGCTTTTCTTCATTTTACATTTCAGGGGAGCTTTTGCTCTCTGCTATACATTCCAGGCTAATTTAGACTTATATGTATAATCTTTAATGATGTGCAAGGACCACAAGAACTCAGTAATTACTTTTCTCTAATGGTATATTTTAATCATATTTTAGCTATGTGTGAAAAGGAAGCAATCTAAATGACTTGTGCCTAAAAAAATAAAAAAGTCAGAGACTTCCTATGTCCTGGGGATTTCTCAAAAGGTGACTAATTAGCTATTGCCACAAATTCACCAATCCTATCTCAATTTTTATAGTATTTTTGAAGAGAAATTATAATTTTCACAAATGTATTTAATAAAATGAAAATTCAGAAGGGCAAAATTTCCATTTTCTTGAATATTAAACATTATTTCTTAAAACTTATCTAAAACACATGAGATTTTCTTTTATAATATTTCTTTACTTGATTTCACAAAGAACTGAAAACTTGTGTTTTACTGTCAAGTTGGTAATATTCCAGTTTCCTTGAATAATTATCTTCAGTTTATTTACAGGAATAAAATAAAATTTTGAATTCCTTCCTCACAAATTATTAAGCAAACTCATAAGATTTTTTGTATAAGTTAAAATGTTTATGAGTATTTTTAAGAACTATGTTCAAAGTGTATTTTGCTGAGGAACACATACTGAATTGTAAGACTTTTAAGTTTTGGCATGTTAATAAAACTTTTTCAGTTTCTTAAAATAATCCAAAGTGGCAGATGTCTTCCAAACCCTAAGACACTCCAGCTGTTAGCTTAGATTACTATACCCAGCAAACCTCTCAAATGGAGAAAACAAGGTATTCTAAGACAAAATCAAATTTAAACAACATCTCTCCATGAATTTAGGCCTACAAAACTCCATTCCAAAAAGGGTAATTACATCCAAGAAAACACAGTAAGAGATTTATCCTACACCAGCAAAAACAAAATAGGGGAACACACACACACACACACACACACACACACACACACACTCCAAATAACAGGAAGTAATAATAATAATCATTATCATTAATATTCCTCAGCATGAATGGCCTAATATCCAAAATATATAAAGAACATAAAAAATTAAACACCAAAAAATCAAGTATCTAATTATAAGTATTGTACAGAGCTAAAGTGAGAAGTCTCAAAAGAGAAAACTCGAATGGTTAAGAAGCACTTAAAGAAATGCTCAATGTCCTTAGTCATCAAGGAAATGCAAATCAAAAAGACTCTAAAATTTAATCTTATACCCATCAGAATGGCTAAGATCAAAAACGCAAGTAACAGCACATACTGGCATGGATGTGGACAAAGGGGAACTGTCTTCCATTGCTGGTGGGAGTGCAAAGTTGCACTATCAATTTGGAAATCAACCTGGAGGTTTCTCAGAAAATTGGAGACTTTAAGATCCAGCTATACAACTCCTGTGCATATACTCAAAATATTCCCCACCATACAATAAGGACATTTGCTCAGTTATGTTCAGTGCAGCTTTATTTGTAATAGCCAGAAACTGGAAACAACCCAGATGTCCCTCAAAAAAAATGGGTAAAAAAAATTGTGGTACATTTACACAGTGGAATACTACTCAGCTATTAAAAACAAGGAAGTCATAATTTGCAGGCAAATGGATGGAACTAGAAAAGTCCTTCCTGAGTGAGGTAACCCAGACCCAGAAAGATACACATGGTATCTACTCATTTACAAGGAGATATTAGTCATATTGTACAGAATAAACATAATATAATTCACATACCCAAAGAAGCTAAGTAACAAAGAGGACTCAAAGGAGGAGGCATTTATCTCACCAGGAAGAGGAAGTAGAATAAACAGAGGAAGTGTTCAACAAGAGGGAAGAGGAATGGACGTAAGTACTGAGGGGAAGGAGAAGAGGGGTCTGATGTGAGGAGAGGGAGGGACAAGAGGCCACGGGAATTGCAGAAAGAAGAGAAATTGTGTCCTGAGGCATCTCTGAGACATGCTGGAGACTTAAGACAGAGCAGATTCTGGGAGATAAAGGGGGTAACTGTAACTGATACTCCTAGCTGTGGGGGTCATGGAGACCAAACTGGCCACATTCTAGCTAGGCAGGACGTTTAGTGGAGGTAGAGGAACTCCAACCCACTCACAAAACTCACCCAAAGTTTACCCTGCCTACAAGAAATGCAGGGATAAAGATGGATCAGAGACTGAGGGAATGTTCAGCCAATGACTAGTTCATTTTGAGACCTTCCCCATGGTAGAGAGCCAACCCATGACACTATTAATGATACTTGGCTATGCTTGTATATAGGAGGCTAGCATAGTTGTCCTCTGAGAGGCTCCACACAGCAGCATATTGAAACAGAAGCTCAGACTCACTGCCAAAATTGGGGTGGAGCTCATGGAGCCTTGTGGGAGTGTGGGGAGAAGGACCTGGAGGGGACAAGAACTCCACAAGAATTCCAACAGATTCAATTAACGTAGGCCCACAAGGACTTTCAGAGACTGAAGCACCAACCCAAGGGCATGCTTGGTCTGGACCTGGGCCCTCTACATATATGTAACTGAGACTCATCTTGGGTTTCATGGGAGATCCCTAGAAATTGTAGTAGGGGATGTTTCTGAAACAGACCCTGTTGCCTGCTATTGTATCACTTCTCTCTAGGAGGGGTGTCTCAGCGGAAGAAGGTGTGCTCAGTTCTGATGAGATGTGATGAGCTGGAGTACGTTAATACAGAAGAGTGTGTGCTTCCTTTTTCTGAGAGGAAGGGGAGGAGGTAAGGAGGAAGAAGGCAAGATTGTGGGCCAAGGAAAAGACAAGGGAAGGGTCTGCGTTTGGGATGTAAAATAAATAAATAAAATTGTAATAATAATAATAATAATAATAATAATAATAATAATATAAAATAATTAACAATAATAATGACAACACAACAACAATAATAATAATTTAGTCCAGTGTTCTCCAGGATATCTAATCACACTGTGAACCCCTAGATTGTGTTATTCACTGGGAAAAAATGTTTATTTGTGTGGCTTAGCCTTAGCACACACCATTAATACAAAGACTTTCTGCTTGAATAAATAAAATCAAGCATAGGTCAAGAGGTGGAGCAAGCAAACAGTTTACAGGGAATGAACACAGGAAAAACAGAGAGAGTAAGACGCAGTCAGAAAGATGGATAGATAGAGAAATACATAGGAAGGAGAAGGGGACCACACAATGAGTTTGCGTGTTTCTGAGAGGTTTGGGGAAGGAAGCTTCCTTTTCCTTTTAGGATGTCAGCTGAGGAGCAAAGTCAACTGGTTGCTTTCTCTGCCTCTCTAAGCTAGGAGGCTGTACCTCAGCATTTGGCTTGTGGGTGTGTCTTGGTAAAATCAAACAATTGACATTTTGTTAAAAAAAAAAAAAAAAAAAAAAAAAAACACCAGAGTAACTAACCTGTTACAAATATACATTTACTGTTAGTAACTTGTGTGTTTTCTGAGGTCATCTACGTAAACATTTATCAATAACAATGATGCCACTAACAAAAATAACAATATATGTTTTTCTTAGAATTTCACCGAATGCTTCACAACTCCTTTGTAAATCCCTTTGCTAGACAATGTAGTCTCTGGTAGTACTTTTTTAATGTGAGGTAATTAAAAATCAGGAATACCGTTTGCTTTTTGAAAAATTTACTAACGTCAGAAGTGGGTTGTAAATTAAAATAATTATTGTTTCAAATAATTACCATGTTTTCTTTATTTCATTTAAATGTAGATTTACTTCCTTACTTTGCCTTATTAACAAATAGGTTTATTTAGTTCAGAATATCAAACAAAATTCTAATTTTCCCTGAGAAATGAAAATAAATTGAATATGTAAGTCCTAAGACAAAAACTACTATGATTCTAATAATTTTAAGTTTTCATTAATGTTAAGGAGTTGTTTCTGTGTTACACAAAGATATAAGGGATGCTAAGATGGTATTTTGAAATAATTAGACAAGATCAAGAATCATACTGAAATTTGAAGAATGGTGTTATATCTCTTCTTTTACTCTATATAACTGGGTTGTTATTATGGGCTTTAAAGATATTTCTACCTTCATATATCTATTCTGAGCAGGAACTTGTGGGCTGATTGGAATACCTCTTGTAAAGAAAACATATAAGCTACAAAATTGTTTAGAAATTGGGGAAATATCTGCTACATTGCTACAAGATCCAATTCCATTCATCAATGCCAATTGTTTAGATCAAGGTTGAAGGGCACATGAGATTCATTGTGCAATCTGTAAACCGAACAACACTTGCCATTTACTTTTCCAGTTTTGTACAAAAGCTTAATTTTTTTCCTTTGTATTTTGAACATATTTCTGACAAGCATTATTGTTTTGATTGTGAGCCTATTACCAAAAAATAAACAAAGATTATTTGATTTTAGAAATATATTAATTGTCTGAAAAGCATCAAATACATTAGCAATTCATGAAATTAGAGAATAAGGGTGTATTCTTCCTAAAATTCAAGAATTTTTTTTTTAGAAAGAAGGAAGACAAATTGCCTCTGGTTTTACTTCACTGATATTTTTTTCTCTAACTCAGGGTGATTCATATCAATTCTTCATTATTGCCTCTGAATCATTGTCACATCTGCTAGACAGAAAAATAATTTTAATAAGTTATTTAATAAGAGTAACAAGGAAAATTCTGTTATTGTTTCTTGGGTAGAAAATTTCCCCAACTTTTCATCTTTGAGAAGTATGCTAAATCCTATTTACCATATTTGGAGTTGTTTTCAAACAAACAAACAAACAAAAAACAGTATCTAAAAGGATAGTTGAAATACTCTTACCAGTGTAAACTCTAAAATGGTTTAATTTTGTTTTTCATTCCTCGTAGTAATATAATTGCTTTGATCCAAAACAAGGATTAAGAAAAGGAAGTGGAGAGGAGGATGTAAGGGCATAGTTTGATGTTCTGTTTCTGTTGTTGTTGTTTCTATTTGTGATGAGTAACTCACTCTAATTGAATGTAACTAACACTATTAAACTAACCCCTTTGGCTTTTGCATTTCAAAAAGAGCATTTCATTTTCAAATGTATTTGAAATGTACAAATACATTTCAAATGTATTCAAATTCAAGTTGAAAATAGATACTGATTTTCTTTTTTCTTTTTTTTTATTAATTTATTCTTGTTACATCTCTATGGTTATCCCATCCCTTGTATCTTCCCATTCTTCCCTCCCTCCCATTTTCCCCTTATTCCCCTCCCCTATGACTGTTCCTGAGGAGGATTTCCTCCCCCTGTATATGCTCATAGGGTATCAAGTCTCTTCTCGGTGACCTGCTGTCCTTCCTCTAAGTACAACCAAGTCTCCCCCTCCAGGGGACATAGTCAAATGTGAGGCACCAGAGTATGTGAGAAAATCATATCCCTCTCTCCACTCAAGTGTGGAGACTGTCCTGTCCATTGGCTAGATCTGGGTAGGGGTTTAAAGTTTACTGCCTGACTTGTCCTTCATTCAGAATTTTAGACGCAACAAGATAGGAAAGATATTTTCTTCAAGGATGCCAAATACAAATAGCCAAAACACTATAAATAATTCCTAATTGTTTCATGGTTCTTCTTGCTGTAGGTAGTTTACTGTAGATATGTATAATAATATAAGTGTATATGTAAAATAAGAAAAATAATAAAAAAAAAGAAAGGAAAATTAGCTGGAATTTCTGTCCCTGTTGATTAATTTTTCCAGTCTTAAAACATTCTACATAGGCTGCTTGAAGAGAAATCTTATCAGTTGTGACATCCAACAATTTTCAAGTGTTAAATATTCAAAACCCAATGTTCTTGTTATCTAATACCAAAATGTCAGCTCTAAAAATACACAAACAAGTAAAATTATGTATACTGAGCATGTTGATTTAAGGATAAAGATTTATATACATATACACATATAACAACAATTAACTAAAAAAGAGGTCATGAATATGAGTGATAGTAAGAGAATTATACTGGAGGGTTTGGAGTGAACAATGGGAACGTGTAAATGAAGCAATTATATTACAATCTCAAAACATAGAAGTATTAAAATGACAAAGCCAACAACATTGAAATGTATACTTTTGCATATTTTATATTTATACATATTGTCTTTATGCATGAATTTATTTATAAATTAAATAGAACAAAATTTGGATTAATAAGAATGATTATAATATTAGGAAGATCACTGAATGCTACTACTATTATTCTGCTTAATGGGCATTGTATTAAATGATTTATAATGACTTTTAGTTATATCCATAGAGTAATGAAAAACAAAAACTTTAACCATATATCTTTAATATGCAGTAGGTGCTGATTATCACAGTGACTCAAATTGGCTAGGTGCAGAGAATAAAGGACAGTGAATTGTTCAGCTATAAATTAGACATCTATAGCCCAAATCTCTTCTAAAGGCTCAGGGATCATTTCAGAAGGTAAAGTAGAAAAAGTGTGAAAACCAGAGGCTGTGAGTGTGTACAATGAAGCAGTGCCTTCTGGACACAGGAGAGAGTCTACACACATAACCTCACATGACAGCATAAACAATAATCTTAAGCCAGACTAAATCTTACATGGAGATGAAAGGTAAGTACAATCCCCTCATAGCAAAGGAGCTATTGGCCATTGACTTCTGCGGGAAAAGGGAGAGCACACCACTCTCAACTGGACGGCTACACACGCAAGAGTTTATAATCTTATTGGTGGATAGAAATATAACCAAAGGAAACAAACCAATCAACCAAAAAACAAACAAACAAAAAGTAGTATGTAAACGTGTAACAAAGGGTGTTGTGGGATGGATAAATACTATTAAAACACATTGTACAAGTTTCCCAAGGAACTTTTAAAATAATTCTCTTTTGGCTCTCATATTGAAAAGTTCTCTCTTTTTCTTACATCTGTGCCCACTACTTTTTAAAGCAAGGAAGCTATCCAGGTATTTGTTAGAGCCACTATGAGACAGTTTATAATTTTTTCAGTGGCAGGACACAGCAGAATGTTACTGCAGAGAACTAAAGCAAACAAGATAGAGAGGCCCAGGGTCACTTGAGCAGCATTATCAGCAAGCACTGCAGTGCTGCCCCAAATCTGCAGCCACCAAGGCAACAGAGTAAGCAGGATGTGCTGTGTGAAAGGCAGGTGGCATCCCAGGGCCACCCACAGTTTCCCAGCACAACATATAAAACATACAGTCCTTCAGAGTTACAAATGATACAAAGGGAAGCAGGCAAAGCCAGTTCTAGAACAATCTCCCAGTCTGGTTACACCTGCCTCCCCTTCCCCATCTATGGAACCCTCCGTGTCTGGGCTGTCTTTTCTCAACAGGCATCTTGCAGGTGGGCTGTATCGGTTTCAGCTGTCTGCAGCTGCCCTGCCAATGACCAGCTGCACCTCCTCTCATCACAGGTTTATGAGTGGAAGTCAAACGATTATGATTTGGGTTTGATTTAACAACATTTTCTTTCAATAAAAATCAGCAAAGATATAAAAAAAGAAATTAAAGAATAGCAAATAAATAAATTTAAAAGAAATTTATTCAATGGCAATCAATTTAAATATCATTAAATAAAGCCCCATAGAGTCAATACAATGTTTCTGAAAATTTTTTACAAGGATCTCCTTAGTATTACTTGTGAAATAGGAAGATATTACATATGTAATATTGAATTTAACAAGTTAATTGTTGACATTGATATGTGCAAATTGAAAGTGAAGTCTCTTGAGGGTATATTGAGGTTGTATGTACACATTGTGAAAAGTGTGCATAGCATTTTCAATTTATTATACTTTGAAGTGCTCAATAATAAGAATTATTTGCCTAGTGATTAACAATCAATGAATGGTAGCTGGAAATGTTAAATATCCATCAATACACAAAGAAACTGTGCAACTAAGAAAATGATTAGATATTGCACAGCTTGTAAAATATCTCAGTATATACTTCTATAAGTTAAACTAGTATAACACATAGTATAAGTGATCAATACCCATCTGAATGTAGTCTTTATTATTTTAATGCCTATATGTGTGTTTGTGCATTAAAATCACACACAGACACACACAGACACACACAGACACACACACACAAGCTGAAAACTGAATAAACTATAACGGAGAGACCAAATAGCTTTCGAAGTGACACAGTACAAATTTTACCAAATACTCTTCCTTAATTAGCAATAATAAATCTACAAATGTTAGAAATAAATAGGAAGATTGAGAATTATTCAAAATAAATATAGCAAGCAAAATAGCAATCATACAAAATATATGAAATGACTATGGGTGGAATAGCCTTTCTGTCATGAGCTCTTCTTTCTAAATCTCATTCACTTAGGATTTTCCTCCCTAAGATGAGAGTTTCTATTATGTAATGATGTGGAAACAAATAATTTTGGGTTCCTAATCATTTCTGCCTAGGCTCATTCTTGGAACAAAGTTCCCCTGATATGGGAATATGATCAAGGTGAGATTATCTGTGTGTGTCCTTATGAATACTCGAATACTAACTCATACGGAGAGGCATCACTATTGGAAACTCTTCTACAGCCTGACATCTTTACTGCTCAAGAGAAATGTGTAAACAAAGGTCTCTTTATACAAGAATTGTTAAACTCATTAATACTTTGTTGCTATTTTCGTACTCATTTATGCTACTAAAGTTTCTCTTAGAAAATATATTCAAGATGGAATGAGTGTTCACCTGAGCCTTTAAAACCAACTAGGATTTTTCCATACAGGGGACAATATAACATTTGCTAACCTCAATCCAAAATACCAAAACATAAGTGATTGCATATTCATTTTGGGGGGTGGTTGGTCTTAAGCTATGCATATGTCCTCCAAAATGAATCATGTTTGATTAAGAGTACTTTAGTTTGTACTACAATGTTATAGTCCTTAATAAACACTACCTGTGAATATTAATTTTGTTATAAACTTGAATGGATTAAAAATTATCTAGGAGACACACCACTGAGTATGTTTCTAACTGTCTTTCTAACAGCAGATGAATGGCTCTCATTGGAGTATGGTGTGGCACTATCCCATGAGCTCTACACTCAGAATGAAAAAACAAACAAACAAATAAACAAACAAAAAAACAGACAAGGGACTTCAAGCTGGGGACCAACATTCTCTGATTTCTGACTGAGCCTGTAATATGACCAGCTTTGTCATACTCCTGACACCATTATTTCCTTATTGTAATAGACAGTATATATTTAAACAGCAAGGCAATGTAAACCCCAGGTCTTTACGTTCCTTTCATTGTGTATTGTGTCACAGCAATAATGAAAAATAATTAATATATACCTCCCCCTTTCATTATCAAACAGGCGGTATTTATGTATGGAGCTTACCTTCTTTTCAGTATTCAATTTCTGCAGCTTCAATTCTGCCAAATTCCATAACTAAGTAGTTGGTATCACCTCCTGTTTTGTGGTCTCTTCCTGCATGATTGCCACTTGCGTTGCAAATATTGCATGATACTTTCCACACACTCAACTTAATTCTATGAATCAGTTCGGATACTGAAAATATGTACACATTGTCCTCTCTCCCTGTACTTTGCTTCCTAAACTGTAAAGTGTTATGGCTAAGTAGGTCATCCACAAAATAGGCAACTTTTAGAAAAAGAAATTACCAGCTTTGTGTTATGAAATAATTGCTAATACTCAAAAGACAATAAGAGATAGGAGAGAGAAAGAGAGAGAGAGAGAGAGAGAGAGAGAGAGAGAGAGAGAGAGAGAGAGAGAGAAGTCAAGAATGATTCTGAAAGATAACAGTTAATGCAGGGAGTTGGGAACTTTGAGCTCAGGTACTAATTTGTATCCACATAGGACCAATCAACACTGGTCAGATGTTTGATGTGTAAAATATTTACGTGGCCCACACAATTTCACTGAAATAGAATGAAGAACTGGTATTTGGCTCTAGACACCCAACACTAAGTCCTCAGCACAAAGGATATTTATTTGCTCCAGAAAGACAAAGGGTAGGGAATAAAAACAAGAACAGGAGATAAGGGACATAATAGAAGGGGGAAAGATTAAGGGGTATTTATGGTGGAGGGACAAAAACTGCCTCTGGATAGAAAACAGATGGCTGTAGAACATAGACAAATTGCAGCTTAAAATGGTAAGAGGTTAACCTATACTATATGGTTAATATCCACTTATAAATGAGTACATACCAAGTTTGTCTTTCTGGGTCTGATAACCTCCAGACCCAGAGAAGGCAAGGTGAGCCCAAGAAAAGATGCTTCAGTTTCACTGAGAACAACAAATACAATAACCATCTGAGTAGATGGAGGGAGGGTGAGGGGTGGGGACGATAACTATGGTGGAGATCAAAGTGAGTAGTGAGAAAAGGAGGTGGGCTGAGGGACTAGATATCAGTGGGGGACATCCCTGGGACAGGGGCAGCTCCTGTTCATCTATGGGAGTGACCCTAGCTGAGATTCCAAGCAACAGGTATTAAGGAGCATCTCCTGTAGCCAGGTGATACTCCCTGCACAGGGAGGGGGACGCTAACCCAGGGGTAAAACCTTCAACATAAATGTGTCTTGTCTACAAGAAGTGTAGTGTTAAACTTGGAACAGAGATTGAGGGAATGGCAAACCAGTGACTGGCCCATCTTGAGAGCCTCCCTACAGGAGAGGTCTGACCCCTATCACTATTAATGATACTCTCCTATGCTTGCAGACAGTAGTCTATCTTAACTGTCTTCTGATAGGCTTCATCTGGCAGGTACTGGAGACAGATGTAGAGACCCAGGTCCAAACAATGAGCCAAGCTCTGGGAGTGCTATAGAAGAGTGGGAGGAAGGATGGAAGAAGCCAGACAGGTCAACGACAGCACAAAAAGACTTAGAGAGTAAAATAACCTTGGCACATGGAGACTCACAGAGACTGAACCACCAACCAAAGAGCATGCATGGACTGAATGTATGCCCACTACATATATGTAGCAGATATGCAGCTTGGTCATTGTGTAGTTCCCCTAAAAGTAGGAATAGGGGCTAGCTCTGATACTGTTATTTGCCTTTCCTTCACTTTCCCCTAGCTGGGCTGCCTTGTCACTCCCCAGTTGGAGAGGATGTGCTCAGTCCTGCTGTGACTTAAGATGTCTGGGAAGATTGGTACCACTTGGAGCCTCCCTTTCTCTGGGAGGAAGGAACTGGAGGAATGGAAAGAGGGGTTTTAGGGGTGGGACTGAGAGGAGAGGAGGAAGGGGGCTGGGATAGGGATGTAAAGTGATTAAATAAATACATAGATGGAGAAAAAATAAAATGGTAAAAGGGAAAACTCCATTGTAAGATAAGTTGTTTAATTTTGACTGGTCATGTTAATTAGGGCAGTCAAAGTAGAGTCATTTAGTTGCTGGACTTCAGTACTTTGATAGTCTCAGGAGAAGGCAGTTACCAAATAAGGGAATAGATCTTTTCGGCAAACTGTAGAAATGTAATATAGCAGTTTTTTATGAAGAAAGAGGAATATGGAAAGGTCAAGGCTCATCAGAGGCATGTTTGCCTTGCTCAGGCCAGTTAGATCCCCTGTAACTTAAAGGCATTGAAACTTCTGAGTTTGTGATAACTAAAACTTAGTTATAACTAATCCCCAAAATATACAATGCAAAGTAAAATAACCGAGTAAGTTTTGCATGCCATAGTTCAGAACTTAGAAACATAAACTTTAAGTTAATGTTTTCCATTTGAAACTTTACCATAACAAGTCTCTCTGTCTGTTTATCTGTCTTTCTGTCTGTCTGTCACTCTCTCTCTCTCTCTCTCTCTCTCTCTCTCTCACACACACACACACACACACACACACACATACACACACTTACACACTGACAAGACTATCATGAGAAGATACAACACACAGGTCTACTTGCTCCAGTATAGGGAGCTCATGACACACCAAAGTACAGGCACTAACATAGTCTAACTTCCTTTTCCAATATTAATTACAGTAATATATGTGTGGAATTACTTATAAGAACAGAAATGACTCTAGAGGAGATTCATTGCCAAAAGCCTCCCAGGAACTGGTGACAACTTATACAAACTAGAAATCTGGAGCACAGGGCACAGTCTGCAGGCAGCAGCAGGTTGGAGAGTGTAACTTGGTTGGTTTGAGCCTCCTTAAGACAGATGGCTAGTTTCGGCTTCTTCCAGGCTGTTTGATTTGCCTCCGATCATCTTTGCAGCCTGGCTGATCCGAGAGGGTATCTCAGCAACCTTTATGGTTTACTCCTGGAAGAAAAAGATTAGTGAATCTGGACTTCTAAGCTATTTTGAATTATTTGCTTTCTGCCTTAAGGAGCTTTTCTTTAGAGTGAAATGTGACAACCACAGAGGAAACTATTCTCTCTCTCTCTCTCTCTCTCTCTCTCTCTCCCTCTCTCCCTCTCTCCCTCTCTCTCTCTCTCTCCTCTCTCTCTCTCTCTCTCTCTCTCTCTCTCTCTCTCTCTCTCTCACACACACACACACACACACACACATACACACACACACACACACATCAGTGTGATTTATAAATGGCATAAATAAAAACAAAATCAATGGGTAATCTGTATTAGATAGAAACTGTATATTAACATGTGAAGAAAAGGGATTTAACGTAATAAAATATCTTATCTGGAAAGGAACATCAGGATTAATTTTACTCAGCTTTACCCCTCAGTATGTCTGGTTTACTCCACATACTTCTAATGCAAAAAGAAAGATAAAAGAAGTTCAAGCAAACTCAGAACTAAATAAAGGCAGTCAAGAGAAGGCGTTTTGAAAAGGTCCAGATGATGAACTTCAGAGACAAGGGGCTTATTGGAAACAGAACAATTTCCTTTTCAGGGATTTGTATTTGTTTTTAGAATATAATTTACTTTTTATATTCTTAATATTTTATTATTTTAATTTTTCAGTTTACATCCTAATTGTACCATCTCCTCATCTCTTCCTGGTCCCCTTTCCCTCCATCTTCTCCCCTTCCCCATTACCTAGTCCTCAGAAAGTAGGAGACATCCTCCCCTACCATCTGATCCCAGCCTGTCCAGCCTCATCAGGACTGCCTGTATCCTCTTCCTCTGTGGCCTGGCAAGGCCTCCCTCCAGGGGTAAGTAATCAATGATTGGACAAAGGAGTCCACGTCAGAAGCAGCCCTACTATATGAACTGTTAACAGATCAAACTGTAGTGTATTAGGAATTAGGACTTTTTTGTTTCAGATTAACAATATGAAATGTGTACATAATGTACAGAACCTGTCAATTATAAGTCTGTATACAATGAAAGGGCACAGGGAAGTCTGTTGTTCAGAAATTCACAGTTCAGTCTAATCATGGGTAAACGAGAAAATATTTGTGCCAACCAACTCAAAATTATTCCTCCTTTGAAGATAGGCCACACAACCTGTAGAATAGGAAGTCCATTAACAAGTTATTCAAGAAGATTCTTTGATGAAGGACAACCATAAAACTTAAATGCATGATTTTGTTGGAATGTTCTTTTAAAAGGAATGGTGTAAAATCTTTTACTTATTGGCATTTTCTGACAAAACTCATTGTTACAATGCCTGAAGTGAAAGATTATGAAATTGCAATCTCTTTATTCTGACACAGATATCACAGTCTAAGAAGAACATTAGATGCAGCAAATTAATGTATCACTAGTAGTTAAGTATAAACATTGAAGAAAGATAAGTTAGTTAGTTTGTTAATAAATAGATGAGATTGACTGTAAAAACTGGGTTTGTGTTCTGATTCTTTAATTTCAAAAATATCATTTTGATTTATTCCAAACACACGTGAAGCCTGGAAATTGAGAGTTTCTTCTTTTTTGAGCTTACTTACTTAAAGAAACTTATGTTTGTGTGGTACTTCTAAAAGGATTTAATTCTGATTAAGAAAAATTGGTTAAGAAACTATTACATAATGTTCTACTTGTAGGTTTCTAGGACCCACTGGATCCTTCTACTTATGATAGGCATATTTGGGCCGAGGGGTCCAGCTCAAACTAAGGCAACAGCCAAGGACAATACAGGCGCTAAACTTTAAACCCCTACCCAGATCTAGCCAATGGACAGGACAGTCTCCACACTTGAGTGGAGAGTGGGATATGACTTTCTCACATACTCTGGTGCCTCACATTTGACTATGTCCCCTGGAGGGGGAGACCTAGTGGCACTCAGAGGAAGGACAGCAGGTCACCTAGGAGAGATTTGATACCCTATGAGCATATACACGGGGAGGTAATCCCTTTCAGGAACAGTAATAGGGGAGGGGAATAAGGGGAAAATGGGAGGGAGGGAAGAATGGGAGGACACAAGGGATGGGATAACCATTGAGATGTAACAAGAATAAATTAATAAAATTTTAAAAAAGAAACTATTACAATCTTTTTTCCATTTTTCATTGTGTTTCTTTTCTTACATATATATTTATATTATTACACACAAATAAAATATACCACATACAGTGGGAAGAAACATGAAACAATCAGGAATTATATAACTGTTACATTTATAATGATTTGGCTATTTGTATTTAGCAAACTTGAAGTAAACATCTATCCTCCCTTATTGAGCCTAAAATTCTGAATGAAAATCAGTATCTATCATATCTCATCTCTATTAACTTAAGACATCTACCTAGATCTAAAAACATCTTAACACTTTAACCAACTAAGCTTAATTTTAAGACTAAACTATCTGGTCTTCAACCTCATCAGAGACTTGAGAAAGGATAAAATTTAAATACCTGAGTGAACCGGAAATACAGGTTAGCAGCTTCCAAAATAAAAAAAATGGCAGAGACATTTTTCTGAACAGTCACCCAAAACTCTCTATACTTTTGGAGCATCGTCTTCAGTCTTCTGGCCCAATATCTCTGACAAACATATTTTTGAGACAGGAACTATTGAGGACTTGCTTACCCTGTCTTGGTAGAGTTTGGCTGTTGACTCTGCCTGCATCAAAGCTTTCCCATTATTAGGCAGAATTCTGTCTGTGGAAGAAACGAGGACATTTGTCCAGTAGCTTCTTTGCTGCACTTGAAGCCATCTCCGTAAGGAAGTTCTTTGATGCTCATCATCATCTTTGAGGTAGGCTGGGTGTTGCAATGACTTAACTTGTCTTGTGAAAGCAACTTTAGAATAATAAAAACAACTTTAAATTTCTTCTTCTGTAAATCTCTGAGGCTTTTGAAGACCTTATTTAGTTATTTTACCTCATATATCTATAGAATCATATCTGTTAGACCTAAGATATATATTCTTGTAAAAATTACTTTATTTTTGACATTATAAAATATTGCATCATTTCCCACTTTCTTCTCCTCCCTCAAAACCTTCCTCTTAAATCATTCTTACTCTCTTTGAAAATGCTTTCTCTTTTTCCATGAATTCTGGTTACGTACATGTATGCATATACTTAAACAAGTATAGTCCCAAATTTATAAATTCAATTTTCAGAGCCTCATAATATTATAATTGTGTATGTTTTCAGGGCTACTTGGTGTAGGAAAACCAACTGGCATGCTCTTCTCCAGAAAAGACTATTTCTCATGCTTTCAGCACTTCATGTTTTCTTGTCGTTCTCTATTTCTGGTGTGCTGCAGAATCTACTTCTATCACATTAGTAAACCAGCACAAACCCTACCTACACTCAAAATACGTGTCCTGAAATCCACAGATAAGCGTAGTCCTCACCTTCATCAAGGAAACATTGCTCTGCAACAGACAGGGGCCATGAAAACCATAAGCAATATAAAAGAAGAGTTGTGGAGCCAAGTGCAGGTGGATACAGCTACAAAACACTTGCCCTACCTAAGGTGCAAGTAATAGCACATAGAACAGGGCAGGAAACTTGTGAAGAACCAGAAGATCAAAGAGTTTGCTGTGAGGATATGGCTCCTGCTAATGTCAAGATCTATACACACGAAATTTCACTGACATGACTGCCTAAACTTTTCAGGGTTTTACTAGTATTTTGCAGAAATGCATTGTATTTATTTATATAAATATGTAAAATGATTTATGGAACATGCCTTTGGAAAATTTATATGGAGTTCTGTGTTCTTTCTGAATGAAAGTGTGTTTCTTTTCCTTTCAAGTCTTGTTTGCTCTTTTTGCTGAATTGTTTACTGTCTCAAATCATGTTGATGGATTGAACTGCTCATAACAATCTTCATCATTTTCATGATCTTAGGAGCACATTGTACTTGAAGCTATTTACTCTTAAATGTGATATTAGCTGTAGGACTCCTTTTAAAACACCGATGTTTTAAATAGACTGTAAAAGATAAAAAATAATCTTCAAAATGTTTCTTTTAAATTTTCTGAGTAGTTAAAATATCAATTTTATTACAGCCTATAGACCTATTAAAATAATGTTTTCTTTGAAACAATTAAGTTTTTACAGTATAATTTCATAGCTTTTGTTGTATACTAAAGTACCAAGCTACAAAAATATAAATGTTCCAATTAGTAATAAAAATATTCACCAATTCACCTTCCATCTACTGAAGAATGTCATGGTTTGTATTTTATTCTAAATATTTAAAAATTTGATCTGTGAGAAAAATACTATTTTCTGACAATATTATTTTCAAGACTACAACTACAAACAAAAATTACATTATTTTGAATTATCTTGATTCATACTTGCTTTTGTAACATTATTAGAAAAGACATTGATTTGGCAAATTATGATATTTGATTTGTATGTATGATCTAAGAGTATGACTAAATTCTGCTTATATGCATAACAAAAGTAAAAATGGCTTATATCATATTAGTAGTGACCATATTTACAGATATTTACATGACTGTTGCTCTATTAAAACTTCCTTTAAAAGCTTAAAACAATTATTTAATAATCAATATGTTTAAAAATATATGAAGGATAGTTAAGTATTGGCAATCCTTATAATAATTTTGTTCATAATTTTGTCAACTATATCATTAACATTTTCTAGATCTATTTGAATGAGTCATCCAATTTTAGGAAATTAGAGATTATTATTCATTTATCATTAAATCATTACATTTAAGTTATTCACAAAACTGACAAATCACATAAAACAAAACTACACAGATGGGTTTGTGCCCAAATGTTAACCTAGATTTCCTTTGATTTAGTAGGCACATAGTTGTTTCAGTCTCCTCTCAGTGGGATCCATTGTCATGTTAATTTAAACCACCACCTCACTATGTTCCAAGCTAAGCAATTCATACAGAAGTCATATTTTGTATTTCAAGACAAAAACCTTTGAAAGAGAGGCAACCTTACTCATATTTTTAAAAAAGAAACTCTTATACAAATTAAGAACTGAAGAGAAGACAAGGCTAAAAGATGGAACTGCTGTACCATCTTTTAAAGTTTGAAAGTTTAAAAGGTTTAAAGCACATGTGACCTTGAAAATATATATCTTTTCTCCAGCGTCCCATCATTTATCTTGCAAAAGAACGCCCTATCGTTTTCACATCTGCAACTTGAAGAGCCTTGTTAGCTATGCAGCAATTCTGCAGGAGGGAAAATTATCCTGAAACATTTTAGGGGATTATATTTATCTAAAAGAACACTTTTCTCTTATTTAGGGTTGAATTAAAGCATCAGTCTATTTAAAGGAGTAGTAGCGAAGGTTGTATTAGATATAAAATATGATGGCTTGGGATCTTAAAATGGTTCCACTTACAAAGGAATCATAACTAAGGCTGCGCCACTCAGCTGGATCCCATATCCCAGCTGGTGGAAGCAGAACCCTGACTCCCTCAGGTCTTCGGACTTCCACTATACAAGGACATGTGTCCTCCTATACACGTGCGCACATGCCATAGCAATAATAAGTATATTGAAAGGACATTACTTCTGCTTAGTCCAAGAAAAGTATTACTATTATTTCTGGCAAAACATAAACAGCTATACTTATACATGTGAAAATATAATCGAGGAAAGCGACACCACAATGCAACTAAACACGTAAGAAAATAAACATGAAGTTCTTACTAAATGATTTTTTTCTACTCTGTTTCCAAACTATTAGAATCAATTACTTCAATACTAAGGATAGATGGAACTCTTTAATATTAGAAATCTTCTTCAATTAAAATATGGTAGTAAATGACTGTAGGTAGCATCTTGTCAAGATGTTTCTAGTCAGTGAACACATATTTAGGAACATGAACCCAGGAGAAAAGGTTACGTTAATTTGTGGTCACTGGCGTGTTTCTGTCTGTCAGCTTCATTCTACTGACCCATTACTAACTTCAAGATGTCCACAGTGATGCCTGTCACTCCCATGGCTAGGCAGAATGGGGAAACTCTGAAGAGTTAAATAGGCATTCACAGATTTCTCAGTTTTTCATCAATGGGAACAGTACTGAAATTCAATTTTAATTAAATGTGAAGGGCTGAGATTACAGTTTTTTTTCTTAGTTAGATATACTTTGTGAAATATAGGCTTTTTCCTTGGGTGCTTTATAAAAGGATTGAAATAACTAATAATACTCTTCTCCATAGATATCATGTCATTTGAATATTATTTAAAAGAGAAGAAATCCATCTCTTAAGAAGGAATCACATTCCTTATTATACTGGCCCTAATTGCTTCTATTACTTTGATATTCATAATGCTGGAAGAAAAATATTCTCCTTAATTTACTTGACTATCTGCATGGCTTATTGTAGACTGGAAATCTTAAGAATTCTATTGTAAGGACCAGTGAAGTGGTCATTAGGTAAAAGCCTTATATCATTTTTGTGCTTTTTAATAATACTATTCTTCAGACACTGGTTTAATAGAATTGGTTTGAGCTAATATTTTTGGTCTAGGAGCTCAGTGAAAACTGCACAATCTAGTATTTTACTGTAGTTAGGATGCAACATAAGACTACTTAATTCCTAAAAAGAAATGAGGCTTAAATCTTTTCAAGTATTGCGGCCTTTGAAAAGTCTCCCCCCACCCACATTTTTTTTCTTTCTAACTTGGCAGTGACAGCATGTCCAAATCCACACTACCATTAACAGGGTTAAATTGTTTACTGTGTGTAATAATTTCAGGTATCTACCTCAAAGTCAGTGTTTGACAAGAGAGTCTTTCAAATTCATTATTGATAATGGAATTTAAAGTATTACTTTTATTAGAAGGGCCAGAAGATTCTAGTAAGTAAAAGGGGGGGGGCTTAAAGAAGAAAAAATAAGAGATGAATTCATAAAAACTTTTATTATTGAAGAGACTATCTTTAAGGTGGCACTGAAATATTAATATTTTTAGTAAATTTACATTTTACATAATAGGCCTTAAATTTAACATACTATGAAGTCAGTGGTCTTCTAGAGAGATAAGTGATTGCATTCTTAGTTCAGCTTGTTTCAAAAAATACTCTTTCAACTCTTTAAAACTCAAAGCCAGACACCATGAAAATTTATGTACTAGTTATTTTTACATGAAAACATTATAATTGTCAGGATGAAGCATGTATAGTCTAAAAGGTACTATTCAGAATTTATGTAGAACTGAGCTATTTTCAACTTCACATAATTCAGAATAAAATGGACTGCTTTATTTTACACATGAACATTTGTAATCCCCTTTTAAAATGTCTAATATTTCACCGATAAATGAGTAATTTAGATTGGAAAGTTTATGAAGAATTACAAAGTCACAAATTCATCTTGGTTCTTTTTTATATTCTTTTTCCCCCTTAAACATATATTAAGAATGAGTGTATACCTCTGTGTGTGTATGTGTTTTTTTTTTTAAATATGCAAAGTCTGTGTTCTCCTCTGAACTTTCAAAGCACTTGTGTCATTTTACTGCATAGCATTTAGGTATTTTTACTTCTTTGGCCATTTCTTCACACTATCAATGAGAAATGCTTCCATTTTATCTCAACTACAGTTCCATAACATGTCACAAAACATCTTTGTTTAGGTGGAATATTAATTTCATTGAGATGATGCATGCTTTACAGTTTTCCAATGTTTCTGCCATATGATCTACATATTTTTCCTGATACAATTGATCTCAAAATATTATATTTAATTAAATATACCAGATTTCCATTTTAATTGAATATAATGGTATCAGAACTATCATCAGTATTTTAAAATCTTGTTGCTCTTATAATTAGTAGTAAACAAAAGGTTGAAATATTAACTGCTTCTTTTGTGTGAGGTCTTATTTTTTAGTCCATTATGTTTCTGAGATAGGATCTCACTCCAGAGACTTAACTGGCCCTTCCTTATTCTCCATAACCTGTGATTATAGACATGTTCAAAAAGTCTATTTTAGATATGTAGGGGGGAAGCATTAAATATAGATAATCTTTAAAATGCTTGAAAGAGTACATTAATATAAATTTTTTGAACTCACAGCTGTATGTTTAAATACAAACACACACACACACACACACACACACACACACACACATACAGTGTGCATGTGCACTCAAAAAATGCATGCAAAATGAAATAAAAAAATCACGTGAGAAGGAGCTATACTACAATGTTCCCGGTGCCTTTTGTCACAAAGCGTACACATAAAGAAAGAAACCTCAGAACACAGATGGGGATTGGGGATGGTAGCGAAGCCTTAGAAAGAATCTGAAGAGTGGGTCTCCAGACTCAGAGGCAAGGTTTCGGCTGTAGGTGTGCCGGTGTGAATGAAGAACTAGGACAGCACACAATGTAGAAGAAAGAAAAACTGTGTGAATGCATAACAGACTTGATCTGTTAGCATCTCTCAGATAATAAGTTTAAGTGAGCAGAGCATTACCTGGAATGTCCAAACACCTGCAAAGGAGTAACTTCCCTCATTTGGACTAATTGTAGAAAATAATATAATTTCTAATAATGGTCGTTTTCTTTCTGTGAAATAGGACTTACAGCAAAATTTAGACTAGAAAATTATGTTAGTTTTTGTGGTCCAGCATTAGGTATAAAAACAGTCATTACAAAGGAAAAACTCATGGTAATATCATAATATTAGCTATTGTTGTTTGTGACATTAGTACGTTCACATGTACCAGCTTTCAAAATGCTGGATATAATTTAAACAGAGAAATATGACAATGACTAAAATAATACTTAGTGAGGAGAGATGGCTGGGGTTTTATAGGCGGCATATTACTTTTTCAGTCAGGAGGGAAACCACTGAAGATAGATTTACTTTCAAACAGTGGATCTATACTGTTGCCTGCACTGTTCCAATGATTTATTCCAGAATCAAGTCTGCACAGAGCATCTTGCTCTGTTCCCAGGAGAGGGTAATTGTTTCTGTGTCCTTGGGCTCTGACTCTCGCCTCTTGCTAACACTAGTCAATGAAATAACAATTGTGTTAAGAGGGAACTTAACCTCTGCAGTTCTTTAGTCAATGTAGTAATGTTCTAGATAAATCTGCTCACCTTAGAAACAATTTTCTCATATGTGATAGGTTCAGTGGCCTCTTCAGATAAAAAAAACCATCAATAAGAATTTGATTTTTTTTTCAGTTTCAAAATTATGTAGTCAAATGGACTTTAATTCAGATTGTTTTCTTGTTTATTTGTGTATTAACATTTAACCAAAATAGTCATACTTATACAAGATAAATTAACTTTGTTCTTTATTTGGAACATAAAAGTAAACAAAAATCTAGGTGTATCTAGCTGAATTTTAACATGATAGTAGGTTCTACAAAGAAACTATGTTTTAGTTGAGTGATACAAATTCAAAATTTTAATAATTGCCTAGCTCTCTTTTCTTATTTTAGTGTTGTTTTTCATATTTTATATTTCACCCCTTAACTGTTTACATAAAAGAACAAATGAATGCAAATGTATATGAACATTTTATTGTCTTTCCTAAATATTATATTGTTTTTCTATTAAATATAGTAAAGTTATTGAAAGACATAATACAATGCAATCAATAATATGAATAAAATGTCTTGGTTTCATAAGTGAATATATTACAGAAGACATATGCTCATAGAAAATAACATGTATTATTATTATTACAGGTGGTCATCTATTTAGATGCAATTAATTATTTGTACAAATATATCTTATTTTCTATGAATAAAATATCATAGCATATTTCCCCCAAGTAGTATTAAACATTTCATATACAGCTCTAGTTAATAATTTCAGTATCTTTCTTGTTGTTTTGTGTTCTTGCAAGTATCTATTTTAACAAAATTTTATTATCTTTGCATTAATTCTATAGTTAGAACATTAGCAAAGATGGCCATGTAAACTAAAATAATCATGCAAATTTTCACTTGATGTATTTTGATGTAAAAATTTTTAAATAATATTATAACTTTGTAAATTTTAATTGGGCTAAGGCTGTTGTAATCACAGTGTTCAAACAATACCCACTATATAGTCTAATATGGATACAAACAATATTATGTACATAATGTATTCTGTGAATGCTTATAAATGTACCTCATTAATAATCGCATGGTCTCTTATTAGATATCACTTTGTTGATATTTAGAGACAGTATGATATGTACCCCAGGCTCACTTTGAAATTGCTTGTATCAAAGAATGCCCTTCGTCTGACCTTTCTGCCTCCACTTCCTGAGTTCTGGAATTAGAGATGTGCACCACTATGGTAGTTTTTTAAATATAGGGACTCATACCCAGGGCTTCTCATATATCAAGCAAGCATTGATTCAGCTGAGGTGCATCTCCAGCCTTATGCAATTAATTGTTACATTCATTTTCCATGTGTTGAGTCTACATTAGAACCTTTTGATTATCAGAGGTGGAAGTTACATTAAAAACAGCTTAAATATTTTGACCCAGGTTTCATGGAACATAGTTAAGAATCATTCCTGGCAATTTGGCTAAAGATGAGTGAAGGAGTAAGAAAAAGCAAAACTTAATTATGAAAACTTCGGAGTTAGGACTGATTTAGTGTTGGCTGTATTTAATTGTTCTTTGTAGGTTTGAATTCAATAAATTTTCTCCACCAAATCATGTAATTTGAAACTAGGGCTCGTTACTATAAAATCTAATACTTTAAACATGAGGATTCTTATTTGAGTTCTAGTATACTATAATATATATATATATATTTATATATATTTCTTTTTTTTTAATCAATTTATTCTTGTTACATCTCTATGGTTATCCCATCCCTTGTATCCTCCCATACTTCCATCCCTCCCATTTTCCCCTTATTCCCCTCCCCTATGACTGTTCCTGAGAGGGATTACCTCCCCCTGTATATGCTCATAGGGTATCAAGTCTCTTCTAGGTGACCTGCTGTCCTTCCTCTGAGTGCCACTAGGTCTCCCCCTCCAGGGAACATAGTCAAATGTGAGGCACCAGAGTACATGAGAAAGTCATATCCCTCTCTCCACTCAAGTGTGGAGACTGTCCTGTCCATTGGCTAGATCTGGGTAGGGGTTTAATATTTCAATCTCCCTTTTAAAATTTCTGATTGTGTGTATCCTATGTATTCATGCCATTTGTATAACCACCATTTAATCTAACTATAAAATGTCATGTCTTTTGAAGAGATCCATTCATAAAAATACTTCTCTCAAACCCAGTTTCAGTCTGTACTAACCTCATTTCACTGTTTATGAATTTGTTTTTTTAATGTATTTATATCACATGGGTTATACAAAATTTGATGTACCAAGTATGGGTAAGTTTTAGACTACCACATTTTCAAAATAATCAATATAAGAATATGTATGTTAACTTAATTATATCCAATTATAGTACAATAAGATGAAGGGTAACTTATCTATATTATTAAATGTAAGTTGAGATTTTAGAACAGATCGAGAGAAGATAGATACCTACCCAGAGGGTAGATGGCATCAACAAGTGTTACTTAGATGACATTTTTGAACGATTCTCATTTGAGGTCAAATATCTCATAGAATGGAACTTGCAAGGCACACAAAATAGTGTCCATCTCAGAGACATGGGAAGGTGAAGCAGATATACCTGTAAAGGAGATATAATTTATTAATATTATAGAAGAAGTCTTAGATCCATGGACTCTTAATATAGTAGCTTTAAGAGGTTTTAATAGACACAGAAATTTTCTTTCCAATGGATAAGGTTTATGATACTTTTCATTTCCAAGTATACTAAATATATAATTGAATATCTGAGGTCTACCTAGTGGAAAGAATTGACAACATTTGAAGTAATTAGATATGTAAATATGTGAATACTTGTCAGTGGGTTCTTCCGTCACATTCTTAGCTTGCTGTGAAACAACCTAATCAATGTACAGGGACCATCTCTAGAGTTTTTTCTAATTATATGTAACATAATTTCATATTTTTCTTTCAAACTGAGTCCATGTGCCTGTTATGGAGGTAACCTTTCTTGGCCTGACGTATTTAGAGCATTTATCTTTCTTTTCTATTATTTGTAATAGTTTAAAGACAATGTGATGACATGCCTTGATAAATATTTTGTAGAATGTGTTATGAATAAACAGCTCTCATTGCTTTTCTTTGAAGGAAATTTTTGTTCTACAAATGTGTTATATTTTTATGTTTATAATTATTATTAGTTAATTTATTTAATTAACTTAGACAGGCCCTTGCTACATAGCCCAGGATGGCTTTGAGTCCAATCATTCCTTGCCTTGGTATCCACAGGGATTGGATGGCAGTTATGCTACTTTCAGAATATGGTTTGATTATTAATTTAATAACTTTGCAGTTTCAGTCATTCTGATCTTTTGATCATAAGTCAGTTTTAATATTGTATATTACTTATCCATCTCATAAAAATAGCTTGTTTCTATGTATTGTTTGTCACATTTTTTTGCATTTGTTTATTTTGAATTCTGTGATATCGGTAACTCTCATTCCTACTTAAGATTGCACAATTTTAATAGTCTTTCATTTTAAATTACATTAGAAGGAAATAAATGCATTAATTAATTAAAATAAATTACAACATTGTATTTGTATTTTTGACATTCCCTCCATAATTTTAATTTTGTTGATTTTTATCATACCTTTCTTTTACTATGTATTTAACATTCATACATCATTAAACATTTTTGATTACACTAAATACATCAATACTACATTTTTACCTTTTCTAGATTTTTAAAATAAAATACTTTTCATTTATCCCTTTTTAATATTATTATACATAGAATTTGTATAGTCCAAATTCACATCCTAGCTTAATCCATATAATTTTTGCATGCTATTTCTTATTAATCAGTATGGTATTGTTTTATATTCTTCTGATTTCTATGACTTGCTGGTTCTATGGAAATTTGCTTGTTTGTTAATTACATAATTTATTTATTAATTCTGGTCACAGTTTCTCCAGCTCCTCTAATCCCAGTTCTTTCTCCCCAACTTTCTTTTCCCCCCATTCTCCCACTCACTCCTCCTTCTGAAAAGGGCAGAATTTCCATTACTATTAACAAGTCATGGCATGGCATATCAAGTTTGATGCTTGATGCTTCCATTTGTATTAAGGCTAGGGAGGTAACCCGAAGTTTACTGAATTATCTTCCTAAATTTATGGCTTAATCTTATGTGGCTAAAGAAAACAGTACATAATTTCAGTTCTTGAGTTATTTAATTGATTTTTTTCTAAATAGTAGTTATTATACTTTTCAGCCTCTTACATTGTCTATCTATGCCTTACAATATTCTTAGTTTATTGCCATTTTCTCTTTGGTAATTCAATCATTTCATGAATTTTTTTAAGTTATCAAATATAATTTCCTTTACTTTTTGAATATATTCACATACATAAAAGTTACATCATACAGAGTGAGGTTATATTTAAGAATATACATATATACATAGATGAATGTAATAACAACTAATAAAAAGGAGACCATAACTTGAAAGAGAGTAAAGGAGGACATAAGATAGAGTTTATAGGGAGGAAAGTACATGGGGAAAAGGGTGTGATAATCTCAATAATTTAAAAAAAATAAAAGAAAAATGCATAATATATTTTAATCACATTAAAATGGTTCTACCTTAACAACTCTACATAAATCCTGTGTGTCCATTCCTTATCTCTCTCTTTCTCAAAAGAAAACAAAACAAAAACAAAAGTAGCCAAAACAAACACAAAACACCAGTAACACACACACACACACACACACACACACACACACACTTCTTTTTTTGTGTGTGTGTGTTAGCTAATTACTCTTGGCTATAGGGCCTTCCCTGAAGTTTTGTACATTTACCAAGTGAAATTGCATAAGAGAAAACTGATTTTCCCTTTCCCAGCAGCAAACACTTGTAAATAGCTTCTTGCTTAGCTGTGGAGCTTTGTGTCTATGTCCACTTCTCAGTACTCTGATTTGGGCTGCTTTATATTTGTGCAGATCTCATGTGTGCTCTCAAGGTCTCTTCAATACATGTTACAGCTCCATTGTGTCTAGAAGAGGATGTTTCTACCACCTCTGCCTCTACTATCTTTCTTCCTTATAGAGGAATTTTAATCCAGCAACATGGCTGCTCTGGCAAGGGATCATATCAGAAGACCAAGGTCTGTGTAAACCAACCGGAATACAGACACAACCTTTTGTCTTCTAGCTGGAATTCAGTACACACTTTTAATTTAACTGAGGGGCAGACAAAGTGACGATTCAGAGATTTGACAGAATGTGTCAGAGAGATGGTATGCACGACTTTCATGAGAACACAGGAAAGAAGCTACTGCTTCGTGTGGGTCCTCTAGTGAGGGAAGCTGCGGATGACTTTGACATGGCCTCTGTTGCCTGCTTTTTTATTACTTCCCCTGGAGGGTCTGCCTTGCCAGGCTACAGGGCAAGAGAATGCGCTCAGTTATGATACGACTTGACGAGCTGGCGTGGGTGGACAGAGGGGATCCCATTTTCTGAACAATAGTGGAGTGGGTATGAGGGAGGACAGAGAGAGGGTAGGACTGGAAGAAGACGAAGAAGAGACCTATGACCAAAGTAAAGTGAATAAATAAATAAATATTCGAAAGAGCAACAACAAAGAACAAACAGACCAAAAAAATAAATAAATAAAAATAAAAGAGTAGCACAGAATGCTATGTTTACACACAGGAGCCTAACTTAACTGTTCTCTGAGAGGCTCTACCTAAAAGCCTATCTAGTCAGATGCTGAGACGCACAGCCAAGCTCTAGACAGAGCTCAGGGAGGCCTGTAGAAGAGTGAGAGGGAAGGATAGATGGACCAGAAGGGGACAAGAATGCTTTAAGAAGACCAACAGAGTCAACTAACCTAGATCCATGGGGGAAGACAGAGACAGAAGCACTAGCCAAAGAGCATGCAAGGACTGGACCTAAGACCCCCACACATATGTAACCAGTGGGCAGTTTGATCTTCATGTCAGTGCCCTAGTTAGTTGAGCAGGCGTGGTCTCTGTTGCCTGTTTTCAATCACTTTGTCCTAATGACCTTGCCTGACCTCATTGAACCAGGAGGAGCTCAGTCCTGATGTGACTTGATGTGCTGGAGTGGGCTGGTTGGGGGTACTCCCCTTTTATGAGGAGAAGGAGAGGGGGGACAGAGGAAGAAAGTCCTGGGCCCTTGCGAAGAGCAGCAATTGCTATTAATTACAGCCATCTTTCCAGCCCCTCACCATGCATTTCAAGAAAGGCTAATTTAGATGCTTATAGGAACTTTAAAATTCAGTTTTAAAAACTATTTAATTTTCAAACTATGCATGAGAAGGAATAAACTTTTTAAAATGATTAAAAAACCAAACAGCAAAAGTGTGTGTTTATGACAGCTGGCAGAATCACAAACTGTATACATAACAATGAAATGCAAAGCTTGTGAGACATGGCGTCCAATTCTAATTAAGCACATTGTCTAAAATGTAAATTAATTGTGTTTACCACCAAAACACCATCTGTTTCTAATAACTGAAAATTGTTAAGTAAAATGGAAAAGTTGTATCATGTTGAAAAAAAAATCCTTTTTATCCAGTAGAAAATGCCCAACAAGAATATTAACTGTTGTACACATTATTACAGAATTTTATAAATCACTTGTGAATACTGAGACATGTAATTACTTCTGCCTAGCTTCTTAAGCACAGATACATGGCAGAATGTGCATACATTTTTATAATTACATTTGTTTTCTTAGTTATCAATAAAATACATTTTATTTCTCTCATGAGAACTGTTTACCAAACTAATATTGTTTTTATATGTTCTCTGAAATGTTTACTCTCATATTGTTAAGCATGAGATTAAGTATATGTGGAAAAGCAGAGTAATGCTGAGTAACTGGAAAATAAATTTAAAATACTAAAAAAAGTTAAATATCACCTAAAATTGAATTCCTTATTTTTTCATTTTTAATTGAAAAATAAACTTACTTAACATAAAAAGGTTACCATTTGCATTCCAAAAAATTAAACTATAAACTGTTTAAGGACCAAGAATACTGCTGTGAATTTGGTTTTGTTTTCATTTTACTCTATGTCCAGATAGCAAACTCTCTAATCTCAATAGTATTTCCCAGTGGGAAAGCCAGGCAATTCCCTGCAAACTAGGCACACAGTTCTTTTGCTACTCAAATTGTTTGGCCATAATGGTTGACAAATCTGTGGAGTAATAACTTTGGTAATAATCTGAGTAAAATTATTCTTAAATTGAAATGGGAATTGGTTGTATGACCTGGATCCATTTATTTTCACATTCCATCCACGAACAATGTACATATTTAAATTCCTCTGGAGCCGCTTAAACTAAGTCACTATGTAACTACAAAAACAAAAAACAAAACAAACAAACAAAAACAAAAGCCAAACAAACAAACAAAAAACAAAGAGAAACCTGATGACAGTGTCTGGCACAGCTTTACTTCCAAGATGCCTCTTGACGGGAGGATACAAGTGATGGGATAACAATTGAATTGTAATCTGAATAAATTAATACAATTAAAAATTTAAAAATGCCTCTTAAATATTTTCCCACACTTACAAACAATGAGAGTAAATGAAGTTTACAAAAATTGTATCCATAAGTAGTTTATGAAAATAGTCTTTCTTGAGAATATGTAGCTTAGTAAGTTTGACACATAATAAAAGAGAATTGTATTCAGCAGCATTTGATTATTATTTGCTTTTTAAATCTGGCTTATTTTTTGTTCCTATTTTCAATAATCTAACTCTGTACTAATTTCACTGAGACGCTATATATCTCTATAATTTTGTTGTTAAATTTTAGCCGTTTTACCAAACTTTTTCTAAGAACCACATTCATGAAAAGTTTAGTGGACTCTCAGGTCTACTTAGCATTCCAGTCATTACTACACCATTCTGGATGTAAAGTGAAAGTGATATGTGTATCAGATTCAACTCACAGTTGCAATGGGATCAATTCTATGTTAAGCAGGTTGTGAGAAGAAGATAGGAAATCCTAAATTGTGTCTGATGTGGGAAATTTCCCAAATCAAAATGGGTGCTATAACCAGCATGTGGAGCAGGGGGTCGTTAACATGTAGAAGGACTTAGGTACAAAGTTTATAAAGTAAAACACAACTGTGATCAAGCTGACAGACTTGATTTCATTGTCTTCAACAGTGTGGCTGCTGAGTCACCTAGACATGAAGTTACAGGAGGTCTTTCTTCTTTTTCCGCTCTATGAGACTCCTAATAATCTGAATTTGTTGGTTTTCTTTTGTTTGAAAGGTTTTCCTACTATTTACAGACTCTCCTATAGTGTGATTACAAGACACCAGGACACACACATTCCTATCACTTTCAATCTTCTAAGAAGGGGTATTTGGCATCCAGGACAGGTTGTTTGGTAAATGTCCCTTCCCTCCAGAAGCTTTTTGGAGCTCACTTCGTAGTTGGTACTCACTTTAAACACCAGGTTAGCTTCTAGCTCATAGAAACCCCCTGACCTCAGCCTCCCATAGTACCGGGACTACAGGTGTGTGCCATTGTGCCAGGCCTTGTGCAAATTCTTTAATCATAAAATTATAATGACATTTGGAATGCTGTATCCTGAGGTTATATATTTTGGTGGTTTCATTTATAGTTGGTTTCAACTATAGGTGGTTTCAAATACTAATAGAAACAGAACACTGAATAACATTAGAAAACATGGAATGCTTTGGTAGTACACAAAGAACAAACATTAAAAGGTAGATACAATTATTATTAGTAATTTTTGTCAAAGTGTGCTTCTGTCAGTGTGTGATCGGTGGAGGTCTTTGTTGCTAGGGATACCAAATTAGAATGTGGGAAAATATAGAAATTTTATATTTAATGTTCTCCTCCTTAGGAAAATGTGGAATGTGTTTTAGAAATATCATTACCAGTTTCTTGGTAAAAAGACTTCCAGATTACCAAATTTAAGCAGAGAAAAGAGTGGTCAGATTTTAATAAGAGGCTGCAATTAATCTATCATTAATTATGTAAATCAGACACAGTGCCATGGAGTATCAAAAATAATATCAGAGTTTGGGATGTTACATATACTTGCTATAGATAGACTGAGCCATTGAGATGGAGTAAGTATATTTGCAAACTCTTCTTGGGACAGTGATCTTTTAGATGAATGACCAATGACTGGCAGGTTTCCTTCAAACCACATTTTTTTCTTGTTTTATTTTGGAACAATATATTTCTACATAACATTTTTATTGATTCTCTGGGAATTACACATCATGCACCCCAATCACACTCCTCAGTCCTTCCATGTCCATCCTCAACTCTTGTGATCCCCAAAACATGAACGTTTAAAAAATAGGGGAAATACTCTATTTTGTGTTATCTGTATACTCACTGGAGCACTGTCAAACTCTCAGTGGCCTGTCCCCTAAGTAGGACTGAGTCCTTTACCTCCCAGGATGCTGCCAGAAGCCATCAATTGTAGAAAACTAAAGTCGGTGCCTTTATCACACTTTTTATGTTTTTTATTCTTTTTTTTTTTATTGAAAAGTAACATCATTCATATTACATCTCAATTGCTATCCCATCCCTTGTATCCTCCCATTCCTCCCTCCCTCCTACTTTCACTCCATTTCCCTTCCCTATGACTGTGACTGATGGGGACGTCCTCCCCTTGAATATGATTCTAGGGTATCAAATTTCTTCTTGGTAGTCTGCTATCCTTCCTCCGAGTGCCATCGGGCCTCCCTATCAAGGGGATAGGCCAGCCATTTGTTTTTGTTTTTGTTTTTGTTTTTATTAATTTATTCATATTACATCTCAGTTGTTAGCCCATCCCTTGCATCCTCTCATTCCTCCCTTCTTCCCACTTAAGAGTTATCTTTGGTCGCTTCCTGTCCAGGCTGTTCCTATTTGGGGGCAGGCGGGTAGTTTGGGTTGAGGTAAAGGTTGTCACAGAAGGCTTCCATGCCCATCCCTATCCCTATCCCTTTCAACTGAGCATCAATATCACAGCAAATGTAGCCTCTTGTTCACAGTCAGCAGAAGCTCACATCCTGGACATCCACAGACATTTTGATGATAGCACAGACCATTAATACAGGCGCCTGCTGCACTAGGACTACAGACCTAGCCAGACAAGGCCAGGGAGGCCGACCACACCATGGATATCAACACGGCCTCACTTGGCAGCACAGGTCATTCATGTCAAATTGGGCCCTGGCTGGAGCTGTGATGTGTACTTAATTACTCTCAAGCAGAGTGTGAAAGCTCTTCCAGTGAGAAGTTACCTGAGTATGGTAACAAGCATATAATCCACCACAGCTGAGGAGACAGATTGCAAGCTGTAGGACGGCTTAGGCTATACAATGTAACCTCATCTCAAAAAAATCAGGAAAGCAAAACAATAGAACAAAAGAGATAGGCTGAAGGAACAGTAATACGGGAAACAAGTGTGGAAATGCTTTCTTCTATCTTTGAAACATACTATGGCTGTGTGCAAGAATATGAGTTTAAACATGCAGACCAGGTATAGCATGGATACAGTCTATAGTTATTCTCTTCATATCTATGTGAAGTGCTGTCATTATTCTGAATCTATTAATTAATGGACTGTGAAAATTTTAATTTTCAGAGACATTATTCGAATTCTGAAGTATGTGCAGATTTTGTCCTTATGATTGGCATCTTGCCTTTATGCTATGGCTTTGAAAGCAACACTAATAAATATAAGTAAGACTTGTGTTACATTAAAGTTCTTTGGCTCTGTAGCATATGAAATGTTCTCTTGATGTTCTGAATTTGAGAATTAAAAATATTTTATTGTTATTTTTTTTGCACATTGGTGCTTTTCCTGCATGCACACCTGCTTGAGGCTGTCAGATCTTGGAGTAACAGGTGGTTGTGAGCCACTATGTGGGTATGGGGAATTGAACCCAGGTCCTCTAAAAGAGAAGTCAGTGCTCTTAACCGCTGAGCTGTCTCTCCAGCCTCCTAAATTTAAGATTGTTAACATGTGTGTCGGTCATGTAAACAGATTTGTCTGACTATTTTGGGAGATGGTCCAGTGATCATAGAAGACAGAACAGATTACCATCACTGACTGTTTTGATGTATCATTATTTCTCAGGTTTAGTTTACATTTATTTTGTGGGAATAAATTTAAGTATCAGTAAGTATTCAGTAGTGCATGCAAGGGTCCTGGAATTAACTTGAATGACAAAACAGTCTCTTTCTTTCCATTTTTGTGCAATGTATGTATGAAGTACATATTTGTATTTATGTCAGATTTTGTACATAAAGTTTACACCCACAAATTTTAAACCATTGATTTATGTGAAATCACACACACACATATATGATATATATATATATATATATATATATATATATATATTGCAGTACTGGAGAATATATTCATATTATTGAATATGTCAGGTAAGCACTCTAATGCAGTCATATTCCTATGTCATTATGTTTACTTAGAAGCATTCATTTGGATAATACTTTTGTAATCTATTTTTATGTATATAGACATATTTACAGAGAAATATGGAGCATTCTTCTCAAATGCTTGAAAGTTTTATAGATATAATTTACTCTAGTACTTAATTTTACTACATTGAAAATGCAAACCATAAGCAACATGATCTTTTCTAAATTGATTAAGACTTACTGTGCTGAGTAGCTGTACTATGTAAAACAGTGATTGGGAAATTACTGAATGTCATAGTATATCAATGGCCGTTTGCATAATGGGCTTCTTATTACTTATTGTTTGTCTACCAGGTATTGGAAGTGGAGGAAAAGATCTTTTTATGCACATGACTCTTTCACATAAATAGCTTTTATTTTTTGAAAGTTACTGCACAAAGAACTACAAAGAACCAAAGAATCCTCAGCAAGAGACATTTATCTCCAGGAAAGAGCAAACCGACATTTGAGTTTTTAAAGTCACACAATTGAAACTTTACCATTATAGGTGTGTTCTTAATTCAGAGTTACCTTTTCAGTGAATGAATGCTGCTGTTTTAAGAAATGCACAATTTCACATCTACTGATTTACTGGAAGTCAACTTTGCTTGCACATTTATTTCTCCTTTCCTGTTTATATATTAAAAATATACAATATATGTGTATATATGGTCATCTGAAATGCTCTTTACAATCTTTCTGAATCTGGATATTTAAAGTCTTTCCCACTGAGTCTTCTCCTTTGAAGTCTTATTTTCTTATCTAGCTATGATAATCTGCCATGGTAGGCAAAAATATCCAACTGTGACCATAGCACTTGGAAAATTGAAGCTGGAGATTTCCGTGAATCGGGGACCGGCATGTACTAAACATTGAGACTGTTTCTTAATAAAACAAACAAACAAAAAACAAACAAACAAACAAATAAAACCCAAACCTTCAAAAACAAAACAAAACAAAATGGAAAAAAAACATAATTGATAATAACAAAGTACTGTAATTTTTTTTACTTCTTGGTTAGAGAGATTTATATAATGACCTATGTGTTCAAATTACTGATATTGTTGTATTAAGACCAGAAGCTTATAGGTTTCTGTTACACAAGAAATTTCTATGTCACTTCCTTCTTTCTTAGCTTTAAAGATAACAGTAAAATAAGCATTTACGGTTACTTCTTTTTATTTGTTTTATTTAATTTGAGACCATGCCTTTTTCTTTTAAAGTTTGTAGGATGGCCTGGGGTTGTAATTTCCAATAGTACAATAGTCAATATCCATTTATGGCCACTGTAGTAAAAATGTAGTTATTAAAATTAAGCATTATGAAAAATCCTTTCTTTAAGTGTATCTTTTTTTATTAGAATTTATTCACTTTACCTTCTGATTGTTATCCCCTCTCTCTTATCTTCCCTTTGCCACCCCTCTCCCTTCTGCTTAGTCCCCTCACCTAGAACTCTGGGAACAGCCCATTATCAGGACAGTCTGCATTTCCTTCCACTGAGTACCCACTAGTCCATCTTGCCAAAGAGCAGTAACCAACTACTGAGCCTCAGAGTGCATGTAGTCAGATGATCAGCAGCAGTCCTCCCCTTGCCCCATGCAGAGAATATGCAGTACATTAAGTACATCTGAGAAAAGGGTCTTGATTCTCTGCATGCATTGTTCTTGACTAGAGCCTCAGTTTTTCCAACAGCACCCTGCCCCCTACCCTGTGTCTCAATACACAGGCCTTGATGGTCTCCTTGTGGAGCTCCTGCTCCCTCCTGGACCTTCCATCACCCAACACTTACCTGAAACTCTCAGCACACTGCCCAGAGACCAGCTTCAAGAATCAGTATCTGTTCTTATGCCCCACTGGGTGGAGACTCTCAGAGGATGTCTGTATTGGGCTAAATACCCACCATGCTTGTCTTTTTCCATCTGCATGATCTCACTTAGGATGATTGTTTCTAGTTCAATACATTTGCCTGAAAATTTCAAGATCTCCTTGTCTTTAATAGCTGATGGAGGTAGGGGTTGCTGGAGAGACGGAGGCACCAACCAAGGACCATGCATGGCGAGGACCTAGACACTCAGCTCAGTTGTAGTACATAGGCAGCACAGCCTCCTTTTGGATCCCACAATATGGGGAGTGGGAACTACTCATGACATGGACTGTGCTCCTCCAGTGTGAATCACTTCCCCTTGGCTGGGTGGAGTTGCCAGACCAAAGAAGAAGAGTATACAGATAGTACAGATGAGAAGTGCTGAGCTGAAATCAGATATTAGGGGAGGAGGGACCCCCTTGCTGAGAGCTAGGGAAGGGCGGAGAGGGGGTGAGGGAGGGAGGGTGGGATCAAAAGGTGATAAGGGGAGGGGACTACAATCGGGATGTAAAAAAATAAAGCTGCAGAGAAAACAAGTAACTTACATTCCTAATCTCACATCATGGGAATAGCTTTGAGACGGGATGAGAGATGAATGTCTCTGCATAGTCAACGCTTCTTATTGGTTACAGAATACAGGTAATTTAGGACTAGATGCTATTCTTCCTATAGAATGAATGAGGATTTACAGATGTCTTTCTTCTGCTCGTGCAAAGAGCAGAGAACTAGCTACAATTGTTATGTGCACAATGCACACCTCATACACTTATAATTTTAGGATGTTTTAATGCTTGAGAGAAACTATATGCGTTCAGAACAAAAAAAAACTGGACTTTGAAGCTGGATCAGACCTGACAGGATTCATTCTTCTCAGCGTGTTGGACACTTACATCCTACATCTTTCATGTTCCAGCACCAACTGCTTCAGTTGCTGTTCTCCATCAGAACAGGACAGCTCCCAAGACAGCTCCAAAGAAAACTTCTGTACCCAATAGGGTCCAGCATTTCAAACTGTCTCACACAGGGCTTTTATTAAGTCTGGAAGTTCTCAACATCTAGAAACTGGACCACAAATGATATTCCTACCTTGTTTAACCATTTTCCTCAGTTTTATTTGGACCCCTTCAAAGGTATTGTTCATTCCAAATTAGCTGGAAGAAACTCTAAGAGAATGATGCCCTATTTCCCTTAAAGAGGTTTACATAGGTTTTGGATGCCTTCTTGGGCTTTAGGTGTTTATTTTCACTTGGAGTTGGTTTTAAGTTACTATTGGTCTTACCCAGAGAGAAAATGAGCTTGGACTCAGGGACCTCTCTCTTTTCCTTTATCATTCTTTCTTGGGTTTGGAGATGGGGTATGAAAAGAGAGAAGTGAGAATGTGGAGGTGGATGGGAAGGAAACAACAAAAAGTGGATTGCTGAGTTGGCTCCTCAACTTAAGGCCTCAACTGTGCTTACAGATTATTTTTAATTCATTGGTATAGAAATGTATATTGTGAGGCAAATACGTTTAATTTCCATACATTGGTTTAGAATTTAAATTTAAGATTATTCTTCATACACATTATATATATATATATATATATATATATATATATATATATAATATGAAGTATTGTACCCATACCACTCAAGCAGAATACAAGATTTACCTCAAATACTTTGAAAATGCTACTACAGGCTGCTTAGGATGAGTAAGTTAGACAAGTTAATTGTCTATTGATCAAATCATGGTCATATCAATTACTAGTCAATTTATACTATAAGAATATACTTTCACATGAACTCTGGTGCCCCATATTTGACGACATCCCCTGGATGGGGAGGCCTGGTGTCACTCAGAGGAAGGATAACAGGCTACCAAGAAGAGACTTGATACCCTATGAGCATATACATGGGGAGTAGGTCCCCCTCAGTCACAGTATATGAGAGGGAAGTAAGGAGAAAATTGGAGGGAGGGAGGAACGGGAGGATACAAGGGATGGGATAATTGAGACGTATTATGAATAAATTAATAAAATATATTTAAAAAAGAATATTTAACAGAATGATATGATTCTATAGACAGATTAGGTAAAATAGTTAAGGTCTTCAAAAACCTCAGAGTCCTACAGAATATATCATTTAAAGATGTTTATATTGTTTTGATGATTCTTTGACAATAAGACAAGTTAACTCCTGGCAAGACCCAGCCTACCTCAAAGATGATGATGAGCATCATTGAGCCTTTCATGGAGATGGCATCAAATGTGGCAAACAAGGTTCTAGGTAAAATGTTCTTGTTTCGACCACTGACAGAATACTGCCTAAAACTTGGCAAGCTTGGATGCAAGCAGATTTGATGGACAAACTCAGACAAAAACAGGGTAAGCAAGTCCTCAATAGTTCCTGTCTCACAAATATGTCTTTCAGCTATACTACGGCTGAAGGCAGAAAATGATGTTCCAATGTTTCAGAGAGCTATGGGTGACTGTTCAGGCAGCAATCTGTTCTGTCATTTTTTTTTTCTCTTATTAAATTAGGAAGCTGCTAAACCTCACTTCCTGTTTAGTCAGGTAATTAATTAATTTTACTCCTTCTCGAGTCTCTGTTGTGGTTGAAGGCCAAATAGTTGAGTATCACAATTAAGCCAAGTCCTTTTGGTATTAAGATGTCTTTAGGGCTAGATAGATGTTTTAGGTTGATAGAGAAGAGATATGATAGATATTGAGTTACAATCAGAACTTTAGACTCACTGAGATAGAAAAATGTTTTCTTCAAGGTTGCCAAATACAAACATCCAAAACAGTATGAATGTAACATGAATGTAATTCTTGAGTGTTGTATGGTTCTTTTACTGTGTATGGTTCCTGAACTATATTTTATATAGATGTAATCATAAAATGTATATGTAAAAAAATTAAAAAGTAATAAATATTTAAAAAATAAAATGAAAAGGTAAAAAATATCATTCTTAATGATCACTAATTACCTTCAAAAGCTTAACGGACACGTATATCTAATACTAACAGTGTTAAATAGTGCGAGTTCATTAAAATTGCACAATGCTACTATAGAGTTTATGACATGAATCTTTATCTTACTTTACAGATTCTGCAAACGATCCTATGCTGTTTCATTGATATCCACAGCAGGGGGATTTCATCTGTGCTTACATCCTTGTGTGTGCTTTGCTGGTCACAAGTGGTACTTCCCATACAGACTAGCCTCTGATTAATTTGCTGCCCTTTTCGCTTCATTAGACAGCATAATAGAAAAGGCATATATGTATACATATACACATATCTATACAGAGAATAATTTTGTTTTCCTAGTAACTTTTTTATTGTTGATCTGTTCGACATTCCCTCCATTTGAGAGCATTTTTGAGTCATTTCTTCCAATTCCTTCTGTAGGAGGCACAATTTCTCAGAAGATATTTTTTTTGTTTGTTTTTAGCTCCATTTTAAGCAATTTTCTCACTAGATAAATGACTTTGGATTCACATTTTTGTGTTATCTTTTGTAACTCTAAACATGTTATTTGGTTACCGTCTGTTCTTCAATGATCTTGATAGAACAGAGCTCCACTTTGTGTAATTCTCCACACCCCACTGGGAGACTTTAAGGTTTTTTCTCTGGTTGTCTGGAGTATTTCAGGGATGGGTTTCAGAAAGTTTTGGTTTCTATCCATGTGATAGAGTTTTAACCTCTGTTAAAAAAGTTATCTGACTACAGATTGTTGAGACTTCCTCAATAAAGCGCATTAATCTACAATGTATTAATGAATAAATAATGAATGTACACAAATGCCTTATAGTGTGCATCACATATATTCAGTTTTGCAGAAGCAACACAGACAATTATTGAGGGCAAATATTTAGTTAGTACACTGGTTATGTACATATTTAAGCTGTTTCAGAACCTAGAAATAGCATGTGTCATTCCTACTTTTTGTTGCTTAGCACTTAATTAGTTTTTCATTCTAATTTTATTTCTACAGGTAATGAATCTAAAAATCACATTTTACTTTTATCACTATTTATTGTTTAAGTGAAATATAATGATATGCATATGTTTGAGTGCGTTCCATTTTCTGATGGTAAATACATTTATTCTATGTAGGAGGTGTTTTTCTAGATGTGTGCTCAACCTCTTTTTAATCCATGCTCATATTTAAGAAAAAGGTGGTAAAGGTCATATAATTTTCCATCAAGTTAATGAGTGATTCAATGAATTAAAATGAACTTGAATGTGTCTGAATTAGATGAAAAGAAGTTATTCCTGAGAATAAAGGCAGTTCAAAACATTGATTGCTGTGGATAACTCTGATAGCTCTGATAATACTGTATCTGTTGTATTTCAGGTTCTGTATAAATACTAGTGTTTGTGGCTGGTGAAGTGTGTGTGTGTGTGTTTGTGTGTGTATATGTGTGTGTGTATATGTGTGTGTAAATTGCATAGATGTTTTATACTTTTGAAATGCAATAATAAAAATTGTACACAGTATAAATTCAAAACAGTATAAATTGAGATGAGAAAATGTTAATCATTTTTATTTTAAGTGTGTTTATAAATGGAACTAATTGCTACAAATACTTCTACTGCATTCTTAAGTCAAAACAAATGTTGGTACCGTTGCTTAATAAATTAATTCATGGGAAATTAATTTTAACTCAATATTCATAAATATGTAATTGTCTTCTATGTGTAAAACAATTTTTCCAAAATTTGGAGATGTCATGAATTTAATATTAGTTTCACTTTTTGAAAGAACAGA